>JAHRHZ010000049.1:15256181-15272177 GCA_024137785.1 Ginglymostoma cirratum
TATTTTAGTCATTTTGGATTTTGAGATATTCATAAGGAATGATCATGTATTGTACTGCTTTGTACTATGTCTCGCAGATTCCTGATATTATTGATATGCTTATGTTAGATTTCAATATTTGGATGGAAGTTCAACTTTAAACATGGTTTGAACAGTACTGAGAGGAAAATCTCGCAGGATGTTTTAGTGGAATGCATTTAATCAACCTTCCATTTAAATTAATGGGCTGAAAATCAGATGGGCTCTGTACTCCCTGGTAATTTACCCAATCAAATTTTGTCTCTCTACATTCCAAATGATGTTGAAAATCCAAGCAATGAAGTTGTCACTGTTTTTCAGTTTGTAATCTCACTGAGTGAGACTAAGAGACTTCCAAATTCTTTGTTTTATTTCCAATAATTTTCACAACTGCTTCAACAGCTCTGCGTATATTTTTAATGAAGTTGTCCTTCTTTTGTTTGCATGCAGTAATAGAAATGGTCATAACTTAAATTAAATCTGGAATAGCATTGCGGCAGCACAATAGAATTTGAGGAGTAACATAACAGAAGGAGTTGTATTTGTATAGAACATTTCACGAAGTCAGGATGTTCTAAGAGGCTTTTTAATTTTAAACTTCAGTTTTTGTCACTTTTAAAATATTGTTTCTGCTTAATATCAGAAACATGGTAATTTGCAGTCTGCATGATCCTATAAATAGCAATAAGATATAAACTAGAAAAGCTAGTGATGTGGTCAAAGGTTAAATATTGGCCAGGACCAGGGAGCATTTTCCTCCTTCTTTATCAAGTAGCGCTGCAAGGTATTTTTATGTCCGTGTAAGGGGACACATCCTGACTCGCTGTAACACCAGATCAAAAAGACAGTTTCTATCATTCAGCACCCCTGCATATCTGGAAGCCTTATGTGATCAGCATGCATATGTCCCCATTCATTTTAATGAGCAATGATGCACACTTGGGCTGTGTAATCTCAATTTTGTGAGACATTCTTCCTGTAATCATTGTTCCCCACTGTATCACAGAATCAACCTTTAATGCCAGCCTCTGAGGAGTAAAATTCTCCCTTTTGACTAGTTTTCACAGCTGCACAAATGTCTCTCGATAGCAACATCATACAGTTGAATGGAGGAGGCTCCGCACTGCTCACCAGTGTGCTGCACAGAATGCTTAGAGAATCAAATTGTTCTGGTAAAGGGAGTCAGGCACGTTTCGAAATGCAATGCAATAACATCAAAAACTGTTCGCAGATTGTAGTGTAGCACATACATTGTCATTTCCTCGTGCAGCTGAAGAATTTCATTCAATGCAATGGCGGTCAGTTTCTGTCCAGTTTTGTTAATGCATTCTACACTCAAGCCCTCCAATTTACATTGAATGACCTAAAGGTGTTCCTCTAGACACAATACATTTTTGATATTTCAGAAAATTTAGCTACGTTGCCTTTGTCTAGGGAAATGTTTGAAAGTTGGTGGTCCTGTATTTTATTTTTGCCACTGAGTACAGCAGATCTCCATCTTATTCTTCAGCTATAAGCAGGTATGTTATCATTATTATTACATTGGCCATATTTCGACCTTGATGGAGGTTGGTTTTATCTGAAGACTGTATTGATTCCTTGTTCCACTACAATTTGAGACGTTGGTGGCATTTATCTCTTTATAAGAGCTGAGAAAATTGGCCTTATGAAGTTGAATCAGATTGCCCATAATAATGAACCTAAAGTATGTCTTACAGCACTCATGGAGGTAAGTTTTCAAGTTGGGTGATGGTGAAGAACAAGTCAGTGACATGTTTTCATCTCTCCTGATTTTTAGCTTCTTGGAAAAACTGGAGACAAGTTTTGGGAAGATGTACAATTGGGGGCTGATCCACTATTACCTGTTAAGTACTCCTGGATATGGTGAAGATCTGCCCTATTGTACATATTTATCATAGAAATGAAGCCTATTTTGGATCATGAGATACCAAAATCAGCTAAAGGAAAGTTACTTACCAACTCAAATAAAGTTGACCCAGAATGTACTAACATCCAGAAATTAAGAAATATTCCCTATTGTTAGAGGTACTTCATTTACAATGATGATTGCGCAAAATAGTATTTGTACTAGCTGTGCACAGCAACTCTAACAATGAGAGACGATCTTCAGAAGCAATAATTCATTAAGGCACAAAGGTCTTGTGGTTAATGGTATATCAGAACAGGCTGGTTACTTTAATATCACTGAGGTGCAACCTAGGTATTTACTTCTTAGGATTTATTGATAAATGATGGATTCTGCAAGATATATTGTTAAATTGTCATTGTCTGTCTCAGGGATCACAAAAATGGCTGAACAAATAACAAAGAATAAAGAACAATACAGCTCAGGAACAGACCCTTTGGTCCCCATAGCCTGCGCTGACAGTTTGCTCTTCCTTACTAAAACCATCTTCATTACAGGATCTGTATCCCTCTATTCCCTTCCTACTCATGTATTCGTCCAGGTGCCTCTTGAATGATGCTATTGTGTCTGATTCCACCACCTCCTCTGGCAGCACATTCCAGGCTCTCACCACCCTTTGTGTGAAAAACTTGCCTCACACATCTTCTTTAAATTTCCACTCCTACACCTTGAACCTGTGTCCCCTAGTAATTGACCCCTCCACCCTGTGAAAGAGCCGCATACTTTCCGCTCCATCCATGCCATTCACAATCTTGTAAACTTCTATCAGATCACCCCTCAATCTCTTGCATTCAAATTATGATTATCCCTCATATTATTTTGGCTTCTTTTACCAAGATACTATACAGACGCATTTTGTGTGTGTGTGTGTGTGTGTGTAGCCATACTAGGCCTTTCTAATGTGGACTGCAATACACAATAATCCCCTGAAGTAAGGGTCTGCCCAAACAGTTTTTGGTACAAGAGTAGAGAGCTTTACTGGGGCTTTCCAAAGGAGAGTGTAATACACCAATCTGATTACCATGATCTCCTACATTCATTGGACCAAAGAAAATTCAGCTCCCATAATGCCCCAATTAAAAAGATGTTTCTTTGTGTCAATTTCTTCGCACTGCATTGGCCAACCACCAGAATGGTTTAGCGAACAAAAATTGAAAAAAAATGAAATTAATGAAGTATAAAAATCTGGGAAAGGAGTGCATAATTTGTTTTTCCCAATTGAGGCTCTTTTTAGTCAACATTTGAAGAAAGTGAAATCTTCTTCCACATAGCCATACAGAAAGGTTACGAATATGGTGGAAAACTGTGACAACAATCTGGGATGGTACAGCACTGCTGCTTCTGCTGCAACAACCTGATCTTCCCGTTAGAGTGTGGATAATGTGACTTCACTGGAGCCATCATCAAAGCGGCTTTCAGTGGAGTGTCGCTGGATACTGACCTCAGCAAATGATACTGGTACTAAACCATCCCAGACACCCTCAACAGCTCTCATTCAATGTAAAAATCAACATCACATCTTTAGTCCAAGGGACCAATGGGCCAACTAGTTACTTTAAATCTATGATTTTGCATTGTCAATTGTTTCATGAGAGAGATAATTTGCTCATTTTACTGTGTCCAGATCTTTCTTGATTTTCAATCCTTCAATCTGATCTCCTCGTAGCCTTCTCTTGTCCAAGGAGAGCAGTCCCAGTTTCTCCAATTTATCTTCACTAACTGAAATTCCTCATCCCCGGAATGATTCTCATAATCCACTTTTGCATGTTGTCTAATGCATTCACATTGTTCTCACATGGACGGCAGAGTGGCTCAGTAGTCAGCGCTGCTGCTTCACAGTGCCAGGAACCCGGGTTTGATTTCAGCCTTGGGCAACTGTCTGTGTGGAGTTTGCACATTCTCCCTGTGTCTGCGTGGCTTTCCTTCGGGTGTTCCGGTTTCCTCCCACAGTCCAAAGATGTGCAGGTCATACTAAATTGCCTGTAGTGCCCAGGGATGTTTAGGTTAGTTGAGTTAGATACGGGGAAATGTGAGGGTAGGGGGACGGGATGCTCTTCAGAGGGGCAGTGTGGCCTTGTTGGGCCAAATGGCTTGTTTCCTCACAATGGGGATTCTATGGTTCTTCCTAAAGTGCAGTGCCCATAGCAGGACAATGACCAGTCGCAAACACAATGACACAAGTTTCAGGACAACCCATGTAATATTCTGGGAAGCATGCAGGAAAGAGGGTACCATGGGAATCGCTGCTCAATCAGGGACAATTAAGGAATTGTGTAATTAAGGAATTAGGAGGATAATTCCATGTGCGTGAGGTCTGCAGTGAGAGTCTGCTGCCAAGTGAATGTAACAAGGGAGGTGTGTAATGATACTGCTCACCACCAGTATTACCTGAATCATCAGTGTCCCGGAGATAATCATACAATTGCAAGCCTTTGCTTGCAACTGATCTCAAGCTTACTGAATGAACGTGCAGATTTCAATTTCATTTCCTTGAAGTTTGCTCTCTAGCTGTCTACTTGTCTCAATAAAACATAAAAAATAAGAGCAGGAAGAGGCCATTTTGCCCTTTGAGCTTGCCCCACCATTCAGTACAATCATGGCTGTTCATCCAACTCAGTGCCCTGTTCCAGATTTCTCTCCATACTCTTTGATCCCTTTAGCCCTAAGGATTGTATCTAACTCCTTATTGAAAACATTCACTCTATCAACAGCAATCACTTTCTGTGGCAGTAAATTTCACAGGTTCACCATTGCCTGAGTCAAGAGTTTTCTCCATATCTCAGCTCTAAATGGATTACCCCATACCCTTAGATTGTGACTCCTAATTCTGGACTCCCTGGTCTTCTGGAGCATCCTTCCTGGATTTACCCTGGAGGGTCCTGTTAGAATTTTTTAGGTTTCTGTAAGATCCACTCTCATTCTTCTAAACTCTAGTGAATATAACTCTAATCCATATAGTCTTTCTTCGTATGTTGGTCCTGCTATCGCAAGAATCAGTTTGGTAGGTTGAAGTGATGAGATAGAGACATTGCTGGGGTCCTACGCACCATGATAAAAGTCCATGTTTTGTGAAAGTGCTTGAAAATTGCCTATTAAACTGTTTTTGTTGGCTTGATGCCACTGCTGGGCAGGTTGCCATCAGCACACAGGTGCCACTTCTGGGAGAAACTGAATCATATTGGCATTCCAGTCCATGTCAATTTTCTAATATTCCTTGCCGTCCATGCACCTCCAAGCCTACCGCCAAGGACATAGTTAAATCTCCACACCCACCCTCTAGTGCAGCTTCAACTAATACATTTCATTTAGCATCTTTTTCTTTTCAGCTTCTGGTTCACAAAGTATCAAAATGAGTTGCTTGCGATAGTTTACATGGGGATGTACCCAAGATCATTTTTTGAAGGACTGGATATACACTCTATTCCATATTAGATAAGGGGGAAACAAAAGGTACCCTTTAACTATCTCTAGAGTTGGCATTAAGTCCTTTGCACATGTAATTAAATGGCTGTATTGAGATCCTTGCAGCAAAATTTGTCTAACCCACAGTGGCTTTTCATTACGATGTGCTCTGTTCTGGATTACATGTAACTTCAGGCTTAGACCTTGTAGTTGGCAGTTAATGCCTATAGGACAAATGGGATATTGGCAATAACAACTGACGCTAACCACAACCAGAATCAAGGCAATAAAATATAAGTTGAAAATAAAACCTGGACAATAGGGGAAAACATTACAGCTGAAAGAACAACACATCATTGTGCAAAAATAAAAATGCAAATAAAGCAAATCATCTAAGCAAACTGATTTTGCCTCAATAAATTAGAAATGATACCTTTGAGCAGTCCATTTTTGCAGGCTAGGCCATCTCCACAGCTTTGCATCATTTCCACTGGCAAGATCCACGATAAGCTCGAAAATGACAAGAAAGTTAAAAGTGGATGCAGAACATATTTGTATTTTAGT
Source organism: Ginglymostoma cirratum (assembly GCA_024137785.1). Lineage (NCBI taxonomy): Eukaryota > Metazoa > Chordata > Chondrichthyes > Orectolobiformes > Ginglymostomatidae > Ginglymostoma > Ginglymostoma cirratum. Next base: position 15,262,093 of record JAHRHZ010000049.1, read on the forward strand.
TACCTGCCATCTATGTACAAAGGCACTAATTTGCTTGGAGCTTTTCCTACTATTAATGTTGGAGGTTTGTGGCCACAATTACCATCTTAGGAAATCTATCGTTTATTAGGAATTTTCATTTAGGCAGTTCAATAACTTTGCTAAGAAGCAGCAGTTTAGGTGTGATATTACAGTTAATTAGATTAAATGAAGTAAAGTAAAATTAATTAATCAGACCATGACAACTGAGGATGGCTCACCGAACCAGAGGATAAATAGGAAGTTGGCACATGTCGCCACCACTGCTCAGAATCCTGAAGTACTGTGGACACTTCTTAGCTTGTACTTTCAAAATGTTTTCACAGCCAAAAATGGCTGCAGAAATTTATAGAATCATAGAATCCCTACAGTGTGGAAACAGGCCCTTCGGCCGAACGAGTCCAAATCAACCCTCTGAAAAGTACCCCACTACCCATAACCCTGCATTTCTCATGACTAACACACCTAATTGACATATCACTGAACAACATGGGCAGATTAGCATGGCCAATCCACCTAGCCTGCACATCTTTGGGCTGTGGGAGGAAACCAGAGCACCTGGTAGAAACCCACCCAGACGCAGGGAGAATGTGCAAACTCCACACAGACAGTAGCTCAAGGTTAGAATCAAACCTGGGTCCCTGGTACTGTGAGGCAGCAGTGCTAACTACTGAGCCACTGTGCCATCCCATGGCAGTTTAGACAGTGAGAAATAGAGAGAAAGAGCCATGATATGTCACACCAATGGATGCAAAGAGAACTTCTTACGGCATCTTTTCAAAAAGGGGGAAAAGGCAAATTACAACACTGCAGAATGGGCCGTGATCTTGTTTGACTACAAAGCTAACAATGACCTGATGACTCATTGTTCAACATCAAGCTTCCTCCTGCAGATGAGCATAGAATCCGTACAGTTTGGAAACAGGCCATTCGGCCCAATGGGTCCACAGTAAGAGCATCCCACCCAGATCCCTCCCACCATTTCCAATGGCTAACCCATCGAAGTCTGCACATCCCTGAGCACTATGGGCAAATTAACAGGGCCAATCCACCTAACTTACACATCTTTGGACTGTGGGACGAAACCAGCACACCCATTGGAAACCCATACAGACATGGGGAGAATGTGCGAACTCCATGCAGACAGTCACATGAGGGTGGAATTGAACCTGGACCCCGGCCGCTGTGAGACACGGTGCCACCCTTATATCTCAACTGCAGGCATATTTTGTGATTTTCGTTTTGAAGAATACATAAGGACAGGGTTTAAAAAGCCAGTGTCAACTATATTGGCTTTTGGAACTGAAGGTTCTTGCGTGTATCAGCCTGGGTTCCAGTGTTCATGCAACAAAGGTCACAGTTGAGGCAAAGAAATTCTTTCACGCTGAGCTCTAGAAGTCACCTAGCTGGCAGTCAGACTAAAGGAAACAGGGCAACAAAAGGTCTTTTTTTCTCACAGTGATTGCTAGAGTTCAATCAAAGTCAAATGGACGCAGAAGCATAGAACCTCAACTGACCTGCAAAATTAAGGATCATGAAAATGACCTGCTCAATTGCCAATGTCAATGCTATCAGTAGCCCCCACAGAAATGGTTGCAATGTTCAATTATCTATATGTTGCAAACCATTCAGAACAATATATTCTTTTAAACTTTTATCCTCTGACATTCAATTCTTATTTCTAATCTCTATATACGTATGTTGTATTATTAATTCTTTTCACATTTTCATAATTAATTAACTTGCTCTTCACTGCTTAAAGAAAGTTCGGTTATATTGGCTTCTTCTCCCCAGACATACAGCACCTTACAGAAAAATGCCATCCCTACTATATTCCACGAGAATTCACCTCCACCATCCTAACAGCAGTTTACATTCCACCCCATCCGGATGTGAAGAATGTACTAGACAAAATTTTTACCACCACAAGCATTCGAGACAAAGTTCCCCGAGGCCCTATTCATTGTGGCCACTGACTGCAAACAAGCTAATAGCAAGCAAGTGAGATAGCAAGGTCTGCAGATGCGGGAGTCTGAAATAACACAGTGTGAAGCTGGAGTAACACAGCAGGCCAGGCAGCATCAGAGGAGCAGGAAAGCTGACATTTTGGGTTGGGACCCTTCTTCAGTAAAAACGCATCAAGCGAGTGATGCCAAAGTACCACCAGTATATCTGCTGCCCCACCAGAGGATCAAAAATCCTGGACGACTGCTACACAATCATCAAAGACACCTCCTGCTCCACCCCCTGCTCACATTTTGGAAAATCAGATCATGGCTATAAGATAAAGCTGAAACTAGAGGACGCTAAACAAAAAGAGTACAGTGCTGGTCCGAGGCAGCAGAAGACCATCTCTGGGACTGCTTGGAGTTGGTGGACTGGACCGCGTTCAAGTACTTAAGGGAAAACCTAGATGAGTATGCCATCACTGTCACAGACTTCATTAGCAAATGTGTGGAAGACTGTGTACCAAAGAAGTCAATCTGATTGCTCCCTAATCGGAAACCCAAGCAGGAAATCCACTTTCTACTGAAGACCAGACGTGTAGCATTCAAACTGGACATCCCGGATCTAAACAGAAGATCCAGATATGACCTCCACAAAGCCAACAGGGATGCCAGGAGGCAGTACTGGACCAAGTGAGGTGTCCAAACCAACCAACAGACTCCTGCCACCTGTTGCAAGGCCCAAACAACACTACAGGATACAAAATAAAGTAGAGCAGGATGGCGGACAATGACATACCCCTCCCTGATGCGATCAATGCTTTCTATGCTTGATTTGAGCAGAATGCCACTGGCGCGGTGACACCTGCCCTGACAGCCCTGGACACACCTGTTCCCTCTGTCACTGCTGCAGACGTCAGATTGGTCTTCCTGGGAGTCAACCCAAGGAAAGCAACAGGCTTGGATGGTGTTCCTGGCTGAGCACTCAGGTAGGGTCTGGAACAACCAGCGGAGGTATTCATCGACTTCTTCAAGCTCTTCTTCTTACATGCAGTGGGCCTTAATGACTATTGGCCAGTGGCTCTGACTTGCATAATCATAAAGTGCTTCGAGATGCTGGTCGTAGCCCACATCAACTCCAGTCTCTCAGCCCGCCACATTGCCCACATCATTCAGGGGCTGGGAAACTTCCACCTTCAGTGAGTACATTATTGCTGAGGAAGTGCCGCTTGATAATACTGGTGATGAGACCCTCTATCACTTTGCTGATGAATGAGAATATGCTGAAAGGACATTGATTAGGTGGTTTGCATTAACTTGCTTTCTGTTCCACATTACCAGGTAAGAGCCTCGTCTTTTAGCTGTATTGGATGGAACAACTTGACTAAGGCCAAGTCTTGAGTGTTAGTGTTTGGTGTTACTGCCAGAAAATTGTCAAGACCCACAGCCTTTGCAATATCCAGTTCCGTTAAGCATGTTGCAGTATCATGTTGAGTGAATCCAGTTTGGCTGAAAATTGGAATCTGTGATGTTGGGATCCTCAGAAGCAGACTGAGAAAGATTGTCTACTTGACACTTCTAGCTCAAGATGGTTGCAAATGCTTCAACCTTGTCTTTTGCCCTGGGTTGAACTCTCTCATTATTAAGGATGTGAATAGTTGTGAAGGCTGCTTCTTCTGCGAGTTATTCAATTATCTATCCCATTCACAACTGTGTTTATGGTCGGACTGTAGAGATTATATCTGATATATTGGCTGTGTGACGACTTAACTTTATCTAACACATGCTTCTGCTGTTTGCAAGAAGTAATCCAGGATACAGCTTCACCAGGTTGGCATTTCATTTTCTAAGTATGCCTGGTTCAGCCCCTGGCATACACTCCTGTACACTTCATTTCACAAGGGTGGATCTCCCAGATTGCTGGTAACGGTGGAGTGGAGAATATACCAGGCCGGGAGGTTATAGATTGGTGTTGGATGCAGTTCTGCTGTTGTTGATGTCTCTCAGTACCTAGTATGTGTCCAGATTTGCCTTGCTTGGTCTGTTGAAAGCTTTCACAATCAGCATGGTGGTGAAGCCCCACAATAAGATGGAGGGTGCCCTCAATGTGAAAATGGTGACTTTGTCTTTATAATGACTGTGGCACCAAAAAGCCTGTGTAAAACTGAAGCTGACAGGATTTGGGGGAAATTCTCCATTATTTGGTATTTTACCGAGTATGTAGGAAGAGATTGTGGTTGCACATACCAATACAGTCACAGACAGTTACTTTAGTGAAATGTAGATTGGTGACAGTTTGAATTGCCCATCCCCACACATGGCTGTCAATGCTCATAGTGCTGCATATAGGCTCTCTACCTGTTACTTACTCCTCCACAGTAAAAGTTGCCAGAAACAGAAATCGAGCAGGAATCCCAGAATTGGACTGCACCCTCCATTTTAACCCCTTTTTGCTTCTGTTCCTACATAGGTGGAGGCAGAAAATCCGGCATTTCCCCCTTAATCAGGTCATTAATCCCTCTGTTGTAGAGATCAGCAAGTTCTCAAAATGCTGCCTTTATGACTATTGTCATTTTATTTCCAAATATTTCAAAGGTGACTTTCATCACATTGCAGACTGTAGGCATTGATGTGCTTTGAATGAACATTACAGGAAAGCTCCAATTCCAGTTCTAATTCCTGGCATAACCCCTATTGATATGAATAATGTTCTGTGCCCCACAGTGACACTCTTACTGTGCTACATTGGTTAAATAACAAACAGAATCCCCAACTCGCTCTAAATCAGTTTCCATCAACCTGTACAAAGGGACAGAATGCTTGATCACGCGTCTGCGCTTGTTAATCAAGGCATCTTGTAAATCAATCAGTTCAGAGCACTGTTGTTCTTTGTGTAAGTCCTTATCTATAGGAAAGTTACCTGTAATGTAATGAAAAGTGATCCTGCTAGGTAGAGAGTTACATTTGGCTGGTTTACAAATGCTGTGATAGATAGCAAAGGAGGGATTCACGTGTGAATAAATACTGTAGAAATTCCTGTTGGATTCCTATTGCGTGTGTAGACACTGAGATGTGAGCACAGCAGGGTGAGTAAAGCAACCAGAAAAATGACATTGTTCTCTTCTGACTGACAAAGTCTCATGATTGCTACAGCTAGGTCTTTAAGTTACCAGTAGCATTGGGATGAAATCAACAATCAGATTACAAAGACTCATTGTGCATTAGTAATTATTAAATTATTAAATTCCCGTTTCAAATCCTTCTTTATCTCACATAATAAACATAAACCTCTCATTTGTTACATCTAAATCTTCAAAATCAAACTGAGAAAAATTAAAAACCTCATGACATGCAACTAAATCCTTGGAGATAATTATCTTTCTGCACAAAGACCTTATCAACAATTATAAAATTTCCAACATGCCAAGAGATAGAAACTATTTATTTTGTGCATTGTTATTTAAACTGTTTATGGTTGATTCAGACAAGAAGTGTAACAACAGCTCCTTTGATGTGAGAGAGATTATTTTGGCAAAGGATGAAAACAGACACTAAATAGCAGTGTTACTAAAACTCAGTTTGAAAGTCTGGATTAATGCATTTTTTTTATCCAAATTAATAATGATCTTAATTTGAACTTGTCTGGAGGTGCTCACCAGAAATCTGCAGTTTAGCATTCAATTCCTGAATAGAAGTGATTCTTATGGAACAGTTTATATGGGGCCCTCATATATATTTCCAGGATTGTGTGGAATGCTCTGGCTACTGTAAAATCCTGGGCAGAATTTGCTCAGGTGTATTTTTGTTAATTTTGGGGGAAATCTGATTTTCCTCCACAACTGACGCCTTTCTTCTAGCCATTCTGCCAGTCAGGAGTGCCAAGTATGCAAAAGCGTCCTGCGTTGAGGCCATTTTTTCCCCTGTTTAATAGGGGACAAAAACCAAATTTGTTCCCATGCACCATTTTCATCTGATGCAGCATTTTTGAAGTCTTAACAGTTTTCAGAGTTGTGAATAATGTTTTTATACTTAAACAAGCTGCGGGTATCTTTGGCTGGGGCAGCATTCATCTTCCATCCCTAACTACCCTTGAGAAGATGGTAGTGAGGCGAGAACTAAATGGGGAAATGAAAGCCACGAAGAAGAGTCAAGGGGAACCTGATAGGTAAGTGTAAATTGATTTTACAACTTCAAATGTTACTATTAATTTCTGTATGATGGAGATGTATTTAATGCAGTGGTTCATGACAGGAATAGGTCCTAAGTTGATTTTAATGCTGTACATTTCCAAAAAAGTAAGTGTCACAATTCAAAAAAAGAAGTCCCATCAGCTTGTGTTGACTCCTTTCACACAGATATGTAAATAACTTTGGCTGCTTTTTATATAAATAAAACAATTGATAAAAGTCTAACCATCTGGCTTCTGTCCATTGAGAGACAAGACCTCTACTTTGAAATTGAAATGAGTAGCTTCTGTTCTTCTTATTTTAAAGATCAGTCTATTATTTGGACAACTGTGACCATTTTAAATGTTTGGCTGGATTTCAAGTGCTGCTGGTTTTCAGCACAATAGGTATTCCATTCATCTGAGAATGAAAAAACTATTTTAAGTCGTGGTAACAGCATATTGGTCCAGAAGCCCTGTGATGCAGTGATAACATCACAGCTCAGAGACCTGAAGTTGCAGGTGTAAGCTCCAATCGAGGACTTTTTGACCATGGGAGGTGTATTTGTAACATGGCCAAACAGCTTGTCCCCTATAAATCCTTCTAATACATCTTACGATGGGCAACATAAGCAGGAGAGTTTCTTGAACAGAAATCCTCCAGAAGACAATGGCAGGCTATTCTGGTATTTTTCCCTTAGTGTGGGCCAATCTAATGGAAGTCATTAGCCTAACTCTCAGAAACAAGGGTTGGAGATGAAAGCAGACAGCAGGATTACATTTCATACTTATATTGTGGTTTATAGGGAGTTGACCCAAAATAATATGATTATAAATGTCATAAGGCTTTCCTTTGACTCATGTCTTTTTTTCTACTTGAAGAATGCATTTCTTGTCAATATCAATGATAGAGTGTTTGCAGGAGGCTTTTATTAGATGGTAAGAAGTCTTTTTTCCATAAAGAATGTCACATGTTCCATTGGTATTGCATGGAATCAGAGGAATCTACCAGGTGCATACTGGGTCACTAGTTATGGAGGATACATGGGGTGTATGGAGGAGGGACAGGTGGCAGTAAGGGGAGCAATGGGGTGATAAAACCATAGCTTCAGGGTTACAATGGGGTCCTGGTACAAAAGTTGCAGAAGTGAAGGGATGTCCTTGTATTTGTATGGGGTAAGAATGTCACTTTTCCCTCCTTGCTGTCCTGTCTGTCATTCCCTCCTGCAGTCTGTGCTACTCTGTCTGACCTCATGTCCTGGTCCCATTCTTCATCCAAAATCACAGTGATTACTTCCATAGTGTCCAGGATTAAGCACTCCTGTTTTCCTGATGGCCCTATAATATCTCTAGTATGGTGCAGAAAAGCACACTTCCAGTTTTTTGACAAAGCCCTTGGCGAATTTCAAAATAAATGTTAATAATATGTTTGGCAATCATTGGCAATATGCTCCAGAGAGTTTGTTAATGTGTTTCAAAGGTCTTCTTCCCATTTCTAGCAACAATAACCTTAAGAATTCAGCAAAAACACCCTCAAGAACTTTTGTAAAATAAGACACTCTCGTATTTGTCTTGTTGAAGTAGCTGATTTATATTTGTAAAGTTTATTTGCATCCCGATAGAAATTTCTAGCTTTGCTACCTCTGCCATAGTTTCACCATTAATCAAGAGTCACAGCTGAGTTATTTAAGAATACAAGAAAATGAAAATTTAAAGACAGTTCAGACAACCAAATGTACTATGCTTAACTCCTACTCTAATTTTCAGGTTTCAGAATTCAAAACTGTGAAACGCCCACGTTTCTAAAGTTGAAGAATCAACAATAAATGCATTACTGCCTCTGATGTTTTACAAATCAACCTTAAATATTATAGAATAAGTGTGATATTAGTTAAAATAATTTTGCCATTTCATTCCTGAACAGGGCAGTGTAGTGTGTCAGTTCAATTTGTTAAGTCTTCAAGAGAAGAACAAGACCTTTAAAACTGCCCATCTAAGAGAAGAATTCTGATATTGAGAGTTGCCAGTTGAGTGTGAATGGGCAGAATCTTCTGTTTTGTAGTCCATGTGTAGCATCAGGTATGAAAGTGGGAGTTACTTGTGCTTGACGGTGACTTGTCTTACACAGTGACATGCTTGTCAACTCATTTCACATGCACGTGCAAGTAGAACACCAAATCTAATGTGGCATGAGGGCAAGAGTTTCTCACCTAGGCTGGAAACTTCCAGAGACAAATTTCTGGGCATTGTCTTTAAAGGTCACCTGGATAGCAGTTCAACCTCTGCCAACTTAAGAGCCTGGGTAGATTACCCTACGCACCTCTGAAGATGGCTGAAACCAGACAGAGTGGCTCCATGATTCAGTGGCATCACGCTGAAGGTTCCCAAGCAGGCCATCCTGAAAAAATGATGTACTGTTATTTCACGTTGGCAACAGGAGGCCATCCTGGCTATTTTCAAATAAAGCTGTTGGACTATCACTAAGTCGATACCAGGTTATAGTCCAACAGCTTTATTTGAAAATACAAGTTTTTGGAGCCTCAGTCCTTTTTCAGGTGTTAGTGATAGAGGCAGTATCAGGCACAGAATTTATAAGAAAAAGATTAAAGATTCACACCATTAATGAGGACATACTAAACAACCTAAGATGCTGTTAAGTCTTTAATCAGTTCGAAGGTTTTAACTGATTAAAATGTTTATGTAAATCCCTGAATTCCTTTCAAGTCACAGCCCTGCGTCTCCCCTGGTATCACAGTTGAAGGCAGTACCACCACGGGAAAGTCACTCCTCAACTGATCTGACCACTCCCCTCAACCAGCTGAGTTCTCAGCCGAGGACTCAACTTCTGTCCCACCACTAAAATGGACCCCATTGGTCTCATGGCAGACACGGAGGAAAAAATCAGACGAATCAAACTCTGGGAATTCTTCCAAGATGTCAGCAGCAAGCCCAATGAGAGTTTGACAGGTAAGCGTGAGCCATCTGAGAACACGTGAATGCCACTCATCAGCTGCACTCACGAGGTAGTGCAAAACGTCACCCAGTCACACCCATCCGTGCTCGCAAGACCAATCGCAACATTGTCATCAAACCAGCAGACAAAGGAGGAGCCATTGTCATATAGCATAGAATGGACTACTGCAAGGAAGTGCATTAACAGCTGAACAACCAGGAACACTACAGACGGCTATCAGCCGATCCGACCAAAGAACATACTCATCAACTCAACAGACTGGTCAAGACTTTAGAACCAGTCCTTCAGAGAAGCCGAGGCACTCTCATCCCACATACTTCCCCCCTAGGGACTTACACTGCCTTCTAAAGATACATAAAGCCAACACTTCTGGACATTCCATTGTATGAAGCAATGGTTCGCTGTGTGGAACCAGTCCGGCTATGTTGAGGTCATCTTAAAACTCATCGTACAGCGAACCCGCAGCTCTGCCATGACACTACAGATGTCTTAGAGACATTCAACGCCCACGGATCAGTCGAACCAGGAATGTTCCGCATCACAACGGAAGTTTCGGTACTCTACACCAGCATTTCCCATGATGACAGCATCGTTGCAACAACCTCAGTGTTCAATACCACCAACTGCCAATTTCCAGGCGCCATCCTACGACTTGTCTGCTCGATCCTTGACCACACCGTCTTCGACAACCAGTTCTTCATTCAGACACACTGAACAGCCATGGAGATCAGATTTGCTCCCCAATATGCCAACAGTTTTATGCACAGCTTCGAACAAGACTTCTTTGTTACACAGGACCTCCGACAAGCGCCATAAACCAGATACATTGAAGACATTTTCTTCCTTTAGACTCATGGCGAGGAATCATCAAAACAACTACGTAGTGATATTACAAGCATGGGGCTGGATGAACACAGCAGGTCAAGCAGCATCATAGGAGCAGGAAAACTTGATGTTTCGGGCCTAAACCCTTCATCAGAAA
>JAHRHZ010000049.1:15273815-15292293 GCA_024137785.1 Ginglymostoma cirratum
ACACACACACACACACACACACACACACACACACACACACACACACACACACACACACACACACACGTATTTAGATACATTTTATTTTGTTCAAAAAGCACACAATTTATAGACAGCCAGTCAATATGACATTTTATAAATTCCTACTTCAGAGATATAATCAGTCTGACTCAAAACCAAAACACAAACAGATTCTAATCAAGGTCTGACACCTAACGTGCATTGTCTGACCTAAAATGTTACCACTTCTTTCCATGATAAAACCTTTAGTTTTCTCAGGACTGTGACTTGAAAGGGATTTGGGGATTTACATATACATACTAATAAATTAAAACCTTCAAACTAATGAAAGAGTTAACAGCATCTTAGGTTTGTTTAGTGCATACTCATCAATAGTGTGAATGCTTGATCTTTTACTTATGAATTCTGTATCTGATACTACCTCTCTCACTAACGCCTGAAGAAGGACTGGGGCTCCAAAAGCTTATGTTTTCAAATAAACCTGTTGGACTATAACCTGATGTCCTCTCTGTTCTCAAATCTGACTGGGTGGTTCGAGAGAGCCCTGAGTGCCACACATCATTTTTGTTTCTGCTCATGCAAAAGGCTAGAGAATTATTAATTATTCCTTGAGAAGATGGGAGCTGAGCTACCTTCTTGACTTGTTATAGTATTTTGGGTATGGGGACACCAACAGTGCTGTTGTGAAAGGAGTACCAGGTAGTTCTGAGGAAGGGTCATCTGACCCACATGTTAACTTTGATTTCCCTTCACAGATGCTGCTGGACCTGCTGAGACTTTCCAGCAATTTCTGTTTTTGTTTCTGATTTACACCATCCACAGTTCTTTCTGTTTATATTCAAGGAGTACCAGGAATTTGATCCAGCAATAGTTAGGCAATGAAAATGTAATTTCTAGTCAGGAGATAGAGTGTGGCTTGGAGGGGAGCTTGCAGATGGCAGTCTTTCCACTGCACACCTTGTCCTTCTAGGTAGTAGATGTCACAGGTTGGCTAGATGCTACCTGAATGAGTTTCATGAGTTACTGCAGTTCATCTTGTAGATTGCACACACTTCTGCATTGTCTGTCATTAGCGAAAAGAATGAAAGTTGAAAATTGTAGATGCAGTGCCAATCAAGTGGATGGTTTTCTCCTGGACAGTGTTGAAATTCTTGTGTGTTTTTGGAGCTGCACACATTCAAGTGGGGAGTATTCCATCACAATCCTGACTTGTGCCTTGTAGATAGTGGATGGACACTGGGAGACAACAAGTGAGTTACTTATTACAGAACTTCGATTCTATCCCCTGCACTTATGATGACAGTCATTTTTGTGGCTGTTGTCCAGTTCAGTTTATGCCCAATAGCAACTTTCAGGATGTCAGGGATAATGGTTCGATTCTGTCTTGTACGAGATGACTATTGCCTGGTCTTTATTTAGCTCAAATATTATTTTCAACTTGTCAATCAACCTCCTGTTATTTGCCTCTTGCTGCAATTGAACATGGACTGCTTCAGTATGTGAGAAATCACGAATGGTGTTAAACATTATGCAACCATCAGTGAACATCCCACTTTCAACCTTATAATAGAGGAAAGGTCATTGATGAAAGTTCATTTCCTAATACCCTCCCTGGAATTCCCTACCTCAGGGCCTTGTGGATCAATATGCAGAATGTAGACTGCAGTGATTCAAGAAGGCAGCTCACCACTCCTTCTCAAGGGCATCTAGCATCAGGCAATAAAAAATGCTAGCCAGGCAGTGATGTTCACGTCCCACAAGTGAATGAAAAAAGGCGTTGAAGATGGTTGGCCCAAGGACATGAACTCAGAAACTCCTCTGGTGATCTCCTAAGATTGAGATGACTGATCTCAATAAGCATAACCACCTTTCTTTACGCTAGGTGTGATTTCAATCGGGAGAGAGTTTTCCCATTGAATCCCATTGACTCCTATTTTTCTAGGACTCCTTGTTACTACATTCCATCGAATGCATACTTGATGTCAATGGCAGTCATTTTCACTTCACCTCTACATTTCAGCTCTTTTAGTCACATTTGGATCAAGGCTATAACAAGGTCATGAGCTGACCGAATTCAACCTGGTCATCAGCAAAGAGGTTATTGCTGAATAAGTGGTCTTCGATAACATTGGTGATGACTCCCACAATCGATTTTTTGGCGATTGACAGTAGCCTTATTAGATGGCTGAGTTTGGTTACTTGCTTTCTTTGGACATCACTAACTTGAGGAATTTTCCACATTGCCAAGTAGATACCAGTGTTACAGCTATACCTCAAAAGCTTGGCAAAGGGCATAACTTGTTCTGGAGAACGCAATTCAATGCTTTTGCTGGAATATTGACAGAACCCATTGTCCTGAAAGTATTCAATACTTCAGCTATTTCTTGGAGTGAATCAAATTGGTTGAAGATTGGCATTTGTGATACTGAGACTTTAGATGAGGACCATAATGGATCATCGACTCAGCTCTCTGGCTCAAGATGCTTGCAAATACTTTAGGCTTGACTTTAGTATTAATGTTCTGGATTCCTCCTCACTGAGAGTGGAAATATTGTTGAGCCTCCACTTTTATTGAGTTGACTAACTGTCCATTAAGCTTCATGGCTGGACTACTTAGATCTGATTTATATATTTTTAATACCATTTATTTTGAGTTTGGTTTTTTTTATTTGAACTCTCGGCATATGGGCTCCCTGTGTCTAAAGGAGTTTAATGATTAACTTGTCAGTACGTTTGTAACCACAGTATTTTAAACAACAGCCTTAGGGAAAAACCTTTGGAAGCTAATAGATATGTATTTATTTTGGAAGAGTTTACTAGCAAACAAACTAAGGAGTATTCTGTTAGAAAGGATGAAATGGTCAAATCAATTATCAAAGAGACACAAGAAGGGGAGAAAGACAGAGTTAAGAGACAGTGGAATAAAGAGACAAAATATGTAACAACAAATTACACCTTCTTATATTCATCCTAATTTTCCACAGCAATGAATGTACAAATGTTATTACATTTCTGAACGTACATTTCTGAAATTCACAGGAAAATTGAAGATGAGCTGCCATTTTTATGAGTTTAATGCAGAGTGGTAGTAATCAAGCAATGTGTGATGATTCACAATTCCCATTCATATGTCCCACATCCCATGAATGAATAAAATGATGCACCATCTTTTTTTTCCCTTCGGTTCTCCTTCAAAATGGAAGTGTGCTCATTTTGAGGATGTGGAGAAAAAGAATATTAACTTTCATGATGACAATATTCATTTGACTGTAGATTACCTTTGAAAGACAATTTTACAATATCTGTTACAACAGAGAGAGAAGGAATCATTGGTTTATTTATTTCAAATGAAAACAAATCAATACAAACACTATACATATATTTCAAAAAGTTGTAACAATATTTCTTCAAATCCTAATGTGCAAGGCTTTTGATAATTTTGGTGCACTTAATGATTCTTAAGGAGTAATTAACCAAACAGTATGTTGCCAATTACAAAAATGAAACAGTTAGAGAACATGTCTGAGTCTACCACTGAAAAGATTAGAAACAATTTAGAATCATACTTCTCTGATCTTACAAGAAAACATTTGCAGCTATAATTCCCCATATACTTCCCCATATTAATCTTTTCTTGTGTGTTATTTTGATGAGAAATGGGTTTTCATCATTAATATACTTTCTACAGTCCTCTCTACTTCAAAAACATAATTGACTATTATACATTATTCACTATTATTGCCTAGCCATTTTCATGGTCTTCTGTTGTAGGCATTATTGTTTTGTTTGCATAAAAATCATCTTTAAATTCAATACACTTCTTACGTAAGGTGAGCAATACAGTATCGATGAAACATAATCTGCATTGTGGTTTTATTGTAATGAGTAATTTCACTCTTTCTCCTGCAGACTCCTCTAATTCATTGTCATTGCAAGAGTTAATAGCTCTATTTGCCTTTTAAGGATGTTCAATTCAAATAACTTTAACTGATGTGTCATTTCTAGGATTATTTTAGTTGTATTAATACCTTTAGAAGCCATGGATCAATTATTCATAGGTTACAGTTGAATAGCAACTGAAACAGTCAATTCTAAAGACCTGGTTGCCTAATGCATTATTTTATTTATTCTTGCAAATATTGCACTTCACTGAATCAACATTTCCAATGATTGATCAGTCCTGATAAAAGAAGGGTTTGTGAGATTGGGGTGACCTGTTGCACTTCATTATGTTTTCCTTTATTACTTTTTACACTCATATTATATGGGCAGGATTTTATGGATTGAAGCTTTTCCATCCTGCCATCCAAAAGTTAAAAGAACCCAGGAGTTGGAAATGAGACTTTCTGGGCCTGACGTGGGAGGAAGATCCATCTCAGAGAATTGCTAGCAAACCCGTTTTACCAGCAGCTTTGTACTGCCAGAAACAGCAGTGGCCAGGACTAAAATAACCAGCAATCTTCACTCCAATTCGTGGAAATCTGGACCAGATGTATTTTAGTAATCTGATGGTAGGATGGAGAGGTGAGATTCGGGGAGGAGGGAAGAGAAGATGGGAATCTTGTTGGAGGTGTTGGCCGGTGGGGGAGCACCTGTGAGGGAAAAGAATCCAATGAGGGAAGTACCCCAAGTTGTCTCACCCACTGGTCTGCCTGCTCCATTTCACAATTGGGGCCTGAATAAAGTGACATACCAGGCTTCCCAACAATCCTTAACCCCTCCTTGTGGCTACCAGTGGGAAACAGCTCTAAGGCATTCATTACATTGTTATATACAGCAGTCAACTAGGAAAGCCAACGGTATGCCTTCCATTGCCTTTCAAATAATACTTTCATCAAAAGGAGACTTATAAACAGGTAGATAGGTATCTTTCTGCAGTTGTTTACAGCCTTGGTAAGGCTATATTTGCATTATTATGTAGAGTTTTGCCACCCCCCACCCCCACTATGTCAGGAGTGAGAAATTTGTCAGATATACAGTGCCACAGGGGCTCAAAAAATCAAACTCAGGGACGGCAGGAGTTTCTTATAAGAAGAAATTAAGAAAAATGGGTGCATATTTCATAGATGTTCAAAATAAAATGATGGTTTAATGTCATTAAAAGTTACAGATTTCTTTTTGGTTGGATATCTAAAGCCAGCAGATCTCAGGATAAGGTTTATTTCATTTAAGATTGAGAGAAGCAGGAATTTCTTCATGCAGAATCTTTTGAATTCCCTGCCCCAGAGTCCTGTTGGAGTTCAATTATTGAGCAGTGTCAAGACAGAAATTTCTGTCTTTCTGACAGAAATTACTGTCAAGACAGTAGATTTCTGGAGAGAATCATATTAAGAGATAATGTGGGAAAGTGGCCCTGAGGTACATAGTCAGCCGTAGAAATATGGAAACTAGAGGCAGGAAGAGGCCACTTAGCCTTTGAGTCAGTTCTGCCATTCAATATGATCATGGCTAATCATCCAACTCAGTACTCTGTTCCCACTTTCTCCCCATACCATTTGATCCCTTTAGCACTAAGAACTATAGCTAACTCTTTATTGAAAACATTCAAAATTTTGGCTTCAACCACTTTCTGAAAATTCTGTAGGCTCGCCATTCTTTGGGAGTGGATCCTCATCTCAGTCCTGAAAGGCCTACCTCAAATCCTTAAAATGTGGCCTCTGGTTCTGGACGCTATGCTTATTGAGAGCATCCTTCTTGCACTTAAATTATATAGGCCCATCAAAACTTTATTGGCTTCTTTTGAATACGCTCAGTAGCTCACCATCACAATAAATAAGTAACAAGACAGGTTTCATTCCATAATCAATGTCCATTATTACTATCAGCTGGGATTGTAACAAGTTTCATTTTCCTCTAGGGGTATATTTGTTAGTTAATCCTGTCTAATATTTTCTTTTCAATTTTATTCCTCTATACTCCCACCAAACCATTTCTTCCAAGAAAATAACCATCAACTCTTACAGGGCAGACTAATATTTCAATAATTGTTATTCACACGAACAACTTCGCACCATGCAAAAATAATATTGTAATTTGGAGTGCAATTGATAACTGGGGACAGTCACAACTTCGAATACAGTATGAGACCAGGTGGAGGAGGGTGGTTTCTATCATTTTTACTTTGTATGTTTCCAAATTAATATTGTGCAGTTATTTTGTATATCATAATCTTTTGTTGCTGATGTTTCAAAGCCTACATCCACAGTTATCTTCAAAGACTATGAAATTTCTTTGATGCATACAACTATATGAAATAGAACCTTCATGAATCCTTTGATCACGAATTTCAATGTAATGTTAATTTAAGCCAAAATAAAGATTGTTGCTGATTCTCAGCATAATGGTTTACTTCAGTAAATCCTTAAATTTTGATCAACTTTATCTAAACTTTGTTTGGTCTTCAAATATGAAAAGCACTGTCAAAACAGAAAATACTGTTAGAGCATTAAGACCTGTTAGAAGTTGCAGGTCCCACATGGGAAGGACAATAGGAAGTCTGTTGAAATATTTACTGTATAAGAATAGCCATCATGACTAATTTTCCTTTATTAAATCCAGTTTCACATGGTGCCATAGCAGGATTGCTAATTTGATATCATATCCTAGAATCCCTACAGTGTGGGAACTGGCCCTTAAGCCCAACCTGACCCTTGGGGAGCATCCCACCCAAACCAAACCCATCCCCCTATAACCCACCTAAGCTACTCATCCCTGAACACTATGGGCAATTTAGCATGGCCAATCCACCTATTCTGCACATCTTTGGATTGTGGGAGGAAACTGGAGCACCTGGAAGAAACCCACACAGACACAGGGAGAATGTGCAAACTCCACACAGACAGTCACCTGAGGGTGGGATTGAACTTGAGCCCCTAGTACTGTGAGGCAGCAGTGCTAACCACTGAGCCATCATGCCACCCTATGTCTATAAGGCTACTGAAGCCAATTACATGTGTCAGGCCGATTTTATGGATCTTCTGTTAATCTGCATTTGTCATGTTATGTTCCATTATAAAGCATAGATAGAATTTCTAGCTCTAAACTATCCTGCTGCTATTGATTATTTTTATTTATTGTTCATATCTTTTATAAGTATAACATTTAGTTTGAGTGTTTGATATTTTTAAATAAAATGTTACAGAGAAGGTGAGATTAAATGAAAGAAAATGTCTGATGGTCACTTTATAAGCAACAAGTAACAATTTGTTTATTTACTCTAACAGTGAACAAATTAACAGAACTACTAACAAACCAAACAATTCTCCCCTAACTCTTAACTATTCCTTAACTGAACAAAATTCGATTGATATGCTATTCTAATAAACTCAAGTCCCACTTATATCACCCAAGTAGTAGTAAAAAGAAATAAATTAAAACTTAGTCTCTCAAAGTGTACACTTTTTTTATGCTGTTCTCAAATCATAAACACTTTTCTTCCGCAGATCCTGCTGTCAGGGATGTTTTCTCTATGAAGACCCTTAACTCGAAGTGTTGTGGAATCATTTATGAATAAGATGGTGCTTTCTTAGAGAGCTTAGTGATTTTTGTGAGAGCTAGGTGCTTATTTACCAGATGGCGGTTCGCTGTCATGCTGGTTTTTAAAACCCCTCCTTATATACCTTGGATGACATATCAATTTTCTTACAATACCATTGGTCCGAGGTTGTCAAAGCCATCAGATTTAAACTTAATTGGCTTTCAATTGCTAAGTTCTTGGTTTAGATTAATTGGTTGATTCCAGCTCGTTGTCAAATCATCAAAACACACCTAAGGTTTACAATCACACAGCCAATTGATAAATGCTTCCACTTTAGGACTGGTTGTATACATACAGAGACTTCAGCTACGTACAGAGACTATTTTTTCTGTATAATCTCCAACCTTAGAAAAGCACTTTATCTCTTAAAGGAGCCATGCACTGCTCTCCCTTCTCATTTTTTTTACAAACAAATTCTAGCTTCTTGCCTTCCAATTCTGCACAACTTCATAAAAACAAGAGAAATGCATATGCCTGTTTGGCAAGTGGTTGGTTCCTCACTAAACTCTCACTGGAGGCAGGATATCTACAGTTTTCAGAAAAGGAATTTAAATTATTTGGTCCACATCAAAGAGATAGTTTGAAAGTAAAGCTAATGGTGAAAATTTCTGTCTGAAAATTCCAAAAATGCCACACTGTTGTTTGGAATAAACAGGGAGTTAGCTTTTATTTTGTTTTATCTCTGTGATTTTATATAGACTAGGTAATTTAAAATCTTGGATGCAGCCAGGCTGGAAGTAGATCAGTAAAGAAAAAAATTTCCAGAAGCTACAAAGCAAATAGAACAGTACAGGGTGCTTTTGATTTGGAGCCACAGTTTAGGAATTTTGAGTGAAGCCCATGCTTAAGTGAGACAATCCACAGTTGTAAGATATTAAAGGCAAAGAAAGGTCACCTAGTTAATGTTAGTGGAAGTATCCCAAGAAATCTTGAAAATTGCACAAAACCTGGAACCTGGTGATTTCCCACAGGATGTAGTATACATTTGTTTGACCCTTAAAAATCTTGTAATATATAGGGAACTCATGGATAAAAGTAAAACAGGAATTATTTTAGAATGTAACTACAAAACATTGTGTTAATTTAGGAGTGTTTGCTTTTTAAACACTTAGATAGTAAAGTTTTTCTGTTATACATAAAATTTTGTATACAGTTATTTCCCTTAATAACTGGGAATTCACATGTCTGCTCAAATGTTACCAGCTCCACAGAGATTGCAATACTGCTCCAATTTAGTGACGAAAGCATTGCTACTTTTTCATCCTAGCCTTAAACTATTTTTGTCATAATCAGCTTAAATTTCTGTGTTTCATAGTGAATTAATTATAATGCATTAATGCAAAGTTGGGAAAACACAGAATTTGACAAATTTTGAAGTGAAAGATCGGCCTGAAGAAAGGCATACAAGGATACAACTTAGTGTAGCATCTCAACATACGCATTCGAGAATGAACCTATTTTTGTCATAATTAGCTTAAACATCTGTGTTCCGTAGTAAGTATCATGCATTAATGCAAAGTTAGTAAAACACAAAATTAGGCAAATTTTGAAGAGAAGAATTTGTCTGAAGAAAATCATACGGGGATATTATGTATCAATTACTGGAATCATACAGATGTGTCATAAGGCATAATCGAAGCAATGGTAACCATTGTGAGAACACACTGAATACTTCAGCTTTGTTAATGAGTAGTAACAGTATCTCATGTGAGTGGAATACTCGTTTGAGAATTAACAGCCTAGCAACAACAGAGAGAAAATGGAGAAAAACTAAAGATAACCTGTAAGATAAGACATTGTTCTGTCAGAATAATTTGCCAGGCAGAAACTGAGTGACAGAAAGCAGCATCTATGTTATTTTTAACCTCAGCAGAGATGATCTCACTGACATCTGACATCAGTTGCATTCAAACCAGCAATTGCCCTCTTTGATTGTTATTGTGTTAGCTGCAATTGAAAAGGTTTCCATAACCATGAACCCCTGCATCTCTGACATCTTCAAAGGGAGTAGTCATTTTATAGTTACCATTTTAACTGTATCTATGAGATCCCAGATAAATTCTAAACGGGAAATCCCCTTTATTGAACAAAACATTTTAATTTATACTGTAATTTTCATAGTTAATTTTATTGAAATATGTGAGAAATGTGAAACTGTTATGACTCGACATGAGTAAAGAAACCCCTAAAGTCATCCAGGAGCGCAGTAATCACTTTACATCGGAAAACTACCAAAACTAATTGTTGGATCCGCTCTGACCAAAACATTTGAAAGCAATGACATATTACCTAGTGGCCATTGAAGGACCATGAGACAACTCTAACTGGATTTAAAAATAGTTAGGTTCAAAGTTTGATGAGACCAATAATTGGAATCAAATTTGACATGTTCAAAGATATTTATGTAGGTTTCACCAACTTTGGCAGATCATCTCTACCATACCAACAGTGGCTGTCAGGTTTTCTGGCCTCTGTGGGTCTGAGTACGGACTAAGGTGATATTCTGTGTTTTAACTGCGGTGGGAATCTTCACTTAGTTGAAGAAATCTTGGGTGCACATCCCACAACCCCTGATAAGGTTCTCATGTTCAGTGTAAGCTCACTCGCCTATGATTAATCGTGCAGACTGAACGGTGCTGCTGAATGGGTTCAACAAGAATGTTTTTGAGGATTATTCCAAATGGCTCCTTACAGTCAGTAAAATGTGGAGATGTTTCATCTGCTCAAGTATTTTGCATATTCAGCATTATCTATTAGAAAATTAGCCCACTCTTCCTGCACTGATTTATGTAATGCATTGGACTTTCATTATATATTTGAATGTATTAGGTCCCTAGAAGTGCATCTAATTGTCTCCTGAACTATTTTTTTAATATCCTCTTCGATATCCATTTCCACTACTAATTTGCTTAATCACTTACATTTCAGATGCAAAGTTCAGTGTGGCCCCTTCCCAGATCTAGCTTCTAATTTTAACTTCTGTTTGTGGTATTTGCATCATTCACATTAACAAAGATTTTGTTTGGATTAGAACATAGAACATAGAACATAGAACAGTACAGCACAGTACAGGCCCTTCAGCCCACGATGTTGTGCGAACTTTTACCATAAACCTAAGGTCTATATAACCTCCACCCTTATCTTATACTATCATCCATATGCCTATCTAATAGCCGCTTAAATGTCTCTAATGAAGCCAACTCCACTACCCTCTCTGGCAATGCATACTACGCCTCTACCACTCTCTGAGTAAAGAACCTACCTCTGGCGTCCCCCTTATATCTACCTCCACTCACTTTAAAACTATGCTCCCTCATAATAGCTACCTCCACCCTAGGAAAAAGTCTCTGGCTGTCCACTCTACCTATACCTCTGATCATTTTGTACACCTCTATCAAGTCACCTCTCATCCTTCGTCGTTCTAAAGAGAAAAGCCCTAGCTCTCTCAACCTTTCCTCGTAAGACCTTCCCTCCATTCCAGGCAACATCCTGGTAAATCTCCTCTGCACCGTTTCCAATGCATCCACATCATTCCTGTAATGAGGCAACCGGAACTGGACACAGTACTCCAGATGTGGCCTAACCAGAGTTTTGTATAGCTGGAGCATAACTTCAAGGCTCTCAAACTCAATCCCTCTATTAATGAAAGCTAACACATCGTACATCTTCTTAACAACTCTATCTACCTTGGTGGCAGCTTTCAGGGAACTGTGGACATGAACCCCAAGATTAATGTTGCTAATTCCTTTCATAAAGATAAAGACAAGAACACAAAAACACTAACCATTGTACATTTCCAAACCAATTTAGTTTAAACCTTCCTTAATCTTGTCAGTAAAACTCTCGGCGTCTCATGGTGCATCCCAGCCTGGTTGCTTGGTGGCTCTGAGCCTGGTCTCTCGGTGGTATGTCAACTGGTCTCTCAGCGGCTTGTGGCAGTGTGTCAGCTTGGCGTGCGAATGGATCCTGCCTGGGCATGTTCCTGAGGCATCAGGGGAAATTGGAGAGATGGCAGTTTCAGCAGCAACGACAGTATCTGCTGCAGCGACATCAAGACCAGGCGACAGAGCAAGATGTGCGGACGATTCGTCAAAGAGTGTTGATCTTCTAGATTATTCCTTTACTTTCCTCATTTAAACCATGAAAGACTTTAATGTAAACTATTAGTTATTTCTTTATTTTTCTAATATTCCGTGAAGTAATGCTTAACTTTTTAATTCTCATTTCTCTTACTACTTTGTTCCCAAGTTTTATTTTGTACCTGGGTACTTTGGTAACGCCATGTGTGGCGATATTATACACTTTTCACTGTAGTCCTGTACTTGATTACACTTGACAATAATAAACTAAATGTAAAAATCAGTCTCCCATTCTACCAGCAGCTGGATAGAAGCTAAACACTGAAAATTCTTGACATAACATTAGACCAGGTTACTGATGGCCCCAGCTTGCTTCTTGCTCCTCCAGATTTCCATGTTTGACTCCAAGTTGCAACTTCTCAAAGCACACACAGTGATCACATGCAACTATGTCCACAACATGGACACCGAATGCATTTAAGCCTCACTGCATCATCATGTTACATCTCCAAACCACTAATAATATGCCTCAACTCTTCAATAAAGGACTTTACAGCACACTGACATCTTTCACTGGACTGCTTCTGCAAGGAAACTTCAGATGAAATGACAGGCACCTACCTCATGGTCCGGACCATCTCACTGCTGCTTGTTTGCCCCTGAGCACTCACTCACTTTATAACCACTTCAATGCTCACAGCGTCCTGTCTTGTTTCAAGCATTGCCAAATGGCCCCTTAGCCACACCTTAAAGGCTCACATTGCTTCCGTTTTGTCTTTTGCACAGAAACAATGCTGTAGTTGCCAGCTGTGATGAGTCAAGGGACTGAACCTTTTGCTGTATAGCAGTCAGCTGCTCAGATGGTCACAACAAGAGGCCTGTATTTTTACAGTCTGGGAAGTGGGCCATGGTCAGCCCTTTAGGCCCAGTGTAACCAGTTTTTAGAGATGTAGGAAGATAGTTGAGTGTTGTACAGAGCTCTGTCAGTAGTCTGACCATGCATTGTTCTGTGTTGTCCAGCTAAGACATTGAAAAGATTGGGCCATAGTCAGTCTTGGAGGACTGGCCACTAAATTTCACAGGGGATTGTTTAGGGGCCACTGCTGTCGGAGGAAAGCTGGGCAACATAACTGTGGGAATTGAAGTTGGAATGTTGGGATGCAGATTTAATTACAATTATGAAGGGTGTATTTTAATAATCTCTCAACTCCCCCCAACCCCCACACTTCAGCCTCGGTATATTGAGTAAATACACCAGATATAGGAGTGCACTGACCTCCTCTTAGAGCCAGTATGCCACTTACTGATGATGACACCACTTTCGGCATAATCCCTTCAGTGCACTATCGTCTGTCTCTTATTTAGAGACATAGAGCTGTACAGCATGGAAACAGACCCTTCGGTCCAACTTGTCCAGGCTGACTGGATATCCTAAATTAATGGCACTAGACGAGGGTCTGGCTAGACTAGGAGGTGGGTTAAGAACTGAGGATGTTCAAAGCCTACATGCCTGACAAGGAGGGCTGCCAAGAAAATGATGTTAACATTTGAGGGTTCACCGATAACAATAGGCTGTGCCTGAAGGTCGTGCCTATTTCATCGTGCAGTAAATACCAAGTGCACAATGAAGAATGAAGAAAATGGCTGCTACCACATCTGGAGTGGGTGGGGTAGTATTTAACCCAGGGAAGGGGCAGTGTTCAATTTCAAGCAGTGTGAGGCCCTTCAACAGGAACACAATTTCACAGGTACCCATAAACTGAAGCTGAATCATATCTGTCACCATTACTTGCTGTGGGTGAACAATGGGCATCTATCTCCTGGGTGCTGTCAAAATCCTTGCACTCCAAGCACTCCACTGTGTTATACAACATGATGAATAAATCCGACTAATGGCTGTGATGTACCAACATTTTGCTACTTGGAAAGATGGACTTTTTCTGCCAAAGTAGCAACCACTTGCCATTTACCCACGGCCTGCACATGGTGCAGTACCTGCTACATTAACATTTTGGACCATAGAACATTGTGTAATACTCAGGGGATGAGGTACTTTCAATGTTGTAGTTGTGGCTAGACAGATATTTGCACATGTAACTGATGATGAAATGCAAACAGACATTTACAAATATGAAATCTTATTTATAGTGATGGGTCACCTCTGCTCCCTATTTGTCCTTACTAGATCTTCTTCTATCTTTCCTTCCCACTATGCTTCAGCACAGACCTTGGAGTTTTCATTGGGTAATCACAAAGGTGTTTGTGTCTCCAGATTCTGGCCATGCTGATTATGTCCAGCCCAGGGGCAAGCATACGTCCCTGAACGTGAGCTCCTATAGGGTTCAGGTTAGCAGACAGGGTGGAAGTAAAAGACCTGGGCACCTCTTCAACGTCCAGAAAGGAGGCCTCTGAAACGGGTCTGCCTGCAGTTCTTCCACCAGCCTCCTGGCACTGCCCTGTCTTCTTGTTAGAAGGGAACACCTGGAATGAACGTAAAGTCCCTCAACCTCCCTCACCTCCTTGCATTTTCTGCTGAGCAGGATTAGCCGGAGAATTGGAGTCCAGATTTGTTTGCATATTGACCAGACTCTGAGACTTCTGGATCAGCCACCAGCCTGTCCTTGCAGGCAGTTTGACAAACACCTACCTGAAGCAGCACGCTCCCAACTGAAATGCTTTAGTACTGCAAACTTTGTATAAGTCACAAACTGTCGCCACCATGGTGTCCTCTCATCCCTTGGAGGTGCCCGGTCTCCTGCAGTGAGTGCCAGAGACCAGCTGCGTTTCTCCTCCTACCAGCTTCACGGTGTGACATTGGTGTGTTCAACAACAGGTGCTGCTAACTCTAATCCAGATAAAATACTCACCAAGGTGCCAGTACAAGAGTTGGTTGGCAGTGCGCAAGGTAGCCTTGCTGGTACTTCTTGCTCTCTTCCCAGAGATGAAGGAAGGGATGTGTTGCGAGGCCACCTTCTTGATCATGGAGACTGAGAAATCCTGCCGGGAGCCAGAGGAGTCAAAAGAGACAATGTATTGCAACTAACGGGTTGTCGTTGCAGCATATTAATAATATACTCATGATGGAGTTTTAGGAGATCAGCACAACAACACATAATGCTTCCTACCTGGCTTCCAAGACATGGGTGTTTCTGCATCTCCAAGGGACCAACTCAATTCTTCACTGGCACAGGCCAAGATCTCTTCTGATGGGGGTGAGGAGCCCAATGTCAGGTACAGTATCATCTGTCCTGGCTCTTCGAGAGTTATCATTCGCTGTTTCACCCTTGAGTGAGAGGAAGGGAGAGATTGGGTGAGATGAAAGTGGCTGGCACAACAGTTATCATTGATGCAGGAAAATGAGTTGAGGTGTGCCAAGTCAGTGCGTAGGCAGTGCCAAGCCTAAGCAAGGTTAGTAACGAGAGTGTGGGAGTGTTAGTTTGTGTTAGTGTGAGTCTGTGTTACAGAGCATGAGCTTTGTTGGGATGTAGGTACTGGAGCAGAGATAGCATGAGTGTGACATATTGAAGAGATGATGGTGGTACTTACCCTGGCGAAATGATCTTCTTGTGGTGCTGCCAGGCATTCCTCTGTTGAGATCACACTTACCTCAGGTGGGAACCACGGTCCCTCCTGGCAGGGTCTGGGGTTATGACCTCTTTTTTCTGTCTTGGGGAGGTAGAAAGTTCCTCCCCTCTGCATCATCCCCTTCACCAAGATGTCCAGATCCCTGTTCTCAGAGTGAGGTAACAATTTCCTTTTGTCTGCCCTATCTGGGGAAAATGTTTCCAATGGTGCAGGGTGGCTTCAAACTAATACTGCTTGATCAGGGTACAACAGCCTTTTCAAGATGCTGCTGGTACCAGACATACCAGGATGCCCAAGCAGTGGTGAGTACTACTGCCCACCGTAAGTTAAAATCAAGCTGACATCAGATGAGAGGGGCACTATAGGGACATCATATCTAGATAATGAGAAAAGTTTAGGATAATGGCGTGAGAAAACTCACTGGGTCTCGTAGAGAAAAACCCTCCTTGAAATTCATTAATGACACTCTGCTGATTTCTGCCAAAATTCACCCTTTACTGCCTATAAGTTGGCCACATTCCGGAACCTATGATCTGGGAAACTTTCATCCTCACTGATGGTTTGCAGTGACTGCAATTTCCCCTCAAGTTCAGAAATCCCAAATTTAGTCTGAAGCAGCTGGACAGCATGCTACAGTGCCCTGAAAATTCCATATGACACAGGAATTGAAACTGGAGATTTCAACTGCACAACAATAATTGAAATCCTTGTTTAACCTGTTAATCTTAATGCATGTTTTGCTCTGCGCTTATGCTCAGTTCAACTTATCCTGAATGATATGTTTACAAATTTTCCCAGCTTCTAGTTTGAACAAATACTCTCTGTTAAATATACACACAAAATAAAATACTCACCAACTATTTGCTTACCTGTAAGGTTGCAGATTAATTTTTTTTGAACGAGGTCGGTCAGCTCTGAACTTGCCCACCTCTGCTACTCTTTTATACTCCAGATGACCTTTTTGTTCACTCATTCTCAGTGCTGCTGCTGTAAGTCTTTCATACTCCTGTTCCTTGTCTTGCTGTGCTCATATCCTTGGAGCTGTTCTGCATCACACTTAGCCTTACATTGGTCTCACAGTGCTGTCAGTTTTAGTGTTGCTGCCACAATTCTTTTATCTCAGCCCCAACCCTGGTTTTACTGTCATTGCTGCTTTTATCCTTGCCTTGACTATGCTGCTCTCTTGCTCTCAGTGCTGCTACTTCTGCTGTTCTTATCTTGCTGCTAGCCTTATTGATGTTCAATTCTTTGTATGTATGGTACACATAAAAACAGCAGAGTTGTTCTGGCAAACATTTACCTTCAACCAATATCACAATATCAGACAACCTGTTTGCAGCTTTTGGGAACATTGACAAAGAGTTTCCACTTTGGGCGCAATTGGTGATTCTAAATAGATAGCAGTAAAATGGTGCCAATTTTGAACAGTCTATTTTCTTCATCTAACTTTCCAGCGACAAACTTTTTTGCATAATGCTGACCAATATCTGTCACCAAGAGTGGCTCAGTTGCACCACTACAGATGGAGATGGTCAAGTCCTGAAGGACATAAGTGCTGAATTGGGTTTGCACCAGGTGGTGAGAAAACAATAAGAGAGAAAAATAT
This sequence comes from Ginglymostoma cirratum, assembly GCA_024137785.1. Taxonomy (NCBI): domain Eukaryota; kingdom Metazoa; phylum Chordata; class Chondrichthyes; order Orectolobiformes; family Ginglymostomatidae; genus Ginglymostoma; species Ginglymostoma cirratum. The sequence continues at coordinate 15,290,644 of JAHRHZ010000049.1, forward strand.
ATTTGGTCTCATTCTCATCAATCTACCTTTCATAGATGCATCTGTCCATGGCAGTATCAACAGGAGTTGACCACTACAAAGTCATTGTGGAGATGAAGACCTGTTTACACATTAAGGATACCCTCCATTGTGGTGCTCTCACTATGCGAAATGGGATTAATTCACTCCTGACATGGCAAAGAAAATCAGGGTGTCAGTCAGTAAAATGGTTCACTATTATCAGCTCTTTCTCCAACAACAAAGGCTTAAGTCGTCCTTACAGATTGTCAGAGATTTTTATTATAATGGGAGGTACAAACAGATATAAGCCATTGGGAGCTAAGTATCAGTGTAAAAGTGTACTGCAGGATTTGCAATCTTCTCACAAAGACTTAATGTTCCCTCCAAAGCTGCCCCAAGTGTCCCTGCGCAGTCTACTAACATGTCAACCCTTTAAACTACCATGCTTGCTCAATCATGCAATAAATAATTAAGGGACCAAACACTTCACTGAATTGCTCACACATTCAAATAAAATTATAGAGAGTGCTACAAAGATGCCCAATTTACATTTTATCTTTGAAATAGCAATTGAACACATCACTATCTTCCAGTTGTTTTTATTTATATGGATTTTTCTCCATCCTTCCTTATAATTGTGTGACATTCATTGAACTCCTATTATAAAAGAGACGTTAACCTCTTTATTATAAATGGGTTAATTCCTCCAGTAAACTAGCGGGCAGAAGAATGCTATGGAAATCATTTAATGTTCATTCGCACACTTCCAGTTGTAATTTCTAGCTTATATGATCTATCTATATATAGTACATATGAGCTTACAGTAATAATTCAGTCATGTGGTTCCGCTCTTTTTCATAGATGTTTATGCTAACATAAAAACTGATAAACTGAACTACTGCCATAACTCATTTCCAATCTTTTATTACTCTATTCATTTTTTTAAGTTTGTCTCACTGGATGAGAAAAGGTTCATTTACATCACACTTGTTATCCAGGCTGGAGATCTTTTCTATTTCCCAGGTTCTTTTGTTAAGCCCCTAAATTCCAATGTGGATTCTCTTATAGTAAACCATGGAAATTGCCTGCAGTTATATCCAACTTTTCCACACTACATTGTGTGCAGACAATTAAGCATAACTACAGCGAAGAAACTAAGTTATTTTCTACCTGCTGGGCATAATCTTAATTATGGTACAAATCTAGATCCTGATGGTCAGCCAACCTTGCAATTATACAGCTAGAAAGTGACATGCTTTAGTTACAGGACACAGATAATTTGTGATTTCCTAGCTAATTCCCAAGTTGCGAACTGTCATCGCAGATAGAATTGCAAAGATAAAAACAAAAACCTAAACAACGTTAATAAACCTGGACGAACAAAATCGGTGCAACGTCAACTTTCAAAAATTTGAAATACAATTTTGGTGCATTAGGAAGATTTATTGGATGGAAATTCTTATCATTTTGGTGGAAATACTACTTATAGTTCATTTCTTTTAGTGTTCTTAATATGTATCACAAACAAGCCAATCTCGGGTGGATAAATAAAATAAGTCAAAGACGTGTGGATCTGAAAAACAAAAGCTGAATTTGCTGAGAGATAGTAGGAACTGCAGATGCTGGAGAACCTGAGATATACAAGGTGTA
>JAHRHZ010000049.1:15292693-15327374 GCA_024137785.1 Ginglymostoma cirratum
ATCCAGTTCTACACCTTGTATATCTATAACTGAATTTGATGGTATGGCAGCATCTGTGGAGTGAAAGCAGAGTTAACTTTTCAAATCCAGTGACTCTTCTTCAGGACTGAGATGGATAATGCAGTTCTAAAGCTACAAGCTCTGAGTTAGCAGCACAAGGGTCTGGAACATAGTACTTCAGGTTCAATGTTTGTTTATGTAACTATCTTCTAGTTCAAGGTCACAGAATTACATGAAACAGAAGCAAAGGAATAGTTCATCCAGCCCTATTGGTCCATGTCACTGATTAAGGCCCATATGAGCTTCCCACCTTTTTCATTTCACCCATACCAGCAGATTCCTTTTCTTCTGATGTGTGTATCTAGACTAGGCTTGAACCCATCTATTTATCTCAACTGGACCCTGGGGTAGAAAGTTCCATGTACGAACTATTCTTCGGAAAAATAAATTCCACCTGAATTCACCATTGGATTTGTAATGACCTTCCTATGTGCCTGGCAATTGGTATTGGTCAGCCTCACAATTGGTCTCTGGCTTCTCTCTATAGAGAAGAGTTCCAATCTGTTTATCTTTCCTGAGAGCTATAACTGAACAGTTCTATTTTTAATTGTTCGACTTTTTTGTATCTTCTGCATCCTTTCCATAATATAGAGACCAGAACTGTGTGAAGTATTCTAAAGATGATCAAACCAAATTTCTGAACAAATTCAATCTTTTTAGGCTTTTAATTATATCCTGCAAAAACAAAGTATATCCCTTTGTGTTTTTAACAACTAATTATTTTCTCCTTCTAATGATACCTATACCCCAAATCCATTTGTTGCTCCACTCCATTCAGACTCTAATATTCCAAAGAACATGTGGTTAGCTTATCCTTCCTATTAAAATAATCAGAACACATTTCTCTCCATTGGGTTTTTGCTAATCTGCAAGTTTATTTTGCTCACCATTAACTATGCATGCCAATACGATGTTGCTTGCAAATTTTGAAAATTTATCTCTCATTGTAAGACATATTTGTTCCTTCTGACACCCTTGGAGGGTCACTTAAACTCTTGTCATTGGAGAAAGAGCTGATAAATAATGAACAATTTTACTGATTGACAACCTGATTTTCCTTGTGATGCTAGGAGTGGGTTGTCAATCAGTCTTTAAGAGGCAATTGTTTGCTGTTCAGATTATCCCTCAAATCAGAGGAAATATGACAGGAGATAGACAAAAGGGAATAATGACTGGAGGCATCATTCGGTCACACTGCTCTGGAAGTCCTACGGAGAGTATTTTTTTTTGTTTATGGGACTGGGAAAAATGCTGCGATCTGGAGCAGCAACAAAGAGCAGGAACACAGACTGCAAGCCTGAAAGCAGGTGAGGAAGAAATTTGCTGGTTTATACAATGTTACCAAGGCATACTAATGGCTACCACTGTTTTATGGCTTGCAATGCAACTTCAAATTAAGTATAGCATGAAAGCAAAGCACAATGCTTTGCTTATGTTCTTATCTAATGAGCTAAAACATAATTTGTTACAGTTTGCTGCTATAGCAGAGGGCATCTTGCAGCTTAGCAGATGTTGTTTAAAAAGTAGCACATCTCTATATTGCCTGGACCTTTATAGTCTAAGTTAGACCTTCACACAGCTGATTGGACTGTATGGCATCTTCTTTAGAGCCTTGCAGCACAAGCTCGGGGCATCAGCATCATGCAAGAGGGTGCACAACATGGACCACATACAAAGCACGGACCTGGTGGTAGAACATGCCACAGCAAATGACAACACAGCGTTCTGTTTTAAGTTCTAAGCTCTATTGTAAGGTAGCTGAATGTTGTACGTTCACACACAAGAGAAAATTATTGACACCTATTTGCATTTATATTTACTTGCAAAATGCTGCTGTCTTGCTCTGTGATTTTCTTCTGATCTCTTTTTTCACAGAAAGGTTTTGGAAATACATTTAAAAGTTGTTTCTCAAAATAATTTTGATACAAGCAAGTTTAGGTAAATATGATACTGAGATAAAAGATTGTTAAAATGCTAATAGCCTTGGCTTTAAAGTTGTTTTCCCAAAGATCATCAGCAATATGCAGTTCATTAGCTTGGCTTGGTAATTAACAAACACCACATGCTCCCCATGTTGAGCCATCCCTGGCCCTGAGGACTCTGCAAAGGTTGTTTGGCATAGAAGTCCTCCCTGTGGGTCATCATCATGGAAATAAAAACAGAGTCAGAGGTACATGGTGCAGTAAGGAATTTTAACTTTCCCCACTGGGCAGGAGCAAAGCTCGCAGGCAGTTAAGATGAAACTGCTCCTTTCCCTGTGCCATTTCTATTGAGTTCCAAATTTAATCCCACTTGTGTTGGCAGTGGATGAGGTATCCAACAGAGAAATGCAAGAGGCTCATATGTAAATACTAATTAGAATTCTACAATGTCAATAGGAGCTCAATGCCACTCTTCCCATGGCCTGGGCAGAGAAATCACTGTGACTTTTCTGCTGGGGAGAAAGTGGGTCTACAGCAGGTATGTGAATGGGGTTTGCTAATTTGTTAGGGATTAAAAATTCCTTTATGGAGCTGGAAGTGCAAAACCTGTCCTCTGAGGACTACAAGGAAAGTTACAGCTTGCCCACCTCAATTTCCCTCCTCAATTTCTTCTGTGAAGCCCTCCTGAGACCCATTGCTGTTATCAGGGAACAGGCAGTGGACCGTAGCCAATATTTTTTCACCACACAGCAATGGTTTCATGCGAGACATAGATTAGCAGAATTCAATGAGAATCAAAGTTTTAAATCCTTCTGATCACCCATTGCCACTGCTGGGTGGGAAACAGTTTTAGCAGAACAGTTTCAGGGAACTTATCCCATAAGTTAAAAACTGCCTCATGGTGTCAATCATGTTTGCAAACAAAAATATACAAGAGTAAACATTTTTTTTCAATCTCAGAAGGATAACATAGAGGGTGATACTTAGAATTTGGTTCAATCAAACAAGTGTGATGTCAGGAAGCCTAGTGTAATGGAGCAAACAAAGATAGAAGCAAGCAAGTGTAGCAGAGGAATTATAATTGACTGCCCCTGGGGTTCTTGAAGGGAAATGATGGGACAAGCATGGAAATGTTGCTGCAGGCTGTGGAGAGGCAGATATTCTCTACCCATACCCCAGCCTGCTAAGGAAGGAATATAGAAAAGATACAGCTAATGAGAGTGCTTGACAACAGATGGCAGAGGCAATGAATACTTGTTGCACCGTCCAAATAGACAGCACTCAGCAGCAACAGAAGGAGCAGCCTCCAGAACTTGCTTCAATTTTTTCAGGGCAAAGGCTTCCTCTGTCCAAGGACAGTGAATCCTGGAGACTGGAAGAAACAGACAACCAGAAGTAAAGGTCCCAATGTGTGGAGGAATATTCCAAAATTAACTTGCAGAACATTGTAAAGAGTCACAGAATTAAGCATATACAAAACCAAGGAAGAACATGGGGAGGGGAAAGAGCAACACTGAAGGTCTCTGATAGAGTCAAGGACAGGAATAATTAAAAGGCACAGTCTCAGTGTTACAAGCCAAAATATAGCAAAAGTGGGAAAAGTTAAGGAACAAAATATGAGCGCTCAAAATGTGCAATTGTGTGTAGTGGATTAACTGTCATGATTACCGTCAGAGGTGCTGAACACAGTTTTGATGAAAACTCATCAATATATAGCATTGACCTGAATTCAACATCCCCTCCCAGGGGCAAATTTGAGGATAAGTTAGACAGGGAGTGGGATGGGCTGTTCAGTAACAGATGACCAGAAGGAACATTGCAGACTGGACAGCAGATCAACATTTACAAATTTCCCACAGCTTTATGATGGCTCCTCCGAAGCACAGAACCCTCACCATGGATGACCAACCTCTTAAACTTTTCGGAAGACCTAACTTTTATATGTCCAATTCAAAGAACCCTGATCGCTTTGACATGGATCCTGATATAGTTCCACAGTAATACATCAGCTTCAATGTGCTTGTACGTGACTCTGTGAGGGTTTGTCTCCTTCAGAATATCAGAAGAATACAAACTTTACAAAAGGGCATTCTTATCAGCCATAATTTGTTTGGTATACCGAGGCCCATGTTGGTGAGAATTCATCCTGAGTGAGGTTGGTGCCTGAATTGTGAAGTAGAAACTATTTCTTCCTTCCCCATTCTTTCACCTAAAGTAATAATGACCAAACCGTCAGCACTGAGATGCATTTTATATCTTTCTATATTAATCCAACCTTGGTTTTAAAGGATTCTCAATAATCACATGGTGGCTGGGCGGTTCGCACCAGGTATCCAGGTTCGATTCCACCTTAGGGTGACTGTCTGGGTGGAGTTTGCACATTCTCCCCTGGTCTGTGTGGGCTTCCTCCACATACTCCGGTTTCCTCACACACTCCAAAGACATGCAGGTGAGGTGGATTGGCCATGTTAAATTGCCCGTAGTGTCCAGGTATTTGCAGGCAAAGTGAATTAGCCCTGGGAAATGCAGGGTTATAGGGATAGGGTGTAGGGATAGGTCTGGGTGGGACTGCTCGTCTGAGGGTTGGTGTCGACTCAACGGGCCAAAAGGCTTTTTTCCTCATTCTAGGGATTCTACGTTTCACATTCTATGAACAGATGCTGGACAGCAGATACATGAGCCCTGGGTGTCAGGAAGTCATCTGCGCTGCAGTGTTATGCATTGGTGTTGGTGTAAAAATCACAGGTAGCAAGACTATTGTGTGCTCCAGGAAATATTTCTTGTCTGCTGGCCCCGTTATTTGGATGCTGATTCATTCCAGATTGTAGAGATGTGTTTTGCGATGGAAAGTAAGCAGATTGTGGAAGCTGGGAATGTTGCACGTTGCATCTCCCATGTCAAAACATGGATTGTGGCTGGAATGAATGGTGCATAGAATCTTTTAAATAACATTTGGGATACAACTGGACACTGATCCTGCACAATGTGCCTTCTCATGATGTTTGCTGCTATGTACAATCCCATAGGCATGTGGAACTTCGTAGTCGTCAGTCATAATGACACTACCTGTTCTGTGGACACTTCGGACAAAGTACCAGATTTCATGCTTCATTTCCAGACGCAGGTGTAAATGAATTGTGTTTGCAATACTGTGAGACCAATGGTTATGATGGTGAAAGTCACAGCCATTGAAATGTGATTAACCCAAACTCATTAATGAAACAAATCGGTAATTTCTATGGATTTCAGCAAAGGTTTTGACAAGATATTGACATGGGAGGTTTGTCATGGGAGGCTAATAAAGAAGGGAAGAACACATTGAATCCAGGGTATCTTGGCAAGTTGGATGCAAAATTGGCTCAGTGACAGGAACTGGAGGGTTATGGTGGAAGACTGTTTGTGACTGGAGGCTGGTGTTGAGTGGTGCCCACAGGGATCAGTTCTGTGTCCCTGAGATAGCAGGAACTGCAGATGCTGGGGAATCTGAGATAACAAGGTGTAGAACTGGATGAACGCAGCAGGCCAAGCAGCATCAGAGGAGCAGGAAGGCTGACGTTTCGGGCCTAGACCCTTCTTCAGAAGAAAGGTCTAGGCCCAAAGCGTCAGCCTTCCTGCTCATCTGATGCTGCTTGGCTAGTTCTGTGTCCCTTACTGTTTGTGATATCTATAAATGAAATTGAGAGTGTGAGGGGGATGATAAGTAAGTTTACAAATGACACAATGCTTGGTAGGGTAGTTGCCAGTTAGAAAGAAGGTCTTAGGTTATAAGAAGGGAGAAATGAATTGGTCAGATGGGCAGATTAGTGGCAGATGGAATTTGAATGTGAAAAAATGTGGGGTGATGCACTTTGGAAGAAATAATAAGGTATGGGTGTTCTGAATCAATGCCAGGACACCATGAAGCGCAGAGCAAAAGGTGGATCTTGGCATGGTTGTCTACACACCCCTGAAGGTGGCAGGACAGTTTAATAGGGTAGTTAAATTATGAGACAATGGCCTTTCTCATTTCAGGCATAGTCTAAAGGACAGGGAAGTTATGCTGTAGCTGTACAGAACTTTAAATAGAATAAAATAGAATAGAATATCCTTTATTGTCATGTGTACTCGAGTACAGAAATACAGTGAAAAGTTTTACAATGTTGCCTCTTATGGTGGCATCTTAGGTACAAAGTACCCAGGTACAAATCTTAGATACCAAAGAGGAGTAAAAAAGCAGTTGCATTACCTGACAGTGATTCACAGTACAAGTTAGAAATATGACGTAGTTAAAGGATAGACATTATAGTCAGACAAACAAATTACAAATTAATAGCTCAGCACAGGACCTTCCACATGTGGTCTGACTGCCCATGCCAGATCCCAGTCCAACAACTGTCCCCGCTCTGCTCCAAGTCTCCAGTCTGCTCTGCACCAGCTCGAAGGTAAGTATTACTCTGGGACTGACATCCCCACACAGACCTATGCTCCAGGACTCGATTCCCCCTGTCAGCCCCCACTCTGGGACTGCTTCCGCGCACTGCCCTCTGCTCCAGGACTCAGTCTCTGCACCAGCCTCCACTCTTGGACTGCTTCCCTGTTCCCGCCTCCACTCTGGGATTCACGTCTGAGGCTTGCCAGCTCCTCCAATTAAGTACAAGTCAAAAATAGAAAAAGTAAATGCAGAACTGGAGGAAAAAAGAGAGGGAACAAAGAAAAAGATTGGCAGAGCAGAGGAGCTCCGGTTGTAGCATCTTATTCTGCTGCCATCTTGAAGTCTTTGGGATTTGGTTAAGCTTTGATTAAGCTGCACCTGGAGTACTATGTGCAGTTCTGGTCACCACAACATTGGAAAGATTGCACTCAAGGGAGTCGAGAGGAGATTTACCAGAATGATGCTCGGGATGGAGCACTTTAACTATGAAGACAAGCTGGATAAACTTGGGTCATTTTCTTCAGAATAGAAAAGGTTGGGGATACCTGAAGGATGTATGAGACTATGAAGGGTATGAACAGAGAGAATAGGAGAGTCCTTTGTCAAAGACTCAATAACAAGAGGGGCATAATCTTTAAGATGAAAGGCAGGAGGTTTAGAGGAGAATTGAGTAATTTTCTTTTCACCTAGAAGGTGGTGAGAATCTGGAATGCCCTCCCTGGTGGTGTAGTTGAAGCAGGAAACCTCACCATATTTTAAAACTTTGAGCACTTGAAATGTCATAACACTCGAGGATATGGACCTAGTGCAGGAAAGTGGATTGAGTGTAAATTTAGTATAGCCTCATCAGTATAGACCTAATTGGATAAAGGTCTCTTCTGTGCTGTATGATTCCATGATGGTTCTGTCTCCTGTGGTGGGTGGTCATTCCTCTGTGTAATTGTGGCATCAATGTAAAATGTTCTTTAGTTTGAAAGTTGCTCAGGGGACTAGCTGATAGCAAGTGTGAAATCAGAAGCACTGATGCAAATCTATTTTGCACAAGGTTTCATCTGGCAATTATATCCTCCTGCACGGAGTCAACCCTGGTTATATGGTCATGTCGCACAGCTACTCTGCCATCGCTGTATTCCTCACCCTCCTCTGTTTCAGATTCACCAGAATGGACAGCGGCTGCTTCTTCCTTCTCCTCTTCAGCTTCTGTAGATTGAACTCTGCCAATAGTGTCATTGTCATCAATCTAAAGGCCCCTCCACTCTGTGATGTTATACAGCAGGTAGCCAAAGGTAAAGTTACCATTCTGAGTTCTGAGTAAAGGTCACTGGACCCGAAATGTTAACTCTGATTTTTCTTCACAAATGCTGCCAAATCTGCTGAGCTTTGCCAGCAACTTCTGTTTTTGTTCCTGATTTACGGCATCCGCAGTTTTTTTCTATTTTTGTAACGTTACCATTGTCTTATCAGCCCACAGGACTGCTCTCTCATTAGACACACACAACTGATAGTCTTTTAACCTGAAGGACACTATACCTCAGACAAGGGGAGAGATTGAGAACAAGAATCTTTCATGGTAGTTTCAACCAGTGTGGGAATTGGACCCATGCTGTTTGTATTGCTATGCATCACAAATCAGCCATCCAGCCAACAAAGCCATTATAGTAAGTAGCAGACCACAATGAGACTCAATATGCTTGCTGCTGTACAATGAAGCATCTGAAACCCATTTTATGGTGCGAATGACCAGCTTGATTGCACTCCTTAGGACCACATGGTTGCTGTTTGAGACACTTCTGCCTCAGTTTGAGAACTTCTAAAGGAAATCAATAACCATTCTCTTCATGGATTTACCTCACTCTCCAGAAACCAACCACTCATCTGTGAAGGTGGTTGAAATGGCCAAGAGATTTGGGAACTCCTTAGAAAAGGAATCATGGAAGCTATCAGGATTGCATACACTTGATGGAAGACATCGTTGTGGTCACATAAAGTATGTGGACAATGAGTGAGCAGAAGTGTAGAGTGCAGAGTGTATTCACCTGCTGAATTGGAGCTTTATGGCAACAAGGGCAAAATCAATAATGCCCTTCACATGATTGGGGAACAAAACAATGGTCCTCTTCATCTGATCAGCCAAGTAAACAGGGAAATTAGTGTGTATCCCACACAAATAAACAAGGTAGCAGTTGCAAAAATAGGGTCCTTCAAGGGTCACCAGACCCAAAATGTTAACTCTGATTTCTCTTCACAGTTGCTGCCTGACCTGCTGAGCTTTTCCAGCAACTTTTGTTTTTGTTCCTGATTTACAGCATCCGCGTTCTTTCAGATTTTATTAAGGCATCAGTTAGGCCTTTTTGCAGCTGCCCTGTGCTGTCTGGGAAATTCCAGATATTTCATCCTCCACACCATGGAAAGAACCTGAGGCATAAAAATTGATACCAATATTACCATTACAACCACGGATATGGTAACAGGGTGGATGGTTTGTGGCTTGAGCTGCTGCTGGACATGCATCATGTCTGTCATCACCTCACGGCTTACCATCCGTCGCCTTTATCCGTCATTCTCTGATTTATCCTGGGTCTGTACACCTTTCCACACAGGGTAATATCTGGCTGTCCTGCCACTCCTTCTCCTCCTCCATATTGCAGGCGGTGCCGAGTCTTCGTCACAATCGTCTTCCATCTGGCCTCGGTCTACATATGTTGACTGACTTTTAGTCATCTATTTGTGAGGATGCGATACCTACCTTGTACCTTCCTTCACACAAAAAACAATGCTCCCTTCTCAAGGACAAAGCCTTTCCTTTGTACATGAGTGAGTAGGAGCAAATCATTACCATCCAGCGATTTTAGTAGCCTCATGAGTAAGATAGTTTAAATTCACGTTTTTCCAATTCTGGGATAGTAAAGGCAAATTCCAAAAAAGTACCTGCACTCTCCAAAGAGAGCGATAAGTCCAGACCTGCTTCTAGCGGGCTCCATTCTGACCCTGTGACGTTTTAGACGCCTGTGAGACCAAATTCATCTTGACTAGACGCAGCTACTGGTTTACATGAGCAGTAGCTTCAGTAAAATGTGTATGAGTGAAACACGACCCTCCCTCCTTCCTGCCTCCACCAAAATGGCTGGTTACATGTTTCCAATTTCTCAGCAAAGAAGCACTCCAACTTAGTAACGCTCCAGACCTGGGCGTTTTAAAGCAGGACGGCACAAATTTAAAAACAGACTGTGACTGTGGGATGTGCAGAAAGTGAATCATGCTTTTTGTTATTACACTTAATGTATCTTTAGCATTTATCAAGGAGCCTTGTGGTTCGTACTTCTTTTCTTCCTCTCTAATAGTAATCCCATAAAATGACAGAAGTGATCCACTGTAGCAAGCATATCCTGGAGCAGTAGAAAATACTAAAACTAAAGGTCTTCGTTGAGTGCAACTGCAAGGTCTTTAAATCAAAAATACCTAACCAATAGCTTTGAATGCTATATTTCTAAGTATTATTCATGAGCTGTGTGTACAGAGGTCCATAAGGTCTATTTGCATGCAACTCACATTGTTGTGTCCTCTTCAAGTACAGTCAAGTGCAACCACTTGAAAAAAATATCTCAGGAAGTTCAGCTACAGCGTAATTTAGGGATACAAGGAGAAGTGGTTGGTGGAGGAGGGAAGTTGCAGGGATTGTGAGGGGATTTATGTAGTGTTCTTTTTCTAAACCTATTTCTCAGGAACTAGTTAGCAAGCCCAGGAGCTCTTAAAACATGGACAAAGTCAATCTGAAGTCCCTGAATGAATCCATATTTTATCTGCTTATTTCCAAATTGATAACATGTTTCAATTTACATAAAATTGGTAAGGTCCTAGTGTTTTAAGGTTTCTTTCTATTGCAGCAAAGCACAAGACAGTTAATAAAGTTATTCCAGCTCCTGTTGTGTGCAAGGAAAGGCTTTTAAAAATATATTCGTCACATTTTAATTACTTTTGCACTTGGTTACCAGAAGCATGCAATGTGATTCCATTAATTGTTCTACATCTCCTACTATTTACATTATGAATATAAATACACTTACTTAGAAAGTCAAGTTGAGTGCCCAGATGTCTATTGTTGGGGAGATTAATAGCTTTTGAAGAGATCTGGAAAAATTAGTTTGAGGAGCTAATGAAAGGCAGATGGCTTTTAATTTGGATAAATGCATGATAATATAGAATGAAGCAACATTTATGAATCATCAGTACAAAATGAAGAAATTTCCATTTGCAAAGATGAGAAAGAAATAAAATTGAAACATAATTATTGACGATTCACTAGCAGTAGTCAAAGTGAAGTTCTTTACAATGAAACAAGAGTTGTGATCTACCTTGGGATCATTTGATTGTTTGAAATTGAATTGTTCCATGCATTTAGAATTCTACATTTCTTTCGGCAAAGTGCTGAAGAGTTATTACTGTCACAAATCATCTCAAGCATATGTTATATATATTTTTGCTCTAAATAAAGCTGTTTTTATGAAATCTAGTAGTTTAGTTGACTCTTGTTATTTTAACTCAGGCAAGAGTTTCATTGATAACATGGTGACTGAATTTCTGCATTGCTTTTGTAAATTCAGTATTACTACTGAAAGAGAGTTACCTCAGTGCACCATGTGTGACAAATTGCAAACCTGTTGACATAGGGAAGAACATATAACTGCATCACATGGGACAAATTGTCCCATTGTGGGCTGAAAGAATATACTTGTAATCGTATCTTAAGATTTCTATTGGGTTTGGTCTTAATATTGAAATTAGTTTAATAAACATGTGGATGGAAAAGCGAGCATGAGTAATGATGATCATGAAATTGCCAGATTGCTGTAAAAAAAGTCATCCAGTTCATGACGATCTTGTTATGAACTCTTCATATTTATTAATGTTGTGGACTTGCATTTGAAGGATTGTGGATACCTGGATTGTTTTCTTCTTAGACAAGACTATGAAAGAACATTGGAACATCTTTTTTTCTCCATAGCCAGATGTTTTGAAATAACTGTTTTTTTACTGAAGACCATTGTGTGCTCTATGAATGTCAGACTCCAGTTTCTGTTTTGGATATTATTTGCAGAAGCTGGGAACAAGCCTGCTAAAAGGAGAAAAGTTTCCAAGCTTGGCTTTACTGTTTCTGTTATGATACCAGTATGATAATCTGGAGTCCTCATCTGGCAACTCTCATATGAGAAGCCTCTGAAAATGTTTGTCAATATTTCCTGATTTCATCTTTCAAGGTCCCAATGGTAATGATGTGTTCAGCAACATGCATCCGAACTTCAGACCAACGCCCATCTCAACATTTTAAATGTATCCTTTTTGCCTTCAAGAACTAAGATTCATTGGCTAAAGTTGTATGTTCTTTAAAGTAACTCATTCAGGAAAGAAATCTGTTTATCTCTTTTACCTCACAAGTGTGTGTGTGTGTGTGTGTTTGTGTTTTGGGTTATTTGGGGGCTGATCATTTATGAAAACTGAGTGTGTTAAACAGTTTTGCATCTTTATGAAATGAGTTTTATTTACAAGAAATTAAAAATTTTGCATTTATTAAAGAAACTTTGTTGATGGACTTTTTAAAAAAAACTTGAAGTCTCATATAAAGACAGTGCATAATTAGCGACATTGGAAAATAAGTAAAACAATTATATTTAATAAAAGCCGAAAGAACTGCCTATGCTGTAAATCAAGAACACAAACAGAAGTTGCTGGAAAAGCTCAGCAGGTCTGGCACCATGTGTGAAGAAAAAAGTCAGAGTTAATGTTTTGGGACCAGTGACCTTTCCTCAGAACTGATGGTAGCTGGGAAAATGTTGATTTATATGCAGCAAATAGGGAGGGGTATGGGTGAGGAATGAATGATAGGATAGAAACCAAAGACAGAGAAGGTGCAGTTGGACAGACGAAGGAGTTGATAACAATCTAGCTGGGAGAGTGAGTAATTGTTCATGGGGACTGTTAGTGACTACCAATAGATAGTGTGTAATGGAAGGCTATGTGATAACAAGACCTGGTGTTTGGGGAAGGGGTCTAGGACATGGGAGATTAAGGCCCTAAAATTATTGAACTCAATATTGAGTCCGGAGGGCTGCAGGGTCCCCCAGCGGAAAATAAGATGTTATTCTATCAGTTTGCATTGAGCTTCACTGGAACACTGCAGCAAGCCAGAGATAGAGATGTTGGCCGGGGAACAGAGTGGTGTTTCAAAGTGGCAGGCATCTGGTAGTTCAGGGTCTTTTATGTGAGCAGAATGTAGATGTCCTGTGAAGTGGTCACCAAGTCTACGCTTTGTTTCCTCAATGTAGAGGCGACCACATTGTGAGCAGCGAATGCAGTAGACTAGATTCTGGGAAGTGCAGGTGAAGTGTTGCTTCACCTGAAAGGTATGTTTTGAGCCCTTGGATTTTGGGGAGGGAGGAGGTAAATGGGCAGGTGTTGCACCTTCGCCAGTTGCAGGAGAAGATGCCTTGGGGCTTTGGGGGGCTATTGGGAGTGAAAGAAGATGGACTAAGGTGACCTGGAGGGAACGGTCCCTGCGGTAGGCAGACAAGGAAGGGGAGGAGAATATGTGTCTGGTGGTGGCATCTCACTGGAGGTCATCAGACACCATTTCCACCACTTCCAACTGGGGTTCAATGTTGAGATCTTTAAGAGACATTCACTGTATATCACTGTGCCTCCAATTCAGTCTATTGGAAGAGGACATGCGCAAGATGGTTGATGTTGAAGCTTGGGACGTTGTCTGCAAGCTTTGATTCGGTGAGTATGACTATGCTACGCTGATACTTGAATACTCTGTGCAATTGCTGTCCCAATTTTGACACAAGTCCACAGATACATCAGAAGTATTTTACAGGGTCGACTGTATTACATCTGCATTTGTCATGTTTCTGGCACATGTTGCTAACTTGTAGTCTGTCTGGTTTAATTGCTAATTGTTATTGTTATTGTTATGGGTATGATGCAATGGAGTCTCTTGCCAAGCTAGTTCAGAGAGCACTTTAGAGTCAATCATGTTATTATGGACTGGAACCTCCAATAAATCAAATCAGTGAAGGAAAGCTGTTGTGTTTCTTCAGGATTGTTAAGACTGAGATAAGAGGAGCATGTTTTGTTTCCCTAGTCCAGCTACTTTAGAGGCCACAACATTAAATATAATCAGGAACACAAACAGAAGTTGCTGGAAAAGCTGAACAGGTCTGAGATAGGAAAGCAAATGTTCTGCTGGTTACCATACTGCTTCACCTAGTAAATTGTTTGGAGCACAATTTGGAAGAAGCATTCAAATAAAACCAAGATACTGCAGATGCTGGGTATCCAAACAAATACAGAGAATTCTGGAGAAACTGAGCAAGTCTGGCAGCATCCATAGAGAGAGAGAGACAGAAAGAGCTAGTATTTTGAGTCCAATGTGACTTCTTCCTTTTCTATTTGGAAGTAACATTTCTAGTGACAAGGGCACAAACTGTACTATATATCAAGGCTTTAAAGTTATTCACTAAGTGTGACTTGGTAGCACCACTACTGACTGAGCTGAGTGAGTCCTAAGAAGATTAAGGGGGCTTGAGGCAAATAGTGAGAGAGCCAACATGAGGGAAAACCTTATTAGCATAGGAAGGGGAAGAAAATATAAATATGGCACCGGAGAGTAAAAACTTCCCTGAGACCTTGGAGCCTGTTCTTGTGAAAGTAGGGTGTGTACAAGTACGACAAGTTGAATCATTATACAACTAAGCAAAATACGGTTGTAGATAGGTTTGCTAATGCTATTAGTGAGGCCTTGAGTTAGCTTGAAATGAGGATTGGAGCCTCAGCATAGATTCAGAAAGGGGAGAAAGAAAAATGGAAATGACATCAAGGTAAAGAATGTATGAATGGTGAAGACAGCACAATCAAATAGAAAATCGACAACAGAAGGTTTATTCAATAATTAATGTTTTGTAATTCAAGGAATGGAATGCACAGAATAAGGCTAATGTCATGAAGACACATAGATACCATTTTCTCGACCATCACTAGCAGTTATGTCATTTGCCACTTCTACCAGTGTATGTTAATGAGTAAGAGCTCTTTGAGATCATAAAACCTACTCTTGTGTCAAGCAGCAAATCACCAGTATGTCTATTGATTTCAACAAGTCCTGTCTCTTCTGACTTGTCTGATTTAGCTAGTTCCCTTAAGAACGTGCTTCAATCAGGTATTTGACTTGGTCTCTGTGAAGGCTTATCGCATGCTTCTCCGGAATATCCATACCTTAGAAAATTAAAAACCTCCATTGTCCTCTTGAGATTTATTATGACTTTGAGGTAGATGATGATTAACCATTATCAGATTGAATGGTGGGGTGGGCTGAAGGGCCAAGTGTCCTATTCCCACTCATATTTTCCACGTTTCTAATTTAGGATACTATGCTACAGAGCATGTACAGAAGGGAGACTGTTTTTCAATAATAAGAATGTTTTTCGCATGATAGCAACATGTCTCTGGTTAGGATTTGGTGCTCTCAATACTGTGGCCTGACTTTAATTCCTAGTAAGGGAATGATGGTTTATCACCCTGCAAACTGTTAAAATAAGACTGATTTCCTTTAATATATTCAAAGCTGAGAAAGACAGGGAAAGACATTGAGGATTATGGGAAAAAGGCAAGAATATGAAGTTGAGTATTATCACTCCTCTCACTTTCTTCAGTTATGCCTGTTTCTTTGCAGGTGATGTAGTAATTGGAATGAGGGCCAGGTGGATCCATTGACTATGAGATTCTTGATAGGGGTTGTTAATCTGGGCCAATTAGGGAGTCCTAGCTGACAAATACAACTGGATATTCAGAGAGTCTCCTCATTCTAGGGACTGGTTCAGAGCTGGCTGGTCAGAGACCATGTACATTGCACATGTAAATAAAGGGTGGCTTGGTGACAGGGTACAGGCCTCTGTGCAATTATTCAGTAGAATATGTGGAACATTCCCTGTTCCAGTCCTACTTGGGTCCCTCTTCATAATTGTTTTTCTGATATAACAGTTACATCATTGGTGCTACCTCCCTATCTCATTTGGAATGGAAAAAAATCAATTTTGCTTCCAATTTGCACCCTGCTCTTCCCTTCACCTGGTCCAGCTCTGACACTTCCCTTCCATTCCTCAACATCTCTGTTTCCATCCTGGGGAAAGGCTGGTCACCAATATCGACTACAGATCCATCAGCCCCACACTTACATGGACTATACACCCTCAAGTCCTGCCTCCTATAAAGACTCCACTCAATTGTCTGAGCTTCTCCATCTCCATCACATCAGTTTGATGATGTCACCTTCCACAGGGTGCCTCAGAAGTGTCCATCATTTTCCTTCAATGCGGAATCCCTGTTCGTGGAATGTGGTTGCCAGGCCCTTTAGCCATGTCTGACCCATTTCCTACACTTCTGCCCTCAGACTGCTGGTTTTCGGACCTGTTAGAGCAAAATGGCTATGGTAACAGCACCAGACAGCAACTCTGTGCTCGTTGCTTTCACTGGTGTGGATGATCCCAAGCATCCGGGTGTCATCAAAAAGTAAGTAATATCACTTTTAATGCATGGCCTTAAAGAATAGAAAGCTTCTTCCATTCCACAGCACCTCCGAAGAATACTATTGACCCCCCATGCTGCTTTCTTCTCCTGCCTTCTCTTTATAAACTTACACAAGACACTGCTGGTGAGACAAGTGCCCCAATGTTCAATCCTCCTGAAGGACCTGTATAACTGTTATAGTTGCTGGCAGCTGCTTGCCCAAAACATTTACTTGAGGTCCAAGGTGTTTTGGCTCAGACACATGCTGGCAAAAATGGAAGCTGATATATTTCTGCTCTAAAATCTACTCATATGTTTAAATTTACTTGCCAGTTCGTGGATCAAACATCGTTGTATTAAGTGTTTGAGAAAATAACGCATGGGAAATATTGCAGGTAGGAAATGCATGCTGCTGACGCTAAATTCTGTGGAAATGTCTGCAGCAACAGAATTGTGGAAAACTAAAGATCTAAGAAATGATCCTTATTATGCAATCCTAAGATTTGGAATTAATTCTGAAAGAATCCTAAAAAAAAACTTTAGGAATAATGGCCCAGAAAATCTGTGAGTGGAGGTATATTTCAATGGAGTTTTGCTAAGGTTGAGTACTAGAGAGGGAAAGATGTAAACACTTCTTTCAAGTGAGTGCACCGGAGTCCTTTAATTGTCACTTTCAATTTCAAAGCAACAAAAATGACAATAAGTAAGAAGTGACAGTAATAGAACCAAGAGTCAAATATAACGTTGTTTTCCTCAGAATGTCCAAAGTAAAATACTTTGCAATAAAAGAACTGAAATACATAATCACATTTTGTAGTGACTGCTAGAACAATTTTGTGAGAGTTTTAGTTCCCTTCACACTATGAAACCATAACCAGTTTGAATCATATTAGTGTCAAATGAATGCTTGCTTGTATGGTTTATTATTATCTCCTCATGTCTTATTTTCGGCACAAAGCAGTGTTAAATTCGCAAAATAATGTATGCAAATAATAAGATGCAATTCAATTTTGTTTGACCCCTAAGTCTTGATCATCTTAAAGGTGAATCCACAGATATATTTCCACCAGCTAGTTTATCTTGTATGCATTGTCTCCATTGCTGTAAAGAGTGGGTTGAAACTCGCCTTTGAACTGGGAGGGATGCAAGGCTAACACTGAATTGATTATTCTGTGCAATGGAATCATATGTTTTCCAATTGGGTCACAGGCACAATCCTCACACAACTGAAGCAAAATGAATCTCAATTTGCACTTGGATGGCCAAGGATTGGGGCCATGCTATTTCATTCTATAGGCAGCTAAATGCCTTTTCACGGTCCAGCCATAAATAGGAACTATTTTTCCATCATGCCTGTACCATAACAGTTAATGAAATAGTTGCAAATGATTCAGAAAATCATATTCCCTTTCTCTTCTTAAACATAGAGCGTGTAACTATGGCTCCAATGGTGCAGTTGGACATGGCAATGCATGAGTTTTGCACTTTTCCAATAGTGAATGTTTTACAATCAGCTACTTCCAATTTGGCTCATGCAGCATGCTTACTTGGTATAGGTTTCCAGGCGTATGTCTCAATGCATCTGATCCTGCTATCATACAGCACTAAGCAAGCTTGCTAAATTAATTTGCATGTCACTCTGCAAGGATTGAATTTACAGCCACAAAATGAGCCCTGCACAAGTGTGATTTAAAGGGCCAGATACCCAACTTGTAGGTCAGGTAATTTGAAAAAACCTCTGTATTACAGTGTCTGAAAGTAATGTAGATGTTTCTGGAAATGTTGCTACAGATTTGGATTGGAATGTTGCTGCATCTTCAGAGAGAGGGCAAAGGATTTAGTAAGGGGTAGTAGGAACTGCAGATGCTGGAGAATCTGAGATAACAAGGTGTAGAGCTGGATGAACACAGCAGGCTAAACAGCATTAGAGGAGCAGGAGGGGTGATCTTCAGAAATTTCTGAAGACTGGCCTAGGCCTGAAACGTCAGCCTTCCTGCTCCTCTAATGCTGCTTGGCCTGCTGTGTTCATCCAGCTCTACACCTTGTTATCTCTGTTATTAAACGATTTGGTAATTTGTGCATCCAAAGGCTGCAACAGGTATGGAGGCTGTAATTGCAGTCCTCTCCTATATGTTGGCCTATTATGGTCTTCAGCTGAGTCCTCTGCAGAAAAACTCAGTGGTGACCTGGTCAGTGAAGCTTATATGTTACAAGAAGATCACCCCTCATTCTTCGATATTCCAATAAGTATCAACATAAACTGATCAACCTTTCATCATAAGTCAAATCCTTATTGCAGGATGCAGATGAATCTGACACATCATTTTTTTTCAAACAGCAGGATAGGCGGAGAGAATGCAACAAAGATGGCTCTTCTCAGTGAAGAATGGTGGTCGCAAGGCCAATAGCAGCTCGCTTGAGAAAGCTAGAATCCAGGGAATGGATAGTAATAGATTAACACACTTTTATGTCATCTTTATATCTGAGAGGCAATGCCAGAGATGGTTGAGGCTGTCCCAGGAAGGTTGTGTGGCATCCTGCAGTTAAGTGGGTTTAGCAGGAACAACATGCCAGTGGTCCTCAAGGTGGCTGCATTATGCAATTACTCTTTTAAAAAAACCTGAAAGAACTGTGGATGCTGTAAACCAGGAACAAAAACAGAAGTTGCTGGAAGCTCAGCAGGTCTGGCAGCATCTGTGAAGAAAAAAATCAGAGTTAACGTTTCGAGCCCAATGACCCTTCCACAAATCTTGAGTTCTGTGGAAGGGTCACCGGGCCCAAAACGTTAACTGTTTTGTTTTTCTTCACGGATGCTGCCAGACCTGCTGAGCCTTCAGCAACTTATGTTTTTGTTGTACGTAATTCTTCTTGGTACCTGCTCTTTCCAGGGAACCAAAGGAGACATCCAGGGTGATACAGCAAGGTCACATTTCTCACACCCTTATAGCATTTCGCTGAAAGTTTGTTTTCTTTTAAATATGAGGCTTTTGAAGCTAACTGACAAAAATCCAAAAGAACTGCAGATGCTGAAAGCACACCAGGCCTTGTCATTACATGGGGTGCTACCACACACTACCCATTGTCAGTCATTAATTGTCCCCATTAGCAGCTATATATTCCCCCAGACTGACTTTTTAAACACTCCTTTGTTTGTCTGAAGAAGGGTCCAGACCTGAAACGTCTGCTCTTCTGATGCTGCCTGGCCTGTGTGTTCATCCAGCTCTACACCTTATTATCTCAGACTCCAGCATCAGCAGTTCCTATTATCCCTTTGTCTGTCTAACTGCTTTTTCTCTCTCTTTTGCCTGTTTCTCCACCTATATTTACTCTCCCACTGCTGCCCACCCCATCTTCTGTACAAAAACAATCCTTTTCCTAGCTACTGTCAGTTCCGGAGAGGAGTTTGCTGCCAGACCTACTGAGACTTTCCAGGAAATTTTGTCTTTGTTTGAGCTTGGGATATTGTAACAAGATAAGCCTTTTCCTAAAGTTCTTTATGAGAGCTTTAGACAAGCTAAATTTTACAGAAGTTGGAGATGAAAGCAGTTTGGAAAGCTTTGGTTTAATTAAGAAATAGCAAGAACTGCAGATGCTGGAGTCAGAGATAACACAGTATGGAGCTGGAGGATCACAGCGAGCCAGGCAGCATCAGAGGAGCAGGAACGTCGACATTTCGGGTTGGGACCCATCTTCAAAAGAACGAACCTTCTGAAGAAGGCTCCCGACCCGAAACGTCAAATTCCCAGCTCCTTTGATGCTGCCTGTCCTGCTGTGCTTCTCCAGCTCCATATTATATTGGTTTAATTAAGTTAGAATATCATCTTCCTTTTTTTCACCAGGTTCTCACAGACACTTTGTAAATTCTGATATAAATTTTTTTTCAGCATTTTGAAGCCAACAAAAATTATTGCTGACATTTAACTTAGAATTAGTTTTATTCTGAGCAAGGACAGCAGGTTGATTACCCAACAAGGCCACACACTCTGTAACTCTGTTCTTAAACTGCATTGTCTTGTTCAAACTCTCGACATAATATCTCACTCCTCAAACTGTGGTCATTTGCAGGAACATCAGCCTCCAATTTCGGCTTTGGTTTGACCTCTCACCCCACCACAGTTATGAATTATGCTGTTCTTCTATGTTAAACATGTTATATAATTGCAATTTTTTATTGATAATTGAATTCTGATTTTTCAGCCAGCGCATCCATTCAAGCTGTCACATTCAAAATGTGCCTAGGAATTAGTTATATTTATAGGATGTAATTTGTTTTAATTAATCATCCGGTACTCAGTTTAAGAGTTAGTTAATACAATGGCAAGCTAAAGATGTTGTCACACTTCCATATCTTTTTATTACTCATGCTTAAGTGTCCAACTCAGCCTTCACTTTGAACAATTGCCTGAATTTTTTAAACCTTGTACATATCTCATTATTTAGCTTACTGATATATTCTCTAACTAACAGAATAGTGAAAAGAATTATGATAACTCAAGAGTTTCTACAGCAATTGGCTTGGTCTTCATCCCCATAAAATGTTTCTCAGCTTGGAAAGTTAATTTAAAATATAAAATAATAGTAACATGTCCACAATATCATGATATTATTGATAAATTATATTTTCAATATGACACTTATTATTTAAGGTTTTGTTTTTAAGTGTTATTGCTAAAAATTCATGATTCTCCTTGAAGTCTATTACGTATCTTCGTTCTCCTACTTTTAAATCAATTCTGATGTTTTTTTCTGAGCTAATAAATATTGTGATTAAATCCAGAATCCCCAAATGTTTAACATGTAACCTTCACAGTACACTCAATTGCAAATGCTATATTTAACTGTTTCAAAATGTTAGTAACTATCAATTCTGCCTAGCAATGGGGAGGGGCCTATTATAAGGATTTTGCTATGTCATGTTGGACAGTTGAAGTATCACTGAAAAGGAGTTCAAAGGTTAAAGGTGGTAATGGACGAATGAGAAAGCGGAAAAGAGTGATGTAAACCTAAGTCAGGAAGATGCTGTTAACTGTATTGCTGGGAAGGCAGCTGAAATATACAGATTCTGTATAAGTGATTCAGTGAGGAGTCAAGGCAACGTGTTGTCAGAACCCTCAATTAGTTTTATGAATTGGTAGGCAGTTGAGTGGTTGATTCAGGACTCAGAACAAGTCTGGGAGCAGAAAACTTTGGAAAGTCGCTGGCTCAGTGTTGGAGGAAGCTGTGAGCAGCTCAGAAGAAGCCTGCAGAAATTAACGCTTTATCACAGCTGAGTGAGTGGGGTGTGGAAAGCTCACATGCTGTATTTGTTTGATGCTATTCAGCAAGGTTGGAGCTCAAAGGAAAAATCAGAGGCAGATCTGGCTCAGTGAGGCCAGCTGTCAATGAAAAGCTAAGGTTAGACTTGTGAGTGAGTATTGGACTGCAGCTTCAGAGCCCAGGTCAACATGGAACCAGGAATGGAAGGTGATTAACTGAACAGGAGTAGTCATTAAGGCAGTCCATAACAGAATGGTTCTTCAGTAGGAGTTTCAAGGACAAATTAGCAAAAGTGCAGAATTGTGATCCCTTGGAAAAAGTAGTGAAATTTGATGACATGCCATGTCACTAATATCTGAGGGGAACTGTTGAGAAATCCATTGCACCTGACTTCATCACATTTGATATTTGATGAGTTCTGTTGGGTGCTCACAGTGTCATTACCCACATTGACCACATATTAATTCTGAGTGTTGGAATATAAGAAATGCATTATTTTAAGCTGGATCACCTTTTAACTTTGTGCAATAAAATTTATTGTGGCTCATTCATAATGCTGGAAGTTCAGGATTTTGTTCTCTCAATAAGTCCCCTGTATCTCATGCATTGTCTACCTTAAAATAAAGGCTACTTACCCCAACCTAGGTCATTTACATGGGATCTTAACAATATCAATCTCAGAGTTGATTAAAAGCTATATATGCAATTTAAAAATGTGTTTATAGGGCACCATAGGCTAGGACAACATTTATTGCTCATCCATGGTTACCCTTAAAAAGGTGATGGTGAGCTGCTTCCTTGTATTGCTTCAATCCATTTGGCGTAGCTAACCTCGCAATGCCATTAGAAAGGGAATTCCAGAATTTCACTTAACTGGGATATATTTCCAAGTCAAATTGGTATGTGGCTTGGAAAGGAAATTGCAGTGGTGTTGTTGCCATATATCTGCTGCCCTTGTCTTTCTTGATACTGGTCGTCATGTGTTTGGATGATGCTGTCTGAGGTGTCTTAGTGAAATGAGAGAATGAACTACTCCAGCAAGCAGAGATAAAAGGTACTGCAGATGCTGGAGAATCCGAGATAACAAGCATGGGGCTGGATGAACACAGCAGGTCAAGCAGCATCATCGGAGCAGGAAAGCTGACGTTTCGGGCCTAGACCCTTCTTCAGAAATTGGGGAGTGGAAGGGGGTTCTGAAATAAATAAGGAGAGAGGGGGAGGCGGACAGAAGATGGATAGAGGAGAAGATAGGTGGAGAAGAGACAGACAGGTCAAAGAGGCGGGGATGGATCCAGTAAAGGTGAGTGTACGTGGGGAGTTAGGGGGGAAGGACAGGTTAGGGAGGCGGGGACGAGCTGGGCTGGTTTGGGATGTGGTAAGGGGAGGGGAGATTTTGAAGCTTGTGAAGTCCACATTGATACCATTGGGCTGCAGGGTTTCCAAGCGGAATATGAGGTGCTGTTCCTGAAACCTTTGGGTGGCATCGTTGTGGCACTGCAGGAGGCCCAGGATGGACATGTCGTCTGCGAAATGGGAGGGGGAGTTGAAATGGTTCGCGACTGGGAGGTGCAGTTGTTTAGAGCGAACCGAGCGTAGGTGTTCCGCAAAGCAGTCCCCAAGCCTCCAGGCCCCAAGAAGACACTGTCTCTGGGACTCCCTTGTCCGCTCCACACTCCCCTCCAGCCCCACCACACCTGGCACTTTTCCCTGCAACCGCAGGAAGTGCTTAACCTGCCCCTACACCTCACCCCTCACCAACATCCCAGGCCCAAAGAAGACTTTCCACATCAAGCAGATGTTCACCTGCACATCTGCAAATGTGGTATACTGTATCCGCTGTTCCCGTTGTGGCTCCTCTACATCGGGGAAACCAAGCGGAGGCTGGTCCCTGCATCCCTAACCTGTCCTTCCTCCCATCTATGCCCTCTTCCCGCCTCAAGCCCCACCCCCATCTCCTACCTACTAACCTCATCCCACCCCCTTGACCTGTCCGTCCTCCCTGGACTACCCAATCCTCCCCCCGAACTCCCCACCTACACTCACCTTTACTGGATCCATCCCCACCTCTTTGACCTGTCTGTCTCCTCTCCACCTATCTTCTCCTCTATCCATCTTCTATCCGCCTCCCCCTCTCTCCCTATTTATTTCAGAACCCCCTTCCCCTCCACCATTTCTGAAGAAGTGTCTGGGCCCGAAACGTCAGCTTTCCTGCTCCTCTGATGCTGCTTGGCCTGCTGTGTTCATCCAGCTCCACACCTTGTTATCCCAATTTCTCTTCAGAAAACCACTTTATTAAGTGAGTTATACTTGATGGCAAAAGTATAAAGCATGGTATGCACTAGAGGCTGTTTCTTTGATGTTCTGGTATGATTGGTCAAGTCACCAAGCACATGTGGATGTCTCTGAAGTCTTGCTAACACAACTTTCTCAGGCAATCCCAGCTTGAGATGTTCCTTCAATCAATATTTCTGAAGAACAAATGGGTTTCACCATAACCTAATGTCGTGGGTTGCTTCCTCCTTAGATATGGGAGGGATCAACTGGGCAGCTTGTTCATAGCAATCTTTCTTCTACCTCAGTAGGTCTTCACAGGTTTTCCTGTAACTGGACTACAATAAACTAGAACCTCACCAAATTATTCACTGTTGAAATTTCAGCCTAATTCAGGGTTTATTGCAAAGCAAGTAGTGATCACTAAGGCTGTAATTTCTAGAAAGCCATTTTTTAAAAAATTGCAATAATGCTCCAAATGAACTTTCAATTACCTCTTTTAAAGAAACCACTCCTGGTATGGCTAAAGACTGAAATATTTCCTTCCCAATGTCCTTCAAACCTTATGTCCTTCCAGCAATATGAAAATTATTTTTAATGTGTATCCAAAGCAAATAGCCTTGAAAAGCCATGAAAGAGTGACTAACAAATGTACTGAATTTTCCTTTAACCTCAAGAAATCAGAACATAAAGAGCAAAGGCATGCAAACCTCACAACAAAATTAACAGAAACATAGTTCCACCAGCACTCTGATTATCTTTCAGATGTTAATGGTCATACATTTGATCTGGCAAAAAAAAAGTTTGTTATCTTCAGTGTAGAATTAACTGTTATTTAACAGTTTTTTTAATCTCTAAAAACAATTTAGCCACTCTATCACAACCAGCACCCTCCATGGATAAATGTGTGAAAGCTAAATGGAGTACATACAATTGAAAAAACGTAAATAAGAGAAGGCATTGTTGGATATTCAGGGAAAAAACAATTGACTAGATTGAGAAGAAACGCCAAATATGGCATGACAATAGTGCCAGTAAAGAAACTGTTAGGTAGCCTTTGAAGGAATATTATACTATTATTTATTTTTGATAATCTGCTGGTTCTTTTTTACAACCTGAATAATGTTTGCTCTTGTTAAGCAGTCTTGACCATTCACTATTAACACAATAACATTCTAACAGCTGGTTAAATGAGTATTTCTACAAAGATTAGGTAGTCCACTTCAAAGAAAGTCAAAATTTATGTGACCTTTCCTGTGATATCGAAACAAATATTCAAACGAGTGACCCAAAACTGCAATACTCATGCATGTTCTGTATTTGAATCCAGATATTAATGAGCAACTAATCACAATTTATGTCAATGCCTTGAATGAATCTGCAGTCAAACATACTGACAAAGTGAAGGTGGCTCAGAAAGCAAGTTGTGGGGAGGATACAAAATATCTACAAAGGGATATAAGAAAGTTAGTTGAGTTGGCCAAAATTTTACAGATGGAGTAAAATGAGCAGAATTCTAAGCTAACAGCTGGTGTTTTGCTTTATTGGTCAAAAGGAGGTGAGACACATGAGCCAACTGATGTATAATGGCTCTGAATGAGTTAATATTAAGCCATATTGTTGCGATTTGTCATTGTTATTGGCAATCACTCATTAATTACTGTGATTGCCCACCGAGGAAATCAAGACCCATCCCAATTGAATGTCGTCACAAAATCTTTGGGTGGAGAGGAAAGTTAGTTTTGTACGAAGCCTTGATGGAGACAGATGTGGCATACCCAGCTCTTGATAATTGTAATTATGTCTAACTAGTTAATGTTAATTATACCTATTGCAATTCTACAATAAAGTATAGTTTGTTATGTAACACAATTGCTGCTTCTGGTTAAGAATCTTTAGTGGCTTATCTTCTCTCATAGAAGACCCTTAGAGTCAGCGGAGAGAGGACAAATGGGCAAGTAGGCACCAAAGGAGCTGGGTATACCATCACCCAGGAAAATGATACCTTGGCTCAAGAAGTATCTGTTTTTTGTAAGTTTCCATTAACCATTTGATTGTGTTACAGTGCCTTATCAGGGACGGTCCAACCATTTGTGAATCTGATGTTTTCGAAGAGAAGAAAGCTGAAATGCTGGCAACGAAGAACCCTAGCCACAACCATCCTGGTAACAGCAAAGCAGATTCAAATTTCATTTAATCCTGAAGAAAAAGAGTTTTGAAGACAGGTGACTTTACAACTTTAAAAAAACAAATACTCCTCAAAAGGACACATATGGTAATGGCCAACAGATCAAAAACAGCACTACAGGAGAAAACCTTCACCAAAGAGCTAGTAAAAAGTGCAGCGAAAACAGGAGAATGAGGAAAATTAGCCATACAAGGAAAAGACAAGATGCTTGCACACAGATATGTTTTCAAGAAGGAGGTAAATATAGTTCTTATGGCTAAAGGGACCAAGAGATATGGGGTATGGGGAGATTAAGGCATTGAGCCCAATGATTTCCGATGATCGTATTAAATGGGGAAACAGGCTCGAGGGGTCAAATGGCCTACTCCTGGTCCTATCTTCTATGTTTCTATATGTTTATAGCCTTGTACACTAAGTTTCTGTAGGAAGCAAGTGAAGGCTCCAGAAACAAAAGTTAAAGATCACTGAAGAACTAATGAAAATATTTTCAAAAATGGCACAAGCACCAGGCAGCAAGGAAAGATATTGAGGAAAGGTTCTCACCTCTTAAATGAGCATCACCACAATCGCAAGTAGGCTTCATGAAGCACATTATACCAGAGGCACAGTACTGGAAAGGCTCCAGGTTTCATTTATCCCCATAATAGAGTAAATTTATAAAATTGAAGAAACAGTCTCACAGAAGAAGAAACTTAAAAGAATGTTAAGATTTTTTTTGAAGACCAGGACACTTACGATTTAAACTGTTATTGCGTAGGAAGATTCATTAAGGCCATAGCCAAAGAACTTACTTAAAATTCTGTAAGGAGATCTACTACCGCTATGAAAATGATGAAGCATTCATCGTACCCAGGGAAAGGTAGGAAACTGCCATTTAGCTATATAAGGTGAGGAAATGCTTAAGAAAGTGAGAATCAATATTTTCACAGAAGCACAGAAGTATTATGATGCTAAAGGAGACCACTTGACCCATCATGCCTTCATTACCTAATGCCAATCTCCTGCATTTTCCCCATAATTTTGCACATTATTTTTACCCAAATAATCATCCAATACTATCTTAAATGCTTCAATTGAACCCTGTCTCTACCACACTTCCACGCGGTCTGTATCTTAACTTCTCACTGTACGAAAAGTTTTCCCTTATTTCTTCCTAGTTTTGTTTTCGGATCACCTTTAATCTGTGCTCTCTCATTCATGTTCAATTTACCTGAAAAATATTCATTTTCAAGTACTCTCTATTTCCTTTCACTCAGCTAATTTTCTATCCATTTTGCTAGTAAGCCTTTCATTCAATGATCTATAACTTTCTCACAATTCTGTTACGTGGAACTATATCAGACCTTCTGAAAGCCAAGTATGCCACGTCAACAGTGTTATCCTTCTTGAACTTTTCTGTTACGTCTTCAAAATCTCCAGCAATTTGGATAAGCGTGATTTCCCCTTTAGAAATTCATGCTGACACTTCCCAGCCAACCCACATTTTTCCATATAACTGCTAATTCTTACCTGAATAATTGTTTCTAGGAGATTCCATGCTGTTGAGTTTAATGCTGACGTATCCTTCTCATCTTTCTCGAACATGGCTGTAATCTTTGCAATTCTCCAGTCCTCCCCTCAGTCTAAGGAAGCCTGAAGATTATGGCCAGTGCCCCTGCAATTTCCACTCCCACTTCCTTTAAATTTTTTGGATTTATCTCTTCCAGAGCCAGTGTTTTGTCACCTTTAAATATCAACTGTCAATCCAACACATCTGCCCTATAAATTTTGAACCTTTCTCATGGCACAGTTCCCTTGTCTATCACCACAGCCTAAGTAGCATCTCATTTTTTGATTAAGAAGGATGCTAAGTATTAATTTAACACCCCAGCCTACACCCTGCTTCACTGTGTTTACTTCCTTTTTGACTGCTAGTTGGCCCAGCACCTCCTTTTACCACCCTTTCACTATTTATCTTAACATAGAAAACTTTGGGACACCTCCTTATGTTGCCTGCCAGTCTTTTCTCATTATCCCCCTCTACTTTTTTTTTTCAACTCCCCTCTGAACCTTTGATATTCTCCCTGGTTTTCAATTTTATTTTTTCCCTGACATTTGTAGAATTATAGCGTCATTAAGCACAGAAAATGTTCCAACTAGTCCACACGGTCCATGTTCCCAAACTAAACTAGTCCCACTAGTTTGCATTTGGCTCATATCGCTCCAAACCTTTCCTATTCTTGTACTCATTTAAATACTGTAAGCACACTTTTTCTTCTTTATTTACATCTCTATCTTTTTTGTCATCCGAGGAGCTCTAAATTTGTTTGTCCTACCTTCCCCATTTGAGGGAATATATCTTGACTGTACCCAAAAAAAATCTCGTCTTTGAACATAGCCTATCGTTCCATTACTGTTTTACCCATCAACCACTTATTCGAGTTAATCCTGCCCAGCTCTGTTCTTGCCCCATTGAAGTCCATACTCTGCTAATTGATTTTTCTCACTCTGCATGTTTGAAAGTCATTCTCCACCACCATCCTGAACCTTATGATACAATGATCCACTGATACTTGTTTCACATCATTTCCAAGAACTAGGTCCAACAAAGCATCCTTTATTGCTAGGCTAGACACATACAGCTGTTGGAAGCTCTAATGCATGCAGACCAGGAATACTTGCCCTCACTGCCCTATACTACAAATATCCCAGTCTGTATTTAAGCAATTGAAGTTTCCCATTATTACTACACTGTAGTGTTGGCATCTATCTGTAATTTCCCTGCAAAACTGTTCTTCTACATCCTTTCCACTAGTTGGTCCTCTATTGACTACACCTAGCAATGTAATTGGACCTTTTTCGTTCTTTAGTTTGAGCCCAATTGATTTTGTGCTTGGACCTTCTGAGGTACAATGTCTCATTAACCAATACTGCTACCCTTCCTTCTTTCCTTACTTTTCGGTCTTTTCCAAATACCTTGTGACCAGGAATATTTAACACAATCTTCCCCTTGCTTGAATCAGGTCTCTGCTATTGCCACAACATCAAAATTCCTCTTGGCAATCTGACTGTAGCTGTCCAAACTTATTTACTATGCTCTCTACATTCACATACGTGCATTCACATACATCAGAAACCCTGATTTTGACTTTTTCTTCCTTACTCTGATTTCACCTGCTAACTTCTATTGTCTATAATTCTTCCAGTAGCATCTCTAAGTATTTTGTAAAGCATGGTTCTCTCCTTTACTCTTCTCCCTTGGTTCCAATACCCCTGCCAAGTTACTTTAAAACCTTCCCAATACCAGTCACAAAATAGCATACAAGGAACTCAGTTCCAGATCTGTTGAAGTGCTACTTGCTTGCTTGTAGGGGTGATGTCAACCCTAGAGTCAGTCCCAGTAAAGCCGTCCCTCCTGTGCCATCATTTTCCTTTTTGATCATTTAAAAGGTGGGAATACAAATCATATTGGTGCAGTATTGTTATTTAGTACAATTTGAAACTTGAAAGAAGTAACACAACACGATCACTGGTTAACGCAATTTAAAGCTTTATTGGAATAATTGCATGGTGTATTGCTATGATACAGAGTTCGCATGTTTCAATATATTTCAAGACAAAAGTTTAAAAACAACATTGAATTAATGGAAGAATACAAGCTTGAAGACGACAGATGGCAAACAGCTTTGAGATGCTACAGATTTAAAAGAGCTTGATGGAATAAGTTAACATATTCAGAAGAAATGAAAGGACATTTAATTTTAATGAGATTTAATGGGAAAAAAGGGCCAAACAGAATACAAGATTGGACATCCAGAGTAAAACAATGTTTAAGATATTGTACAGAATTGCTTCATAATCTAATTATTATATCTGAAGCTGAATAAGTTAACACATATTGTATTCACTAGCTGAAATAGCAGACACTCGAAGTTAGTTTGCGGGCTTTGGAGAAGCAAGGGACAGTCATGGCAAAATAACGCTATATATGTAAAATTATAGGTCACTTCCAGACAGTGTGCAGTCATCTTCCTCTCTAATAGTGCAACTAGTTCACAGTGACAATTAGTCTATTCCTGTCCCATTTCTTATGTTCTTATGTCAGGAGGTCCCAGCTATAACTTCAGGCAGACATCGTTATCATGACAAGGTGGTCCTGCATCCCTATGTGCAGGAGCTTTGTTGGCATGAGCAAAGTGATGCAGGCATTTCAATCTTCCTGCACATTTGAGCTAGAAATATTGGCAGATATTATAGACCAGTACATTTCATTATGGACTCAAGCTCCGCCGCTCTCCATTTCCAAACTCTTTGCACCATTCTACTACTTGCTCTCCTGTCTCTTTTTCCTTTCCATTATACCTGTCATCGATACCCTCTTTAAAACCTACCTGATTACTGCATCATGGCCTTCAACCATGATGCTCTCCCACTGAACAACTATCCACCTGTTAATCTATATTTTCATCTTTTCCAAATCATTAAATTAGTAGGTTAAAGGGTTAGATAACTTCATAGAAGTGATAGAAATTAGAACTGCTGAAAAATGTATGTAAAGAAGCATTTAGACAGGTATAATGTTGAATTGCCCCAGCAGAATTGATTTAGTGAATTAAATTGGAAAATTTAATATAAATTTTAGAATTATATTAATTCTTTGGTTCTTGACATATAACCAGCTGGTAGTTTTGTGCAAATATCCTTTAAAATTTAGATAGCAATGGAGTTAATCAGGCATTGCAGAAGGGGTTTGAAAATGAGAAGGTCCAAGCAGGTCAGTGAGAACAGATGTGGTCAAATCATTCATCATTTTACAAAGGTTGAATTACAGCAGTATTGCAAAAACATGCATTTTTATTAATGTTCCGGTACTTGCCATGATTTGAAAGATATGAGTTATCAGTGGGTTGCTGAATTTCTATCTCAAAGTAGATCTCAATAAATGACAAAAGCAGCACATTATTAACTCTCCTTGCAGCTTGTGGCAATACAGCTGTTCAACATTTACTTGCTTCTGAATGCTTGACTTCTTTTAAACTGGAATCAGCGTGGAAGCAAACCAAGTGGATATATAGTTTTAATTGCTATGCAGCATTGAAAATGCAGTGAAAGAATTTCTGGTACTTTTGAGTAAAATATTACATTCTGCAACCTCTCATCCAAAAATAGGAAACAGCAAAAATAATCTGTATTGGAAATGCTTTTATAAATATACAATGTGGAAAATAAATTGCATAATTCTGATCTCATCAGATCATTTCATGAGCTACATGGGTAAGAGGATGCAGAAGACATCTGCAATGTGTAGTGAGTTTAAAATATCACTGCACACATAATTCATTAACTGCAAACCTGTTTGCTATGGAATGTAGAGACAAGCACTGTGGCAAATGTTTATATCAATAGGCATTGACTGCAAGTTAATATTAAACACAATAAATTGCAGACCATCTCTAAATGTGATGTTTTAATAAAGAATGAATTTAATAATTGGTTCCTGTGAAGATTCGCACAATGCAATGGCTCTCTCACTTTTCATTACTGTTCAATACCTTTCTTGAGCAAATAATAAAAAATTGGGGGAATAGTTTACAACATGACAGTAAACTAGGGATCATCTATGTGATTGATTTTGACTATGCCAATGAGATGGACTTCATCGACCTTTCCACAGAAACAAAACTCTAGTTAGTCACAGAGCAACTTTAGAGGGTTGTTGAAGAATGGGGCCTGAAGGATAAGATTCTCCACTATGTATTAGATAAGGATCAGTCGAGATCAGTCAATGGAATGCCCATTAAGATACCAAAGAGTTTTGTATACTTTGAAAGCGTATTTTCATCTGTCACTGTCAAAGTTAGTAGAAGGATAAACTTAACTCAGAAACACTTGCTGATACCTCAGAAAGATTTGGAAAAAAAAGCTAAGGAGTATTTCTATTACTCTTTATTTTCCAAATATTTATCTACAGTTCAGAGCAAGGAGACTGCAGTACAAGGACAATCAGGAAAATTGAGTATTTGAGCTCTCAAGTTGTTTGCAGTTACTCAATCTATTATCAGAAAAGCACAGAATGATAACTATTCAAAATTGTTTTACAAGTTATTTTATATAGTCATCATTGTTTTGGATTCCATGGCTTCAGCATTCAGATGCAAAATTGAGCATTTTTTTTATTTGCAAGCAACCACTAGGAGAAGTCTATCCAATAAAGTAATATATTTAAAGACAAATCATTTGTAATCAGATCATATTTGATTATCTATTTCAAAATAAACCACATCTATATCACGTCAAAAGACAATATCACCTCAAGAGAAACAACATAAAATTCAAACATTTAAACGAGAGACACAGGT
This sequence comes from Ginglymostoma cirratum, assembly GCA_024137785.1. Lineage (NCBI taxonomy): Eukaryota > Metazoa > Chordata > Chondrichthyes > Orectolobiformes > Ginglymostomatidae > Ginglymostoma > Ginglymostoma cirratum. The sequence continues at coordinate 15,324,698 of JAHRHZ010000049.1, forward strand.
ATTCTTGATGCCATCTTAACTTATTTTGTAACACTTCTATAGCTGAGTTGCAGGGTTGTTGATTCAAGGCCTGCTTTAAACCCTGAACACCTAATTTAGACTTCACACCAGTGGGTTGGTCTTCAGCTGTACTTATAAACTGTTTATCATAATGGGTCAAGTGGATGTTGAATAGTTCATGGCAGAATTTGAAGATTGGTTTGCCATTAGTTGCACTATTGTTTGGTCACAATGATAGTTAATTGTTCAAAGATGGTATTTAAATGAAACAATGTAGGCATGCAAATTTCATACTATACTCTAAGATTGCATTTGGTAAAGTCTTACAACTGTTGATTTAATGGACTGATACCAAAAGCGTTATTAGTGTAAATCATGACAAGAACACTTCATGGTATGAAACTTTTGGAGGTCATTCACTACTTTTTGAGGAAAGATTACTTCACTCACGTCATGGTAGTGTGCCCAAAAACATAGCTGTGACGCAGCACTTTGATACCTGTTCATTTCCTGCCTTTGTAGACCTGGAAGAGCTGCAGAGCTGGACAAAAATGCTCTCAGTGCCGGTCAAGTCAGCACACACAGCATCTTGTGTGACTCTCCCCAACTTTGCCAGCAGCAGCAGAGCAATACACACCCTGGATAATGGACTCTAGGTGCTGGCACTGAATCACAGCCTGAAGAACAGAGGAACAGCAACAAAAGAGCAGACGCTTGAGCCGTGAGTGTAACAAGGGACAGGATCAGGTGGCAACAATCCTGATTTCGCCAGCATGAGCCGTGTAATATTTTAACGTGGATTTCATTTGCTTGACCTAATCAGATTCCCAGCTGGAAGTGGTAGGAAGTGGCAGCTGGCCTGCAGGCAGAATGTAATACTGGATGGCCAGAGACTGCAGTTAAGGACTGAAGGAATAGGAAGAGAGCATGTGGCTAGATATTTCCCCAGGGAAATTTCAACTGCCTGCTCTCCCAGAATCTAACAGGCAGCAGGAGAGACTAAAAATATTTAAGCTCTACTACAACTCCAGCATTTCTGACTTTATAGGCTTCCTTTCTAAAGGAGAAAGCTGTTTGAGTAGTTTGTCTGACATGAGTCACTTGTGCTGCATCAAATCTACTGTTGGGTGTGGTAAACAATCCAGTAGCCATATTTGCACAGACATATTCAAATGTGTGATTGAGCTGCAGTGAATGATGTTGCATCTGAAGTTCAACTCTCACTAGCAAAAGCCAAATGCACAAGAGACAATCTAGATAGATGCTCAGAATGCTGCTGTTAAGACCTTGGGCTATAATCGACAATAGCTCTCGCACTGACTTCACGGATTTATGTGAATTGATTCAGAGAACCTTGGAGCATTAATTCATATACCTCGTTGTTGTTCAGTGTTTCTCTGCAGCGTAAGTCAGTGCATATGTTGAACATGTTTTCAATAGCATGCCCGCTGCATGTCTACTGAAGACTATTGTTTCTTAGAATCCATCACCTCTAGTTTGTCCTCCAAATGCAAGTCATCGTGAATATACCAGAGAATGGACAGAAGAACTTTGCAGAAGCAGCAAACAGCACAAGACTATTCAAAGTCCTAAAAAATTGTTATTGACAACCGTCATTGAATGTTATAGTTTGCCAGGACGTGTGTTGCTTCCACAGAGAGATTGCTTAGAAGGTGACAGAGTATACTCTCGGTGACATATTGGTTCAACAGTCAGTGTCAAAACCAATGCAAAGCACTGCCTCATTCCCAGACCCAAAATAGATTATAAATTATTTTAAAAACTATACTTTCTTGTTTATTTTAAAATGGACTTTGCTGTCTGTCACTTGATGTTTGCAATTATTTACAACTGAGCACAATAAAGGTTCATGATGTATTATTATTCTTTAAGAATTCCAGTTGTGAAGTGGAGGAAAATTGGATCCCAGAATTTCAAACCTACCATTGTTTGGAATTCACAGTCAATAAACAAAAAAGAAATTGTGATAGATGGTGCATCTTCTCAACAGGTGTCTGGTAAACAAGGCAAAAAGACTTATTGAAGCTCGCTATGCCTGAATTGATGCTCGTGGCTCAAAGTCTGTGTCATCCAATGAACAGTTGTTTTTGATGAATAGGATAGAAACTCCTCATTAAGTTGAACAGATTCAGATAGGAATAATCACATGATCAAAACCTTGCTGGTCTCTGGACAATTGAAATCTCTGGACCCCATTAAATCAATCTGTTAGGAATTTAGCCTATTATTAACAACAGAGTCCGCAAACATTTAAAGCTTTCAAACATTACATTTGCCTACAAGGAATACACTTGATAGAAACCAGACACCAAGCAGAATTAGGCCAACCCCATGTCTAAAGCGCTTCAAAACCTGATTCCACAAAAAAATGTACTTGCCTGAACTTAGTTTGTATCAAGTCTCAACTTGCTGGGCTATCACCAACTTCAAAAGTAATTCCGCAACTTCAGACACATGCACCTGCCAGAATAAACAAATAAACAGAAAATAACTGAAAAATTATTTCATGCACCCAAATAAAAATCGAGTGAATTAATGTCCATATCTTTGACTTTTATGTTATACATAATTGTAAACTTTCTCTTTCCACTTCAATGTGTCTGTGTGTGTGTGTGTGTGTGTGTGTGTGTGTGTGTGTGTGTGTGTGTGTGTGTGT
>JAHRHZ010000049.1:15331691-15361087 GCA_024137785.1 Ginglymostoma cirratum
AAGAAGGGTCTAGGCCCGAAACGTCAGCTTTCCTGCTCCTCTGATGCCGCTTGGCCTTCTGTTCATCCAGCTCTACACCTTGCTTCAGGTCTGGACCCTTCTTCAGAAATGGGGGAGGGGAAGGGGATTCTGGAATAAATAGAGAGAGGGGGAGGCAGATGGAAGGTGGAAAAAGGAGCAGATAGGTAGAGAAGAGACAGACAGGTCAAAGAGGTGGAGATGGAGCCAGTAAAGGTGAGTGGAGGTGGGGCGTTCGGGTGGGGATAGGTCAGTCCAGGGAGGACGTACAGGCCAAGGAGGCGGGATGGTAGGAGGTGGGGGTGGGGCTTGAGGTGGAAGGAGTGGACGGACAGGTTAGGGAGGCGGGGAGGAGCTGGGCTGGTTTTGGGATGCGGTTTGGGGAGGGGGTTTTTGAAGCTTATGAAGTCCACATTAATACCATTTTGCTGCAGGGTTCCCAGGGGAATTATGAGGTGCTGTTCCTGCAACCTTTGGGTGGCATCATTGTGGAACTGGAGGAGGCCCAGGATGGACAAATCATCCAAGGAGTGGGAGATTGAGTTGAAATGGTTCATGGCTGGGAGGTGCAGTCATCTGTCGCAAACCGAGCGTAGGTCTTCCACAAACTGAAGAATGCTTTCGACATCTAAGTTATGTGTCATCAAATGTTTAAAGATAAACCAAATAACACCTGTTATTTGGGACTCAAAATTGAATGGTGGTTATTCATTATCACTCTTCAAGCATTTCAAGAATTGAGACAGGTGACATGTTCAAACAATGAATAATAATAATATTAATAATGGAGAGCAGTGCTAAACTTAAAGTAGCCACATAAAATTACTTCTACAATACACGAAATGCCAATGATGCAATGTATTTTAGTTATTTAACATTCTTACAAGCACTTCATAACCAGAGTAAATGCAACCTAGTCTTATGATAGGCAAAAATGCCAAACATTAATGAAATTCTATGATTCTACATATACAGCTTTTTAAAAAATATTGGCAACCTTTCTGCTGATACTGAGTGTGCATTATTTATGGAAGTGTTGTTAAAGGCTTCTAAACAACTATTGGCATTTTACAATAAAATATTGTAAGTCTAATTGAACATTTATTTTTAGTTTCTAACAGACAGCTGAAATAAATAGTTAGCTCTGATAAAATTTAAGATGGATTCTGAAAAGGCATGCAGTTTTGAATTCCTCTTAACCTTTAAAAATATTTCAAAATTTGAATGTCTTATTTCAGAATATGTTTAATTTTTTTTATCTGATATAATACTTTATATCACAGCAGTTGTTTCCAATTTATATTCAAACAGGTCACAAACTTTAAATTTCAGTAATTCAGATCAGTTCACAGCATGAAACACACTACCATCTTCTGACCTTTGCATAACAATGTGAATGTCGATGAAGATATTTGCAGAGATTGCAAATTTCCAAACAGATATCTTTGGCTGCTCATGTAGGATTTAATAATGACTTAAATGTACTGGAAATGCCACTGACTAATAGCAGTAAGGGGGCAAAATATAAAGTCACAAGTTACCACCCAATAAAACTTACCTCATACATAATTGGATCAAATTTTACAGCACAGTCACAGGCCACATCAACCGGTTTATTGTGGTGTTTATGTTGCACACAGGTCTCCTCCCACTTTATTTTATCTCATCCTGTCAACTTGACTTACATTCCTTTCTCCTCCCTGCATGTATTCATTGATCACGCTTAAATATATCAATGTTTTTCACCTCAACTTCTCTAGATTGTAGTGAAATCCACATTCTCACCTCCCTCAAAGTTCTGAAGTTGCTCTTGAGTACATTATTCGATTTATTAGTGATGATCTTACATTTATTATGCCAAGCACTGGACTTTTCCATTGGTGAAATTATTGGGTGAAATCTTACAGAGGCCTTAAAAGACGTGCGCTAAAGCAGGGAGCCTGGGAGAATCGCATGAGAAATCACGTGTGGCGTCTCAACTTTAGGGTGTCAAGGTGACATTCATGCCAGTGAACAGTGAGATGTCCAGTAACAGAATTGTTGTTTCATAAACTGCAAAATTCGCCTCATTATTATGCAGCTTTCTACTCTATCACTTGCTGCAAGAACTTAGACATTGCCAATCCTTGATATGTAAGTCAGAGGAGTACCTGGCAACTTCTGCTCATTGGTTGCTCTTCCAGGCTGCAACCTTGGAGATCTGGTACCAAAATTTCAGGCCACACTCCAGGGCACATGATGTATGCACTCCATGTCTATAGATGCTGGCATCCCACACCTGCCAGCCTCTCAAGACATTCGTGGCACCTTTCTCATCTACTTACGGGATTTGTCTGCACTCTAAAGCTGCATGTCAAAGTTACACTTCAGGATGCACCAGGAACTAGTGTTGAAAGGCTTCAGTAAGGACACTTTGCGCACAGGAACAGCAACTCAGCGTGTGGGTTGTACCAGGCTGCTTCTCGGGGCTGTTCATTTGCTTTTTTTGCACTTACTCACATTGAGCCTATCTGCACGCTCACAGCAACCTTGCCTTGCCTTACCATTTTTTGCACTTTGCTTCCCCCCAAAACCCAGCATCCCACCTCTCCCCCAAACTGGGCCAGGCTGGCAGCTCCTGATGGCTCATCATTCTCTGGAAATTCTAGGGTAGAAGAATGTCCCTGCTCTGCACCATCCTGCCCTCCAGGCCCTCAAGCAGGTTGTGAAAGTTCACTCACCTGCCTTCTCCAGCGCAAAGATCAGGAACCTTGTGGGGTAGCTCAGGACTAACAGTGCTTATCCAACTGCTCAATGGCCTTTCAAAAATGGCATTCTACTCTGGGGTATCCCAACAACAGTGAGTTCTTCCTGTTATAATAAGTGGTAGAATTCAGCTGGCATTAGATGAAGGGGCACCATAAGGGTGTGGTCGGTACTTAATGAGGTGAGTTTGAGATGAGGTGATGTGGTGAGCATGAGAAAACTTGTTGGCCTTCGTGTAGAGAACCCTTCCGTGAAACTCAACAAAATTAATACTTTGCCAAAATATCCTGCAATTAAGTCTTTATTTCCAGAGAAGCAAGTGGCCTCCTATTCCTTCTCCCAGAATGCACCAGCTCACACTTATCCATATAAACCTTAGTAGAAGAGGTCATATTATAGATTCCATATTGATTGACAATATTCTTTAGATAATTGAACTTATCGGGAGGTGATGGCCTAGTGATATTATTGCTAGAGTGTTAATCCAGAGACCCAGATAACATTCTGGAGATCAGGGGTTTGAATCCCTCCATGGCAGAGAGTAGAATTTGAATTCAGTAAAAATATCTGGAATTGAGAATCTAATAATGACCATGAGCCCATTTTTGTTTCGGAAAAAACTCATCTGTTTCGCTAATGTCCTTTAGAGAGAAAAACTGCCATCCTTACCTGGTCTGGCTTACATGTGGCTTCAGACCTACAGCAACATGGTTGACTCTCAGCTGCCCTCTGCGCAATTAGGGATGGGCAATAAATGCTGCCTTAGTAGCGATGCCCTCATCCCGTTAACGAATAAAGAAATCAAAACTGGAAAGAGGTTTGAAAGTTTGAAGTATAAATGGTTAATATCTGTTTGTTCAGTGTTTACAGACAAAAGCAAGTTGCAATAAAACAAGATTGGCAGCATCCATGGACAGAGAACTAGAGTTAACATTTGAAGTCCAGTATAACTTTTTCAAAATAGCAGGTTGAAGTGTGTGATTAATGAATATAAGGAGATGAAATAGCTGCCCTGAGTGAAGTTATTTTTGAAGTACCATATTCAGTTTTGATCTCTGTACTAAATGTAACTTTATCAAAAGCTGTCTAAAAGTGCATTAAGAGATTAATACAAGTTCATTTGTGCTGAAATCATTTTTATACTTGGTTCTTTTCGAAGAGTGGGAGGAAGAAGATTTGACTGAAGTCTTTAAGCTTTTTTAAGGTAAGGTAAATTTGAGGTAGGAAAATTCTTCTGTCAAAACGAGATTGAAGATCAATTTAATGTTAAGGTTGTCAACACAAAATATGATCTGATTTTTATAAAGAAGGAGATAAAAAAGATCAGTGATTGAACACATTCAAGAGAGAACTAGATGATTGTTAGGAAATAACACAGAGGTCTATTAGTCACTGCATTACTGTCATTAAATTATTGCATGATTTGAAAGGTCAGAACTTTTCAAATCACGCAATTCAAGGTGATTCAGAGATTCATTAAAATAAATCCAGAGATGAGAAACTTCATTTATGTGGAAAAATAGAAAACTTGGAGTTCTCTTTTTGAGAAAATTGAAAGCCAAGTTGATGAAGATGTTAAAAATGAGGGAAATGAAAGAATGTGTTTTTCATTTATCAGTAATTTGGTAACTAGAGAACAAATTTTAATTATTATCAAAATGATGAAAGGAGTGGTCAAGAACAAAGTTTTCCAGCTTGTACTTTCATCAAACCAAACTGATTGAACTTAATTACCTTCAGGAGGTAATATTTGTGTAATTCCTTTCGGAACATGCAGTAGAATAAAGAGTGAGAATGTAGAATAGATACAGATTCTAATAAGATATCTAAAATCAATGGCTCCTCTTATTTAGTTACCAACTCTTCTTAATTATTATGTTTTTTTCAAAGTTTTCGCAGGCTGTGTCCAGCACTGTTTTGAAGAAGAAATGTGTAACATTTATTATATTTTGACATGCCAAATAACATTAAGTAAGGCTAACATATTTTAAGTTTGCAGCTGTGACCTTGATTACCTTGGGGGATATGATTTAATGAAAATCTTGAAGCCATTATTTCTGTATTTATTAAATATAAATTTCAAGAGACACGAGAGTATAGGCAGCTGCATGGCTGAATAATCACTGACTTACATTAATGCAGGTAATACATTTCAAAGCCTTTTCTGCCTACTTCAGTGCAATATGGGCAAAATTCTTTGATTAAGCAAAAGGATCCCAAATTGGCCCACTGGAAAATGCGTTTAAAAGGGGAGATGTTTTTGAGTTGTTTAGTTTTATTAGTCTCCAAAGTAGTTCTTCAGAGGCCCAACTGCATTAGCTATTGTTATTACACAGCACAGCTAAAAGCAACTAATGTTCTTTATATATGATCACTTGCTGTTGCAGTACTCATTCAGCTATGTATTTGCTTTCAAAGACCATGTGTGGCTTCCCAGACCCATTAACTGCTGACAGGACGCAAATGATTGAATGGTACATGGCTGCTATCAAAGCCAGTACAATAATCTAATCCTGTTGATGGGGGAATTAGGTGTGGCAGACATGTGTTGGAACGTGCCGGCAGTATTGTAAAAATGCATTAGAACTGCATGGGAGGGCAGCTGAATGACAAGGGAATACATTAGATCTAAAATGCATGATATATAGACAGTTCTGTTGCCCAAATGAAAAGGGAGGGCAGAGAAAGACAGCATTCAAAAGGAGGTGAATTTATCAGCAAGAATTTTAAAGATGCACCCAATTAAGGAATTGTTGAAAATATATTCCAATACTGTGTTGCTTTGAAATGCTACTGTTTAAGCAAAGTCACATCACATTATGATGTCAACCTCTTCACTTGGGCATGGTGTCAGATTATTTCTAGATTGCTCATTACAATAGAAGTGAAAAGGAATTCTTTGCAGTCTTGTGTGAGCTCTAACATATATAAATAATCTCCAAGCAATCTTATCACATTGCAAAGTAAAGTGGATGTTCAAAATTAATCAGAAAATACTGGAAATTCTTAGCAGGCAACATCCATGGAAAGACGAGGGGAGTTAACAGATCAACATTAACTCTGCTTCTCTCTGCACAGATGTTGCCTGACCTGCTGAGTGTTTTACTCAAAGCCGTTCTCAGCCCACATCATGAAGTGAAGGTGCCAGTGTTGGACTGGGGTGGACAAGGTCAAATATCATATGACACCAGGTTATAGTCCAACAAGTTTAATTGAAAGCACAGGCTTTCAGAGTCTTGCTCCTTCTTCAGGTGTCAGAGAGAGAAGTGACATCAGGCGCAGAATTTATAAGTAAAAAAGATCAAAGTGTCATTGAACTTATGCAAATGTATTGAACAAACCTAAGATGGCAGATAAATCACCATATGAGACGATCAACATTAACTCAGCACATAGTTTAGCAAATGCTAAACTATGTGCAGCTGTCAGGGATTTGCACATTAATCCTTTCTAATTTAATAAAGATTTAACAGCCATCTTAGGTTTGTTCAATACATTTGCATCAGTTCTGTGACACTTTGATCTTTTGCTTATAAGTTCTGTGTCTGATACCACCTCTCTCACTGATAGCTGAAGAAGGATCAGCACTCCGAAAGCTTGTGTCTTCAAATAAGCCTGGAGTTGTGTGATTTTTGGCCCAGCCCACATCATGGTACCCATCACAAAGGGTGCTACTGGCTTTCAAGGAGACTTTACTTCACATCATGATGGCATATATGACCTCAGATCAGGATACCGCTAAGGATACCAAGGTACCGCTAAGCCTTTAGCATTAGTTTCACTACCTCCAGAAATAAAACGGGATCCAGCTTGCATCACCTAAAGAGAAAGGTGTGAAAACCCTGGGCTGGATTTTAATGTGCAGTTGGGCACCTTGCACATGATACATTGAGCATATGTTGCAGTTTGTCTACAGCTGCTCAACATGCTCTTCATTGACGATCAAGCCTCACTCCTCACAGTGCCTTCCCCCAGCACAGCATTTTCCTCCAGCTCTGTAGAGCACAGAGTCTTGCTGCTACTTTCCACTGCTATCCCCAGTTCCACCATCAAGTCTTACTCACCTTTAGAGCTGGATTTGAGGACTTTTCATAAAACAGCGCTGTGCACCCCACCCCCTGCCTCCATAAAATTTGGTGACCTGACATCAAGGCGCATGATTGTAATAATACACTGAAAGTATGTAAAGAGGAGGTAGGTTGATTTTTGAAATATCAAGGAGCTGATATGAAAGAGAAGTTCAGGCCTGGAGAAGATCAGTGATGATCTTGTAAAATGGTTGGACAGGCTTGAGCAAATGAATAGCCTAATACCAGCACCTACTTCTTATGTTCCTACAAGCTGCGGGTCAGACTTCTGATTTTGCTTGTCTCATCTATTATTGTAAATGAGCAATTAGCTGCCAATTGAAGCACTTAAAGATGCAACTGAGTGAAATTTTATGTAATGCGTACAAGCCAGGGCACAACAGGGTGGGGCAGAGTGAATCTTGTCAATTCTGGAGGGTGGTACATTGGCCCAATGTAAAGGTTGGAGAGATTTTTAGTTCTAGAGGCATCTTGCTGCTGCAGATGAGGAATTTATGAATTTTGGATCTTGTGATAAATTTGAAAGAAAGCTCTAGAAATCACTCATAATTTGAGAATTCTGGAGCTATGGGATGATCCTTAAAACAGAAGGGTCAATCTAGTAGGTTAGAGATCACTGTCACCATGGGGATTGTGCACTCTGGTGCAGGCTGCCTCAATGAAGAGAAGAGGAAAAGAAGATCATTGAGAGCAGTAGTCAAAAGAAAGCAGTGCCCTACTGACCACATTCATATGACACCTAGAATTGTGGAGGAGGAAGAAAGGTACCAAGATCGCCATATCAAGGCAATCCAAAAAAAAAGACATCACTATATGAGAAGAATATACAGACAGATGCTAAACTACTTGCAGCTGTCAGAAAACCAGTTTTTTTCACTGATTGCCTCTCTCCTTGTCAGACAATGACATGGAAATAGTGAAAATTGTGAAATGAGATACCCAATATGTATAGCTTTGGGCTGTCACCTGCACTGGCTTCAGAATTAAACCCTTCACCTGAAACTATGGCTGTGTTTTTCTTACCAAGATGAGTCACCTCACAATTCCCCGTATTGATGCTCATCTACTCTGTTTGTGCTCATTCTACCAACCACACCATCCTCCTCCCTGTGCTCAATACTTCTAAGTCTGTGTCATCTCCAAATTTTCAAGTTATGTTTTGTACACCAAGGTCAAGGTTCTTAATATTGTTCAAGAAGAGCAGGGGTTCTAACACTGGCCTACAACTACAAAGTGCTGGAGAAACTCAGCAGGTCTAACAGGTCATTGGAAAGAGAAAAAGCCTTAACAGTTTGAGGCCAGTATGACTTTATGTCATCATTCCCTAGAATTAGCCTTAAAACCATTACTCTAGGCCAAAAACGCAATTACTTACCAGTACTGTTTATTTCCTGACACTCAGTCAGTTTTTTTTTTAACTCATGTTGCTATTGTCCTTTTATTCCATGAGCTATTGCTTTGCTTCACAAGTCTGTTCACTGGTACTTCATGAAATGCCAATTGGAAACTCCATACACTCCATTATCAACCTCATTACCTTCATTAAACCTCTCTATTATGTGTTCGAAAATTTAGGCAAGTTAGTTAAATTTGATATGCTCTTAACAAATCTATGCTGGATTTCCTTAATTAACTTGCGTTTTTCTATTAGTCTGAGAGAAAAGACATGTATTTGAGCTTTCATAGTATGAATAATTGAATTTATTATTAAGCACATGGACTTATTTCACTTGCTGCTGGCATCAAGCCACCAATCCTAAGTATGTGTGACATGTCACTGATATTTAATTTTGTCAACGGGTAGCTACAATGCCATCATCTCTCCCTGTCTGATGGGCAAGCAGACCAAGATTTCTCTGATTCCAGCCCCTTCTCCTTTCAGCTGGTCATTGAGATATGTGGAGAGTGCACTTTGATTTTCTCTTTCTCTTTATAATGTTCTCCATTATCTTCTTTTGAAAGGAGGAAAGGACACTGATGAGTGAAAGTAACAGCATTTATTTATCCAGTGGATGGAGAGCATTTCTTGGAGATATCCAACGTTGGACTTGGGATTGCATTGTGTAGGGCCATTAATGTTAATTGGGTGTGACATGTCAAAATGGGATGCATTGAAATGCTTGCATTAAGAAGTGGGAGATGCTTTGCAGGTATTTCTTTGTTTCCTATTGGATCCCCTCAACAGCACCCAGTAGATTTAAATTTAGCCCTGTTAGTTCACTAGAAGAAGAGATATTTGATATAGTAAGATGATAAGAAAAGAGTCTTTCAGGGAAAATGAGGTTGGATGTGATCTGGCAAGAGATTTATGAAAGCTGAGAAAAGCTTACTACATGTAAGTTTAGCTTCATTTGCTTTTTTTCTTAGAATAGCTTGAATTAATTAAGCCTTATGCAATTGCTCTTCCCCATTTATTTTGTGCTTACAATTCACCATTGATATTGAAATGAGGTCTGGATTTAAGAATGGCTTGAACATTTTAGCCTTGTCACTATAACTATCATTCCACAGTCCTTCTTATTATGAACAATGAGTGATTATGTGCGATATGATTAATTAGTGATGCACACATCCTTCCTGCAATTCTTTTGTTCAGTGATACTCCAATTCACTGACTCTTTTTTTGAAAAAGCTTATATATGTTTTCTGCCTTATTTTTATCCCATATTTGACATCAGTAAAACAGATCATTTGCTGATTTGAATCATTGCTCCTTGTAGGCCCTTTCAATATAAAAATTGAATACAAAGTTTCTCTACATTACAAAAGTGAGGTTTTTTTTGGAAAAGAAGTCACTAATTATTTGTTAAATAATTTGGAATGTATAAATAAAAACAAAACCTTTCTTTCTTCTTTTATGCATATAGGTTTAAATAGGAGGTTCACATTAAGGCTTCATTAAGTACTTTTGCCCTTTAGCCTGAATTCAAGCCTGATTTGGATGGATTATTGTTAGATAAGGCACACAAGGTACAGATAGGAAGGTATCGCTATGAATTTATTGAATGAAAAAGCAGATTCGAAGTGACAAATGGCCTACTCTGCTCACAAATCCTATGTTCCTATATTGAAAAGAAAGGAAGGAGTTTATTTTCAGGTTAGACTATCCAAATATTATTCATCTGTGCAGGACTACATTGCAAAGTTCAACTCCCTGGCCTACCTCTCCGAACTCATTTTTATTCTGTTTTCTTTAAAGTTTGCAGTCGAAACAGAAACCTTTAATAGTATGTGATTGACATTGATGAATCCTTTATATAGATACAGTGCTTACATATGTTACTTTATCACACGAAAGTGCACTATTCCAGAGGAAGGCATGAGTATAATACTGCAACTAGATAGTTCTGTTTATGATCATTGGAAAGCTGATCACTAACATTTGAGTCAGTGTCATTGTTTTAGTTTATTTTTAGTGCAAAAATACACACACATTGATTCATACCTATGGTTTGGTAAAGAGCTGTCACGTCCAAGTATATTATGTACTTCAGTCAGTACTTACATATTTATAACACTGGATACAAAAGTCTGGAAATGTTGGGTGTCTGAGGGTCACCTGACTTTTTTTTTGTGGACTGAAAACACTTAACATTCCAGACTCATGTGAATCAATATCTTCCCTGGAATCAATCAAAAAGAGTATTATCAACAGATTGAATGCGCCAATCAAAAAACAAAAATGCTGTCTGTCTCAAAATGGTATGGTATTAAACCACAACATGGGACATTGGAATCACCATAAACACTGTCATCTTGGCAAATACTTTGAATTTTAAAAGTTGCATGATGAGGAAGCCATATTTTTGATTTTAAAATCACTGCAAGGTATTTGGTAGTTCCACATCAGAGTATTGAAGCAATAGCTCTGTGGTGAGAAAGTCAGCTTACTTACAAACCATCAGACAACTGAGATACTTAAAGACAATATTTTGAGCAGAAGGATTTCCAACCTGTTCTAATATCAAATTTAGCCTGAGGACTTCAACACTGAGACACCTTACAACTTGCTGAGACCCGTCTCTTTACAGGACCTCACTTCAACATTAAAGAATTGATACCATCTAAGAAACTATAAGCCTGCCATGAGAGAGACTGGATTATTTTGTGTGTCAGGAACTGAGGTATAGATCATAAAATTCCCACAGTGCAGAAAGAGGTCATTTAGCTCATCAAGTCTGCACCGACCCTCTGAAGAGCAGTCCACCCAGACCCAGCCCCGTACTCGAAACCTGCATTGACCACAGCTAATTCACATAGCCTGCACATCCCTGGACACGATGGGATAATTTAGCATGGCCAATCCACCTTTGGATGATGGGAGGAAACCAGAGCATCCAATAGAAACCCACGCACACATGGGAAGAACAGGCAAACCCCACACAGACAGTCACTGGAATCAAGACAGGGCCCTTGGCTCTGAAAGGCAGCAGTGCCTAACTACTGAGCCACCATACTGCCCTTATAACTATAATTGTAACCTATAACAGTTCATTGCCCTCATCTACATCCTGTCTTTGTGTGCATGAGGGGTTATGTAAGAATATAGAGTGAGATGTCACATTTCAATCAGGGCAAAGGTGTGAGAATAAATAATGCTCTTTTACCAAGACAATGAAATAATCTTGAGTGACGTTAATCATGTTTGGATTGGATAGCTCAAATCAGTACAGGGTAGTTTGAAGGGCAAATTCATGGAATATACTTGCGATGGTTTTCAGAATAATATATCCATTTTTTTTGCAGCAGCAGCGGGAGCGGGAGCAGTGAATGTTTACACGTGTAGTGTCTCCCACCCGCCCTCCTCCTCTGACCAAAAAGAAAGACTCTGGTGTGTTGATAAGGTATGTGTTTTTCCTTTTTTTTTATCGTGTGCTGGTAAGTCGAGTTTCATTTCATTTATCTAGTATTTGATATTATAGTAGGACTAAGTTAAGCTTAAGAGTAAAAATGGCAGGAGATCCCAGACCCGTGTTATGCTCCTCTTGCTCAATGTGGGAGCCTGGAAAAGCGGCTGATGTCCCTGACTCCTACATGTGCAGGAAGTGTGTCCAGCTGCAGCTCTTGTTAGACCGCATGACAGCTCTGGAGCTGCAGATGGACTCACTTTGGAGCATCCGCGACGCTGAGGAAGTCGTGGATAGCGCTTTTAGCAAATTAGTCACACCACAGATTAGGATTGCTGAGGGAGAAAGGGAATGGGACAGGTATACCGTTTTGGATACTGTTGGGGAGATAGCTCACCAGGGGAAGGCAGCAGTAGCCAGGTTCATGGCACCGTGGCTGGCTCTGCTGTACAGAAGGGTAGGTAAAAGAGTGGAAGGGCTATAGTCTTAGGGGATTCGATTGTAAGGGGAGTAGATAGGCGCTTCTGTTGTCGAAAACGAGACTCCGGAATGCTATGTTGCCTCCCAGGTGCACGGGTCAGGGATGTCTCAGATCGACAGCAGGACATTCTGAAGGGGGAGAGTGAACAGCCAGCTGTCGTGGTGCAAATAGGCACCAACGATACGGGTAAAAAAAAACGGGATGAGGTCCTATAAGCAGAATTTAGGGAGGTGGGAGCCAAGTTAAAAGGTAGGACCTCAGAGGTAGTATTCTCAGGATTGCTACCAGTACCACATACTAGTCAGAGTAGAAATGAAAGAATAGGCAGGATAAATGAGTGGCTTGAGAGATGGTGCAGGAGGGAGGGGTTCAGATTTTTGGGTCATTGGAACTGGTTCTGGGGGAGGTGGGACAATTACAAATTGGACGGTGTACACCTGGGCAGGACTGGAACCAATGTCCTTGGGGGTGCTTTTGCTAACGCTGTTGGGGAGGGTTTAAATTAATGTGGCAGGGGGATGGGAACCATATGAGGAGGTTAGTGGGCAGTAAGGAGATAGTAACTAAAGCCTGTAAGGAACTAGATAATAAAGTCAGCGTGACTAAGGGGAAGAGGAGGCAGACAGCAGATGATGAACACAAAGGGACAGGTGGTCTGAGGTGCATTTGATTTAATGCTGGAAGTGTAGTAGGTAAGGCAGATGAACTTAGGGTTTGGATTAGTACCTGGGAGTATGATGTTATTGCTATTACTGAGACTTGGTTGAAGGAAGGGAAAGATTGGCAACTAAATATCCCAGGTTATAGATGCTTCAGGCGGGATAGAGAGGGAGGTAAAAGGGGTGGAGGAGTTGCATTACTGGTCAAAGAGGATATCACAGCTGTGCTGAAGGAGGGCACTATGGAGGACTCGAGCAGTGAGGCAATATGGGCAGAGCTCAGAAATAGGAAGGGTGCGGTAACAATGTTGGGGCTGCACTACAGGCCTCCCAACAGCGGGCATAAGAAAAGAGGCACAAATATGTAGACAGATTACGGTAAGATGTAGGCGCAACAGGGTGGTGGTGATGGGAGATTTTAATTTTCCCAACATTGACTGGGATTCACTTAGGGTTAGGGGTTTAGATGCAGCAGAATTTGTAAGGAGCATTCAGGAGGGTTTTCTAGAGCAGTATGTAAATAGTCCAACTCAGGAAGGGTCCATACTGGGCCTGGTGTTGGGGAATGAGCCTGGCCAGGTGGTTGAAGTTTCAGTAGGGAATTACTTTGGGAATAGTGATCACAATTCCGTAAGTTTTAGAATAATGATGGACAAAGACGAGAGTGGTCCTAAAGGAAGAGTGCTGAATTGGGGGAAGGCCAACTACAGCAAAATTCGGCAGAAGCTGGGGAATGTGGATTGGGAGCAGCTGTTTGAGGGTAAATCCACATTTGATATGTGGGAAGCTTTAAAAGAGAGGTTGATTAGAGTGCAGGACAGATATGTCCCTGTGAAAATGAGGGATAGAAAGGGCAAGATTAGGGAACCATGGATGACAGGTGAAATTGTGAGACTAACAAAGAGGAAAAAGGAAGCATACATAAGGTCTAGGCGGCTGAAAACAGACGAAGCTTTGGAACAATATCGGGAAAATAGGACCAATCTGAAACAAGGAATTAAGAGGGCTAAAAGGGGTCATGAAATATCTTTCGAAAACAGGGTTAAGGAAAATCCCAAAGCCTTTTATTCGTATATAACGAGCAAGAGGGTAACGAGAGAAAGGGTTGGCCCACTCAAGGACAAAGGGGGGAAGCTATGCAAGGAGTCAGAGAAAATGAGTGAAATTCTTCATGAGTACTTTGTGTCAGTATTCACTGAGGAGAGGGACATGACGGATATTGAGGTTAGGGAAAGATGTTTGATTAATCTAGCTCAAGTCGGCATAAGAAGGGGGGAATTGTTGGGTATTCTAAAAGGCATGAGGGTGGACAAGTCCCCAGGTTCAGATGGGATCTATCCCAGGTTACTGAGGGAAGTGAGAGAGGAAATAGTTGGGGCCTTAACAGATAACTTTGCAGCATCCTTGAGCATGGATGAGGTCCCGAAGGGCTGGACAATTGCTAATGTTGTCCCCAAATTTAAGAAGGGTAACAAGGATAATCCAGGTAATTATAGACTGGTGAGCCAGACGTCAGTGGTGGGGAAGCTGCTGGAGAAGGTACCGAGGGATAGGATCTATTTACATTTGGAAGAAAATGGGCTTATTAGTGATAGGCAGCATGGTTTTGTGCAGGGAAGGTCATGTCTTACCAACTTGACAGAATTCTTTGAGGAAGTGACAAAGTTGATAGATGAGGAAGGGCTGTAGACGTCATATACATGGACTTCAGTAAGGCGTTTGATAAGGTTCCCCATGGTAGGCTGATGGAGAAACTGAAATCGCATGGGGTCCAGGGTGTACTAGCTGGATAGATAGAGAACTGGCTGGGCAACAGCAGACAAAGAGTTGTAGTGGACGGGAGTTTCTCAAAATGGAGAACTGTGACCAGTGATGTTCCACAGTGATCCATGTTGGGACCACTGTTGTTTGTGATATACATAAATGATCTGGAGGAAAGTATAGATGGCCTGATTAGCAAGGTTGCAGACGACACTAAGATTTGGTGGAGTAGCAGATAGTGAAGGGGACTGACAGAGAACGCAACAGAATATAGATAGATTGGAGAGGTGGGTGGAGAAATGGCAGATGGAGTTCAATCCAGGCAAATGCGAGGTGATGCATTTTAAAAGATCTAATTCAAGAGCGAACTATATGGTAAAAGGAAATGCCCTGGGGAAGATTGATGCACATAGAGATCTAGGTGTTCAGGTCCTTTTTGTACCCTGAAGGTGGCAACGCAGGTCGATCGAGCGGTCAAGAAGGCATATGGCATGCTTTCATTCATCGGACGGGGTATTGAGTACAAGAGTTGGCAGGTCATGTTACAGTTGTATAGGACTTTGGTTTGACCACATTTGGAATACTGTGTACAGTTTTGGTCGCCACATCACCAAAAGGATGTGGATGCTTTGGAGAGGGTGCAGAGGATGTTCACCAGGATGTTGCCTGGTAAGGAGGGTGCTAGCTATGAAGAGAGGTTGAGTAGATTAGGATTATTTGCATTAGAAAGACAAAGGTGGAGAGGGGACCTGATTGAGGTCTACAAAATCATGAGAGGTATAGACAGGGTGGATAGCAAGAAGCTTTTTCCTAGAGCGGTGGACTCCATTACTAGGGGTCACGATTTCAAGGTGAGAGGGGAAAAGTTTAAGGGAGATATGTGTGGAAAGTTCTTTACGCAGAGGGTGGTGGGTGCCTGGAACGCGTTGCCAGCAGAGGTGGTAGAGGCGGGCACGATAGCGTCATATAAGATGTGTCTAGACAGATACATGAATTGGCAGGGAGCAGAGAGATACAGATCCTTGGAAAATAGGCGACAGCTTTATACAGAGGATCTGGATTGGCGCAGGCTTGGAGGGCCAAAGGGCCTGTTCCTGTGCTGTAACTTTCTTTGTTCTTTGTTCTATATCATGAAATCAAGCAGTGAACAGTATACTCTAGATCAGGAACAGGGTTATTTAGTTAGCTTATAATAAAGGATCCAAGGGAAAGAAAAATCACAATGTGGTGGGAACTGAATTTGAATTTAAGAGAAACATTCATAAATTCAAAGCTAAGATATTCAGCTTAAATGAAAGTAATTGTGTCTCTGAGGGATGTGCACTGGCTGAGGCTGAAAGACAGGCTTTAAAAAGTATTTTAAAAGTATTTTAGAAAGTATTTTAAAAAGTATTTTAAAAAGTACTTTCAAAAGTATTATGGTAGATGAGTAGTGATGAACTTTTAAATAAAATTTCATAATTCTCAATGAAGCTTCATTTCACTCGGAAAAGACATCAACCCATGTTTAAATAAAATGGTCATAATTGAAGAAGAAGCCTTGTAATATTGATCAGAAAAATTATAAACCCTAATGACAAGAAAAAGTTTTAAAAGTCAGCAAAGGAGAATCTCACAATTGATTAGTAAGGGAATTAAGGAATGTGGAAACAAACTGCCCAAGAATGCAAAAATGTACATGAAGAGCTTCCACAAGTATGTAAATTGAAAGAAAATATTGAAAATAAACATAAGTGCCTTAGAAGCTGAGACAGAAAAATTGCAAAGGAAATAAATAAATAGCAGAGATAATAAGCGTATGTTTTGTGTCAGCCCTCATAATATTCCAGTAATTGTGTAAAACCAATAGTGGAATCCCGTGGTCCCACCACATAATAGTTAGGGCACTTAATTGAATGAGATGTGGCAACACCTTCCTATCACCATTCCAATTACATCTGTCATGGGAAGCCCTTCCAGTCACCACTACTGAAGCTTTTAAGTAGGCAATTATTACCCAAATAACATCCTCATCTTGACAATGCTGGTATTTTCCCAATGACAGATGGGGTCTCGCCATGCAGGGGGCATGTCAAGAAAATCTATATGGGTTGCTTGCAGACAACGGGTTGTATTCCCCTTGCAGGAGCATTTAGTGCCTGATCAAAAGGCACACCACTGAAAGGTATCCCCTGCCATTTCTGCTGACCTTCCTCATTTGTGACCTGCCTCTCCCAACATCACTCACTTTGACATATTTTTGAATCACGTTGGGCATTGTACCATCAACAGCCTCACCAGAAGTAGCTGGAACTATTATTCAACATAGCTATTGGTCTCTGATTGGCTTGCCCTTTTCCGCGGGCGGACTTCCATCACCCTCCTGGAAAATGATCCTCAGAGAAGACTTGTTGCTAGCCTGTCAAGTGACATTATTTGTCTTTAATGATTATAATCCTGCAGGCTAGATCACTTAGCATCAGTTGTCGGGAATCCATTGTTATTGAAGTGATACCAAGACACTTAGCAAATCATAAAAAGCATTAGGCAGAGACAGCATTGTTCTTTGAAAGGAAGATTGTGATTGCCAATGAAATGTATTCAATAAAATGCTACATGAAAGACTATTGTACAAATTAAAAGCCCAATAGATTCAGGATAAAAGGCTAATTCAGGGATAAATACTAAATAACACTTTTGAAGTGCTGAGAAACTATTAAATGGTGATGTTCACATGGGTTTGAGTGTCATTGTGTAAGGATCAAAAATGTTATGTGGAGTTACAGCTAGCAATTAGGAAAGCAAATGATATGTTGGCATTTGTTGCAAAGATGCTGGAGTACAAAAATAAGACACCCTTGCTGCCACTGTACAGGGGATAGTTAAAAACATATACAGTATTATGCCCAGTTTTATTCTCTGTATCGAAGAAAACATGTACTTGACATGAAGATAGTACAGTGAAAATTTATTACATGAATATTTGCGAAAAGGCAGTTGTCTTCTGAGAAGAGTCAGAGTAAATCAGGCCTACGTTGTCTGGAGTTTAGAGATTTGAAAGGTAATCTCACTGAAAATTGTACAATTCAGAAAGAACTTGAATGTATAAACACGAACAGGCTGTTTCTCAGGCTAAGGTTGAAAACAGTCCCAGGATAAACAGACGGCCATCCCAGACAAAATTAAACATTTTTTTTGTGAAGAGAATTAGGAATCTTTGGATCAGAGATAATAGGTACTGCAGATGCTGGAGAATCCGAGATAACAAGGTGTGGAGCTGGATGAACACAGCAGGCCAAGCAGCATCATAGGAGCAGGAAAGCTTGACGTTTCAGGCCTAGACCCTTCATCAGAAATGGGGGAGGGGAAGAGGGGGAAATAAATAGGGAGAGAGGGGGAGGCGGATAGAAGATGGACATAGGAGAGGATAGGTGGAGAGGAGACAGATAAGTCAAAGAGGCGGGGATGGAGCCAGTAAAGGTGAGTGTAGGTGGGGGTGTAGGGAGGAGATAGGTCAGTCCAGGGAGGACTGACAGGTCAAGGGGGCGGGATGAGGTTAGTAGATAGGAGATGGGGGTGGGGCTTGAGGTAGGAGGAGGGGATAGGTGAGGGGAAGAACAGGTGAAGGAGGCAGGGATGAGCTGGGCTGGTTTTAGGATGCGGTTGGGGGAGGGGAGATTTTGAAGCTTGTGAAATCCACATTGATACCGTTGGGCTGCAGGGTTCCCAGGCTGAGTATGAGTTGCTGTTCCTGCAGCCTTCGGGTGGCATCATTGTGGCATTGCAGGAGGCCCAGGATGGACATGTCGTCTGAGGAATGGGAGGGGGTGTTGAAATGGTTCGTGACTGGGAGGTGCAGTTGTTTGTTGCGAACTGAGCAGAGATGTTCTGCAAAGCTGTCCCTAAGCCTCCGCTTGATTTACCCGATGTAGACGAGGCCACAATGGGTACAGCGGATGCAGTATACCACATTGGCAGATGTGCAGGTGAACATCTGCTTGATGTGGAAAGTCTTCTTGGGGCCTGGGATTGGGGTGAGGGAGGAGGTGTGGGGGCAGGTGTAGCACTTCCTGCGGTTGCAGGAAAAAGTGCCGGATGTGGTGGGGCTGGAGGGGAGTGTGGAGCGGACAAGGGAGTCGCGGAGGGAGTGGTCACTCCGGAAAGCAGACAAGGGTGGGGAGGGAAAATTGTCTTTGGTGGTGGGGTTGGATTGCAGATGGTGGAAGTGTCGGAGGATGATACGTTGGATCCGGAGGTTGGTGGGGTGGTACGTGAGGACGAGGGGGATTCTTTCTTGGTTGTTATTGCAGGGACGGGGTGTGAGGGATGAGTTGCGGGAAATGCGGGAAACACGGTCAAGGGCGTTCTTGACCACTGCGGGGGGGACGTTGCGGTCCTTGAAGAATGAGGACATCTGAGATGTGTGGGAGTGGAATGTCTCATCCTGGGAGCAGATGCGGCAGAGGCGAAGGAATTGGGAATAGGAAATGGCATTTTTACAGGAAGGTGGGTGGGAGGAGGTGTATTCCAGGTAGCTGTGGGAGTCAGTGGGCTTGAAATGGACATCAGTTTCTAGGTGGTTACCCGAGATGGAGACAGAGAGGTCCAGGAAGGAGAGAGAAGTGTTGGAGATGGTCCAGGCTTCAGGTTGGGGTGGAAGGTGTTGGTGAAGTGGATGAACTGTTCGAGCTCCTCGTGGGATCACAAGGCGGCGCTGATACAGTCATCAATGTAACGGAGGAAGAGGTGGGGTTTAGGGCCAGTGTAGGTACGGAAGAGGGATTGTTCCACGTAACCGACAAAGAGGCAGGCATAGCTTGGGCCCATGCTGGCATCCATGGCCACCCCCTTTGTCTGTAGGAAGTGGTAGGAATTGAAAGAGAAGTTGTTGAGAGTGAGGACGAGTTCGGCTAAGTGGATGAGGGTGTCGGTGGAGGGCAATTGGTCAGTTCTGCGAGACAGGAAGAAGCGGAGGTCCTTTAGGCCATCTGCCTGGGGAATACAGGTGTATAGGGACTGGATGTCCATAGTAAAAATGAGGTGTTGGGGACAGGGGAATTGGAAGTTCTGGAGGAGGTGGAGGGCGTGGGTGGTGTCACAGACGTAGGTAGGGAGTTCCTGGACCAAGGGGGCGAAAATGGAGTCGAGGTAGGTGGAGATGAGTTCGGTGGGGCAGGGGCAGGAGCAGGCGGAGACAATGGGTCGACCAGGGCATTCAGGTTTGTGGATTTTGGGAAGGAGATAGAAGCGGGCGGTGCAGGTCTGGGGAACGATGAGGTTGGAGGCGGTGGGTGGGAGGTCACCTGAGGTGATGAGGTTGTGGATGGTTTGGGAAATGATGGTTTGGTGCTTGGGGGTGGGGTCATGATCCAGGGGGCGGTAGGAGGAGGTGTCGGAGAGTTGGCGCCTGGCCTCAGCAATGTAGAGGTCAGTGCGCCATACTACAACTGCACCTCCCTTGTCCGCGGGTTTTATGATGAGGTTGGGATTGGAGCGGAGGGCTGCATGTTCTGCGGCGGAGAGGTTGGAGTGTTTGAGAGGGGTAGAGAGGTTGAGGCAATTGATGCCTCGACAGCAGTTCCCCCAACCGCATCCCAAAACCAGCCCAGCTCGTCCCTGCTCCCTAATCTGTTCTTCCGCTCACCTATCCCCTCCTCCTACCTCAAGTCCCACCGCCATCTCCTATCTACTGACCTCATCCTGCCCCCTTGACCTGTCTGTCCTCCCTGGACTCACCTATCCTGAAGCTTGTGAAATCCATATTGATACCATTGGGCTGCAGGGTTCCCAGGCTGAATATGATTTGCTGTTCCAGCAGCCTTCGGGTGGCATCATTGTGGCACTGCAGGAGGCCCGGGATGGACATGTCGTCTGAGGAATGGGAGGGGGAGGGAGTTCAAATGGTTCGTGACTGGGAGGTGCACCTCCTCCCAACCACCTTTCTGCAAAAATGCCATCCCCTATTCCCAATTCCTTCGCCTCCGCCGCATCTGCTCCCAGGATGAGACATTCCACTCCCATACATCTCAAATGTCCTCATTCTTCAAGGACCGCAACTTCCCCCCCACAGTGGTCGAGAACGCCCTCGACCGTGTCGCCTGCATTTCCCGCAACTCATCCCTCACACCCCGTCCCCGCAATAACAACGAAAAAAGAATCCCCCTCGTCCTCACATACCACCCCACCAACCTCTGGATCTTACACATCATCCTCCGACACTTCCGCCATCTGTAATCCGACCCTACCACCAAAGATATTTTTCCCTCCCCACCCTTGTCTGCTTTCCGGAGTGACCACTCCCTCCGCGACTCCCTTGTCCGCTCCACACTCCCCTCCAGCCCCACCACATCCGGCACTTTTTCCTGCAACCGCAGGAAGTGCTACACCTGCCCCCACACCTCCTCCCTCACCCCAATCCCAGGCCCCAAGAAGACTTTCCACATCAAGCAGATGTTCACCTGCACATCTGCCAATGTGGTATACTGTATCCGCTGTACCCGTTGTGGCCTCCTCTACATCGAGTAAACCAAGCGGAGGCTTGGGGAACGCTTTGCAGAACACCTGCGCTCAGTTTGCAACAACAATTGCACCTCCCAGGAAGATGAGTGGGAGGAGGTGCACCTCCCAGTCACGAACCATTTCAACTCCCCCTCCCATTCCTCAGACAATATGTCCATCCTGGGCCTCCTGCAGTGCCACAATGATGTCACCCGAAGGCTGCAGGAACAGCAACTCATATTCAGCCTGGGAACCCTGCAGCCCAACGGTATCAATGTGGATTTCACAAGCTTCAAAATCTCCCCTCCCCCAACCGCATCCCAAAACCAGCCCAGCTCGTCCCCGCCTCCCTAACCTGTTCTTCCTCTCACCTATCCCCTCCTCCCGCCTCAAGCCCCACCCCCATCTCCTATCTACTAACCTCATCTTGCACCCTTGACCTGTCCGTCCTCCCTGGACTGACCTATCTCCTCCCTAACTCCCCAACTACACTCACCTTTACTGGCTCCTTCCTCGCCTGTTTGACTTGTCTGTCTCCTCTCCACCTATCCTCTCCTCTATCCATCCTCTATCCACCTCCCCCTCTCTCCCTATTTATTTCAGAACCCTCTTCCCCTCCCCCATTTCTGATGAAGGGTGTAGGCCTGAAACGTCAAGCTTTCCTGCTCCTCTGATGCTGCTTGGCCTGCTGTGTTCATCCAGCTCCACACCTTGTTATCTCGGATTCTCCAGCACCTGCAGTACCTATTATCTCTGATTAAAAGATATAATCATTATTGCAGGAAGAGTAAAAATATACATGCAACAGTGTTACTTTAAGAGTATGGCTACTGTGCAGTGTTGTGTTAGATTAAATTAGTTTTTTTTATCTTACCTGACCTTTGAGTATTTATTGCTGACAGTGAATAATAGATTGCAAATCTGCTACACAGATATTATACACTTTGGTGAGTACAAAACTTACTTCCAAATTTATTCACTTTGTAATACTTGAAGTTCATTGTTGGTGCAATTTGAATCTTATATTTGCTTGCCAATTGTAGGTAAAAAATTTAAAAATAAATTGTCAAAGCAGAATAAACAATTGAAGTGTTTCAGACCAGATAAAGAAAAGACCAAGCCTGCTAAATGCATTACTAAAATAACCATTATTATTTAGGCTCATGACTGGAGATCCATGATCATTCACAATATAGAAGGTTACATCAAAGAAAAGGAGAGAGAAGACTGTGGATTGATAACCTCAAAGACTGGTTGCTCGACATTGACAATACTCAACTGAAAAAGTCTTATAGAGCCATGTGGAAAGACATGACTAGAAACCTTTGGGCAGCCAAAAATGCTGCATATAGGGAATACAGACTGCCACTACAAGCAGGAAACTAATGCACATCAAACTAACCGAATAAACATATACAAAAAAAGTATGTAAAACAATTTTCACACTTAGTTTAATTAATCAAGATAAAATATAAGTGTACGGAATAAATGTTATTTCATGGGTCACTTAAACCGTAATTTCTGTCGCTGGCAGATTCAGATTAGTATTGGTGCAGCATTTTATGCAGATATTAATCCTTAATCACTGTCAGCAGCAACATGAGAGCACATAAAATGACGTATAATTATTCCACATGACTGTTCGTGCACCAAGAATCATAATTATCTCTAACTTCCTGAATTACGATTATTGATTATTTTGCTGAAATATTTCCCAATGATTAATTTCAGACACATGGTGCTTGAATCCTGTTTCTCTCTTAATAATAGCTCGTTTGCTACGTTGACTCCAGTGCCATTTGGATGGTGGAATCTTTACGATTAGCAAATTAATGTCATGACTAAACCTGACAAAATTTCTCTCCACTGAAAATATAGCTTACAAATTCTGCTTGGTTCTCTTGAGGGCCTTGCTCACTTTCTGCTGCTCTTACAGGGCATGATGATGGGTTGGTTGTATTGCCCCTTAGACTAGTAATCAAGAGACTGAGGCTACTGATCTATGGGAATGTATTTAAATCGCTCTCTGGTAGCTGGTGATTTGGTTATATAAAGCTTACCTCGTAATGGTGACCAAGACTGACCATTATCAATGATTGCTGTAAAAACCTATCTGGTTCATTAATGGCCTTTAGGGAAGGAAGTCTGGCCTACATCTGACTCCAGACCCATAATAATAGGTTGACTCTTAACTCGCTTCTGTAAATCGCTTAGCATGTCAATCAGTTCAAAGGCAATTCAGAATGGTAAATAATGGTGGCTTTGAAAATAGTGCCCATATCTCATAAAAACAAGTAAGGAAAAACTGTGCAACTACATGACATCCACAAATACATTAAATTGTTTCAATCCTGACATGATTGATTGATTGATTGATTGTCATGTGTACCTAAATACAGTGAAAAGCTTTGTTTACACGCGATACAGGCAGATCACAGCAAGCAAAGGATATACAGACCTAAAAGTCTTAGAGGCATACAGGTTATATTGCTGGTTACATTATTCAAGGCTAGAGTCCATCCAACAGTCTGATTGTTATAAAAACTGAAAGAACAACGGATTTTGTAAATCAGGGACAAAAACAGAAGTTGCTGGAAAAGCTCAGCAGGTCTGGCAGCATCTGTGAAGAAAAAAATCAGGATTAACGTTTCGGGTCTGGAGGAAGGATCACTGGACCCTAAACATTAACTCTGATGTTTTCTTCACAGATGCTGCCAGACCTGCTGAGCTTTTCCAGTCTAATTGTTATGGTTGTGGGGATTGTTCTTCCCCACAAGGTTGATATTATGTCAGTTTGACACATTATGATGACAGAAGCAATTCCTTGTCCACTAATTGAAAAAGGAGTATAAAATGCTAACTAGTTAAGCACTGCAATTGTGTCCTTTAAAGGATGAGGCATCCTGATTGCAAACAGGTTAAATTTTCTCCAGAACAAAAACAAAGTTGCTGGAAAAGCTCAGCAGGTCTGGCAACATCTGTGAAGGAAAAGAAAACCGAGTTAATATTTTGGGTCCAGTTTTGGTCCAGAGTTCTGAGGAAGGGTCACTGGACCCAAAACGTTAACCCTGTTTTTTTCTTCACGGATGCTGCCAGACCTGCTGAGCTTTTCCAGCAATTTTGTTTTTGTTCCTAATTTACAGCATCCGCAGTTCTTTCAGTTTTTATTAAGTTAAAGTTTCTATTGTAAAGAGTGTGAAATTTCTCTGAAGTGTTTTTTCAGCTATCTTGGTGATTTTAGGCATTTGGCCGAGAGTTATTTGCACATTGTCACAGGGATGCCAGAGATGTATGTGACGTGTCCACATAATGGCTGCAGCAAATAAAGGGGCAAATGAGATAGAGTCTGTATATCCACGCATGATGAGGAGGTGGAGCAGACCCTACACTAAGTGGAAATGATGCATGATGCCTTCTGGAAAACCTGATCCACACTCTACCATGTCTTTGACAATGACAGGAAGCTGTCTGGCACCTATCATTTCAATGTGGATTCCTATCAGCCTTCTTCTATATTTCACCCTAACAAGGCCCTCATCTGAGTCCTCAATCTGCAGCATAATTCATCAACCACCCTGCCTTAGATTGCAGCCCACTTGTGCCTGATAGCTTACCATGTGCTGACCCCAAATGTGAGCATGAGGGAAGATGGTTCAGGTGAGATGCAAGAGGTCCATGGTGATATCTCTGTAAAAGACAAAAGAACTGCAGATGCTGTAAATCAGGAACAAAAACAAAGTTGCTGGAAAAGCTCAGCAGGTATGGCAGCATCTGTGGAGGAGAAAACAGAGTTAACGTTTCAGGTCCGGTGACCCTTCCTCAGTACTGAAGGTGGCTGGGAAAACATCAATTTATATGTAGAAAATAGGGAGGTGGGTGGGGTAGGGAGTAAACGATAAGATAGAGCCCAAAGAGAGAGAAAGACATTGGACAGACAAAGGAGTTGCTAACGATCGGGCTGGGAGGGTGAATAGTTGTTAATGGGGACTGTTAGTGACTAACAACAGGGGGTGTGCAGTGGCAGGCTATGTGGTAACAAGGCCTGGTGTGTGGGGTGGAGGGCTGGGACATGGGAGAGTTTAGGTCCTAAAATTATTGAACTCAATATTGAGTCCGGAGGACTGTAGGGTCCCCAAGTGGAAAATGAGGTGTTGTTCCTCCAGCTTGTGTTGGGCTTCACTGGAACACTGTAGCAAGCCAGAGACAGAGATGTTGGCCTTAATCGGGTCCGACCCATCTCCCGCACTTCTGCCCTCACCCCTTCTCTTCCCTCCCGCAACAGCGATAGGATTCCCCTTATCCTCACCTACCATCCCACCAGCATCCACATCAAGAAGATCATCAGAAGCCATTTCCGCCACCTCCAGCAAGATGCCACCACCAGACACATATTCCCCTCCCCTCCCTTGTCCGCCTTCCGCAGGGACCGTTCCTTCCTGGACACCCTGGTCCACACTTCCTTCACCCCCGACACCTCCCCACGGCCCCTGTAACCGGCAAAGGTGCAACACCTGCACATTTACCTCCTCCATCCCCACTATCCAAGGGTCCAAACATACCTTCCAGGTGAAACAACACTTCACCTGCACTTCCAAGAATCTAGTCTACTGCATTCGCTGCTCACAATGTGGTCTCCTCCACACTGGGGAAACGAAGTTTAGACTTGGCGACTGCTTTGTGGAACATCTACATTCTGCTCGCAAAAAAGACCCTGAACTACCTGTTGCCTGCCACTTCAATGCACCACCCTGCTCTCTGGCCAACATCTTTCTGTCTGAGGCATGCTACAGTGTTCCAGTGAAGCCCAACGCAAGCTGGAGGAACAACACCTCATTTTCTGCTTGGGAACCCTACAACCCTCCAGACTCAATATTGATTTCAATAATTTTAGGACCTAAACTCTCCCATGTCCCAGCCCTCCACCCCACACACCAGGCCTTGTTACTACATAGCCTGCCATTATACACCCCCTATTGCCAGCCACTAATAGTCTCCATTAACAACTATTCACCCTCCCAGCCTGATCGTTAGCAACTCCTTTGTCTGCCCAACTGTCTTTCTCTCTCTTTGGGCTCTATCTTATCATTTACTCCCTACCCCACCCACCTCCCTATTTTCTGCATATAAACTGACTTTTTCCCAGCCACCATCAGTTCTGAAGAAGGGTCACCGGACCCAAAACGTTAACTCTGTTTTCTCCTCCACAGGTGATATCTCTGTACTTTGCTCATGATGAGAGACAGCAAGAAGACGATGTACTGAAATCTAGAAAGAAAGTATTAAGGCTTTCTCACAACATTGGATGTTACAAGCCCAAATCAAGTTTTCACACTGACAATCCCATACTCTGTGGAACTCAGGAGCTTCAAACATCCACATTCCTTGCCAATTATTCGCTGCTCTCTCCTACTGTATAACTTGTCCTGCAAGAAAGGACAGAATGTCGGTGATTATATAATATATTGTTTATTATATAGTGACTATTTAGCTGTGTGTTGGAGGCCTATAAATAGCTGGGTTTTTGTTGGAGCAATACGTGGTGCAGCAAGGTTAGCAGCATTAACATTTGTGTGAACGTGAGATAATCAATCTGGATATCAAGGTGAGTCCTAAATGCCATGGATTACAACTGGATTGTAACTGTTGAGTGATCCGGGTACAAGCATGGAGCAGGATGATAGATCACACACCATAAGATATAAGAGTTTATTTAGGCCATTCAGCCCATTCGTCCTGCTCCACCATTCGATCATGTTTGATATGCTCCTCAAGCCCATTCTCCTGCCATCTCCCTGTAACCTTTTATCCCCTTACTAATCAAGAACCTACCTATCGCTGTCTTAAATATGCTCAATGGCTTGGCCTCCATAGCCTTCTACTGCAGTCAATTCCACAGATGCACCTTCATCTCAGTTCTACAGGGTCATCTCCTCATTCTAAGGCTGCGTCCTTAGGTCCTAGTCTCTCTCTGAGTGGAAACAAATTCTCCACATCCAGTCTATCCAGGCCTCTCAGTACTCTGTAAGGTTCAATCAGAACCTCTTCAGATTTCTGAACTCCATTGGGTATAGATGTAGAAACCTCAACTGCTCCTCATATGACAAGCGCTTCATCCCCAGGACCATTTTATAAACCTCTACTGGACCTCTTCCAATGCCAGCACATCCTTCCTTAGATACGGGATCCAAAACCGCTCACAATATTCTAAATGTGTCTGACCAGAGCCTTATACAGCCTCAGCAGTACATCCCTGCTCATTATTGTAACCCTTTTGAAATGAATACTCACATTGCATTTGCCTTCCTAAATTCCAACTGAAACTACATGTTAATCTTAAGAGTCTCCTGGAATAGAATTCCTAAGTCACTTTGTCTTCATATTTCTGAAGTCTTTCCTGAAATAGAAACCAGTATCTGCCTCTCTTCGTCCTACAAAAATATGTAATCTCACACTTTCCACGTTGTATTCCATCTACCACTTCTTTGTCCACCGTCTTAGCCTGTCCAAGTCCTTGTACAGATGCCCAACTTCTTCAAAACTAGCTGTCCCTCTAGCAATCTTTATGTAATCGGCAAACTCAGTTCCTTTGTCCAGATTGTTAAGGTATAAAATGAATAGCTGTGGTCCTAACACTGACTCCTGCGGAACGCCACTCATCACCAGCTGATGTTTTGATCCCTATACTCTGCCTTCTGCCATTCAGCCAATCCTCTAGCCATGCCAGTACCTTGCCCCTAAAATCATGGGTTCTTATCTTACTTAGCAGCCTCCTGTTTTCACCTTGTCAAAGGTCTTCTAGAAATCCAAATGGATCAGGTCCGCTGGCTCTCCTTTGTTTAACTTGCTCGCTATCTCCTCAAAGAATTCTAACAGATTTAACAAGCGTGACCTCTCCTTAAAGAACCCATGCTGACTCAGTCCTGTTTTACCATGCCCTTTCAAATAGTCCACAGTCTCATTCTTAATAGTTGGCTCTAAAGTTTTATCAATGAACCAGCTCAGTCTGACCGGCCTATAGTTTTCTGTCTTTTGTCTCCATCCTTTCATAAACATGGGTATTACAGTAGCCATTTTTAAGTCCTCTGGGGCCCTCTGTGAGGTCAGTGATTTCTTAAAGATCATCACCAATGTCTCTCCTCAGCTATCTCCTTTAGAAGTCTAAGATGTAGTCCATCTGGTCTGGGTGATGCATTTACTTTCAGATGTTTTAGTTTCCTCAGCACGTTCTCCTTCTTGATAGTCACTACACTCACCTCTGCTCTTCACTGTCTTGAAGTTCTGGTGCACTACTGGTGTCTTCCACTGTGAAAACTGATGCAAAGTACCTTTTCAGTTCCTCCACCATTTCTTTGTTCCGCATTACTACTATTACAGCATCATTTTCCAAAACGGTTCAATGTCCACCGTTGCCCCCGTCTTGTCTTTTATATACATAAAAAAATTCTCGCAATCTTCTTTTATATTACTAGCTAGCTTATTCTCATATTTCATCTTCTCCGTGCTCCCCTCCCATATTGTATTTTTTAGTTGTCCCCTGCGTGTTTTTTAAAAGCTTCCCACTAATTATCATCACAATGTAAAAACCAAAAGAACTGCGGATGCTGTAAATCAGGAACAAAAACAAAGTTGCTGGAAAAGCTCAGTAGGTCTGGCACATCTGTGAAGGAGAAAACAGAGTTAACGTTTTGGGTCCGGTGACCCTTCCTCAGAAGTTCTGAGGAACGGCCACCGGACCCGAAACATTAGCTCTCCTTTCTCCTTCAAAGATGCTGCCACACCCGCTGAGCTTTTCCAGCAACTATGTTTTTGTCATTACAATGTATGCTTTCCTTTTGTTTTTATTCCCTTCCTGACTTCCCTTGACAGCCATGGCTTCCTCATCCTCCCTTTAGTATTTCTCTTCCTTGGTGTGAATTTCTGCTGTTCCTCCCAATTATGCCTAGAAATTCCCACAACTGCTGCTCCACCAACATCCCTGCTAGGCTCCCCTCTCAACCAATTCTGGCCAGTTCTTTCCTCATATCTTTGTAGTTAAATTTACTCAATTGTAATACTGTTCCATCTGATTCCAGCTTCTCCCTCTTAAACTGCAGGGTGAATTCCAAAGCATTATGGTCATTGCTCCCTTGGGATTACTTCACCTGTGCTCCACAACCAAGTCTGCCTCATTACACATCACCAGATCTGAAACTGTTTCAGAGATAGTAGGAACTCCAGATGCTGGACAATCTGAGATAACAAGGTGTAGAGCTGGATGAACACAGCAGGCCAAGTAGCATCAGAGGAGCAGGAAGGCTGACGTTTCAGGCCTAGACCCTTC
>JAHRHZ010000049.1:15361487-15382686 GCA_024137785.1 Ginglymostoma cirratum
CCTGAAGGGTCTAGGCCTGAAACGTCAGCCTTCCTGCTCCTCTGATGCTACTTGGCCTGCTGTGTTCATCCAGCTCTACACCTTGTTATACCAGATCTAAAACTGTCAGTTTCCTAGTGGGTTCTAACCCAAGCTGCTCCAAAAATATCTCAGACATTCCACTAATCCCTTTCCTTGAGACCCACTACCAATCTGATCTTTCCAGACCACCTTCATATTAAATTCTCTTAATTAGCTTCATAATAAAGATTATTGTCATACAGGTAGTTCTGCTATAATGCATGAACACGAGTTGGCTGTCACATGTCTGATGAATAGTGAACGCTGTTTGGATAACACTAACTTTCTACTGTAGAGGTATAGCAATTTCTGATAGCGATTTCCCTATAATGCAATTTTCGATGGTAATTTTCAATAGCGCGAGGTCACGAAAGAGCACAACTATTGCGTTTTAAGAGAACTACCTGTAGTATCTTTCTTACATGTCTCTTCTTTCTCCTGATTTATTTTTTTCCCCACATCCTGACTACTGCTAGGACTGTACATAATTCCCATCAAGGTCTTTTTTTTCCCCTTTGCAGTTCCTCAACTCTATCCACACAGATTCTATGCCTTCCAACTGTATGTGGCTTCTTGTTATCGATTTAATTTCATTTCTTCCTAAGAAGGCAATCCTGCCCACTCTGCCCATCTGCCTGTCTATTTCTAGCTCTGATCTCGTTGTAGCCTTGTCACTGCGCTACCTGTGGCTCGTACCTGGATTTATGGTGGGTAAGAATTGCAGAGAGCGTGGGCAGTGTTTTGAGATGAACTTTTACACTGTGGCTGCATCAGAAGTGCCACAATCATTCAGGTGAGGTGAGGTCAGGTACATGAACTTTGCCTACCTCAATCTAAATTTGCACTGGTATGTCGTAAAGTGTGATCCCTGAATCAAAAATATGGGCAAAGAATCTCAAGCTAAAAAAAGTAACGAAAGCGAGTAACTAATGATCTAAGATGGATAAAGAAATAATGACACTTTCAAAACATTCTTTTATAAACTGGCATATCAAATCAGGAAATATATCTTCTGGTTTAAAGTTCTTTTCAAAAAGCATATCCCTTCCACCAATCTCATTTTACAGAGCAAGAAGCATATTGTATTGTCTCTGAAGCACATACATATTCCACATTTGATTCCACTTCAGTTTGTTTCGTATCAGTAAAGTCACTGTAAAAATATGTCTGCTGCACATCAGGTACTGCTATCGTTTTAGCTCTTTTAGTTGCAATGTCACCTCTACTTCAAAAGTTCATTGATTTGAGAAATACTTCAGGGCTTAAAAACATGCAATTAGACAGATACTGCAATATAGTTTTTATTTTGTTTTGTATAAAAGCTCATAGTGTCTGTAAATTTACTATGTAATCACAGAAATCTGTAAAAGCGTTCATTCTGAATGAGGTTCCTAGTTAAAAAACACCCACCTCTTCCCTTTTGAAAGAACAAAGCAGGGGTTTGCATTGCACTTAGTTACCACGAGCACTTACAGATATACTTATCTTTCCCTGTAAGGTACTGAGCAGACTGTAGAAACCCATGATAATTTGGTAAACAATTTATTAAGCAATAAACTCCCTCTCCAGGATTTGGAATGAGATCACATGGCAGACATGGCAACAGGCAAGTCTCATCCTGCGTTGTGTACTGAGGTCTCAAAAACAAGTTTAGACCCTGGCCAAACAGGAACCCAACAATGAGATACAGGGAGGGAGGATGAAATAAACACCCATTTGTTCATTGCGTGGTTGCACAGAGAGATGTTTTACTAACATCTCCCCTGGAGATACTTCTGCAGGCAGTGAGGGAGTGGAAAGAGATTCTGTTCTCAATAAGAGATAACAAGGTGTAGAGCTGGATGAACACAGCAGGTCAAGCAGCATCAGAGAAACAGGAAGGCTGATGTTTTGGGCCTAGACCCTTCTTCAGAAAATATGTAGAAAAATATATATTCTCAACATATGGGAGGAGAAGGCTGTCAAACCTTCTGAAGAAGATCCAGTCTTGACAGATGCTGGATGGTTACGTGAACAGTTGTGAAAATGATTTAATGATTCAATAAGTTCAGGCAAGGTGACTGGTATTCATGATGTCAAGATGGCAGCAACATATATCTTAAAGTACATGAGGTTTGAGACAAGGTAACTGACTCATAAACAGGGGCTCACTAAGGACCATGGCGTACAATAAGCCACAGACTGGCCTTGTAATAGAGAACCATGGTTAGTCAAAGGTGTTTGCTACAATGAAAAATATGATTAGTTATTTGCGGAAGATTTCCTAGTGGTGAGATGATGAACCTTTAACATATTGCAGTCTGCCAAATACAGCTAGACCAGGAGAGTTGTCTGACACATTATATTTCTGTCGTTGTTGGAGAAGCAAATAGAAACACTTTGGAGCGTGTGCACACTTTATTGTTATACTCACATAGTTGGAAGAGGATGCAAAGGAGTTTGGATGAGTTGCAATAGATCAGGCCATCGGAGAAGGAGAGGGAGGTATGAAATTCAGGAAACTACACGTGCTAGAGATATGAAATAAATATAGAAACTGCTCGAGTGACTCAGCAGGTCTAGCAGCATCTATGGAGAGAGAAACAGAATTAACATTTTGAGCCCAAAATGGCTCTCTTTTGGAACTCACTGATAAACTGAGAAGAGTGACGGTCACACATACTAAATCTTCATATGAGTATTAAAAGTGGCACCTCTGTAGTCCTTGACGTTTCGGGCCTAAACCCTTCATCAGGTTTAGGCCCGAAACGTCAAGTTTTCCTGCTCCTATGATGCTGCTTGACCTGCTGTGTTCATCCAGCCCCATGCTTGTTATCTCGGATTCTCCAGCATCTGCAGTACCTTTTACCTCTGTAGTCCTTGATGACCATGGTGGGGGAAGCTCTATATCAAGGGCAGGATGAAGATGTGGGTGAATGTGAAGGTTGGTAATACTGGTCTTGTCTCTCCGACACATAGTGGATGAAGTGCTGCTGACAACATCCAAACCATACACAACGTTAGCCAGCACAGATGTTATCACATTGGGGCACATTGATGTGTTTACAGTTGGTGGCACCAATGAGCATGGCTAACCCCTTATCCTTAGACCAAGGCCATTGTGCAGATTGTAACATTCAGGGTGCGAGTTGTCCCATTTAATGCTGCATTCAGGTCTTCCTAATAACAAGGGTTAGATTCTCTTGGATAACAAGGTGTAGAGCTGGATGAACATAGCAGGCCAAGCAGCATCATAGGAGCAATGCTGCTTGGCCTGCTGTGTTCATCCAGCTCAACCCCTTGTTATCTCGGATTCTCCAGCATCTGCAGTTCCTATTATCTTAGATTCTCTTGGAGTGTTTTAATAAATCACCCAGATCTGTTCAACTGCCAATGAAGAGCAGTTCAAGTGTCAAGTCAGTTTTGGCCAAAGAGAAACTTCTATGGGGCAACAACTTGGCCTGCTCTCTCTTTTTCTGGTATTGCTCTCAACGTTTGTGAGTTAAAACCCGTAAGAGGATTCCCTTCTTAGAGCCAAGAACTCTCTAGGGAGAAATCCAAAAGTTCCAGGAGAAAACAGAAATCAATCAGTCATGATTTCTTCAGTGCAAAACCTTAAGACCAGCAGCTGCTGTGCAAAGTGACCCTTTGGTTGTCAAAAAGCTGCCAGACAAGAAGAAATATTTCCTAAATGTAAATTTTATTTGGCTAAGTTTTAATTTCTGCCAGGTTCTGCTTTCTTTATTGCATGCTTTCGGATGTCACTGGGGTTGTGGGTCAAAAGACTGTTGTTGTCTTTGCATTAGTGGGTAATTGCATATATGTGTACATTTAAATTGCTTTTTCTGCATGGATCGGAAATCACAACTGCTGTCAGATACAGTCTTTGAAGATACTGGTGTTCTGACCCTTCCATAATGCTAAGTCTCTGCCTGTACACACTGGAGGAGTCAAACTCTGACAAACAGAGTACCATTTGGCTTTGAAGCATTTGCAGCTTAATGGCTATGACAACTGTTGTCTTGCCTGAATTCGCTGCAGGGGACCTGGGAGACACTCTTTCACTAACTGTCTTCCCCTGTGGCTTTACATTCTGCAGTATCTCTAATTGTCCCTGTGCTCAATTTTCTGAAATCAGTCTGCCTCCTTTTACAGGCAACAGACCTCAGCAGCTGCTTGTTTAAGCTAACGCTGATGTCCTGCTGGGCTCTCGCTTCCATTGAGCAGGTGAGCTACCAATCCTCCAAGGTAACTTTGCACTTCATAGAGAATGGTAAAATTTGTGTAAAATGGTGGATGATTGTTTGCTGGATAGATTGCTGCTGGCCTGGATGATCCCACTATTATAGCTCAACCCTGGAAAAACTGTCCAGTTGCTCAGCCACTCCCAGTATCCGTGCCAACATGTTCCTCCACCGTTTTACCATTCCCATACCATTCTCTCCCCTCTGCTCCTCCAAACCCATTTCCATGAGGACTGTAGAGTTCTGTGTGTTGTCGCTTAACAAGTAACAAATGTAGAGATCAGTGAGTGCAGGACTGATGGTGCGAGATAGGACAGTAGCCTATAGATGTTTGCCACATCTGTGGAACCTAATTACAGCCCATCTTCTCAACAGTAGGTACATGAGGTAAAATAACACAATATGTTTACAAGAGTGCAATGGCGGCTCTCCTCCAACTGTGCCTTAGAAGTGTAAAAATGGAGAATTCTCAAGAAACTCAGCGGAGACCCAATGAGATATTTTTGAAGAAGAAGTATCATTTTGGGCTTGAAGCACTGACTCTATTTCTTTCTCCATAGATGCTATGAGATCTCCTAAGTTTCTTCAGCATTTTCTGTTTTTAGTTCATAATTCCAGCATTTGCAATATTTTGCTTTTTGAAAAAAATATTCATTCACGAAGCCATCCCTAATTCGTCCAGGTAACAGATTGTTGGGGGTCAGGAGTCAAAAATAGACCAGACCAGGAAAAGATGGCAGTTACCTTCCTGAAGGACATTAGTGAACCAGACGGATTTGTCCAACAATCGATAATGGTTTTGACTCTTACTTCCAGATTTTTTAAATTGAGTTGAAATTCTGCCATTTTCCAAGGTAGGACTCAAATCCAGGTTCACAAAATATTACCTGGGATCTCTGGATTGATAGTCTCGTAATAATACCACTAGTCTATCTTCTTCAACCTTAAAACAGTAATTCAAGTGTGTATTAAGTCCTCCTGGATGCAGTTTTGAGAAACGATACTGATTGTCTCGTGAATAGCAAATGATTTGTAAGCCTGGAATCTCATGGGGCAGTAATCTGGGTAACTGTCCTGAAAAGCTAAGATGCACACTTAAAAGTGTTGTACTTATTGGCATGGATTATGTACAAAGTGCTTGATAATCTTTTTTTTTGTGCATTCTGCAGTTTTAATGTCCTTGATATCAATTGCATTGGAAGAGAGATTAATAGCTAGTTTCCCTCTCAGTCTGATTTTTTTCAACAGTTTCTGCCAGCATATATGGTGTCTTCTTGTCCATGTGGATCTGCTTTCTGCCCTCATAAATATATTTAAATGGGTGTTTGGAAAAATGCCATTATAATTTTTCAGAATTGATATAATGCAAGTGTTTGCGTGTTGTCAGCATTTAAACAATTCATAATAGTCCACTCGATAGAAGAGCCTGAAGTTTGTCCTCAAATTACTCTGGCTTTCTCAGCACCATTCAAGCAAGTTTCATACAAAACATTGTAGAACTTTAGATGCAATTTGTATTTGGTACCAATCGGGATTCTATGATCTTTCGCACTATTTTAAAAGCATTGTGGTGGAAATGAACCCCACCGGTCACATGTCTAAGATGAATACATTATCTTTGAGAGTTTCTGCGAATTGTGCTCATTTGCAGGGCTTCAGCCAGCCTTTAAGAGTTAGGGCTTAAAAACGCTGAAAAATATGTTATAAAAGCTTTTGGGAAAGTGAATTTTATTTCAATTAACCAAGTAACCGACTGATTCACTACAATTTAAATACAAAGTAGTTTTATATATTTTATACATGCTTTAAAGTCAGGTCATTCAGAGATCAATGAGTGAACATATAACTCATGCACTGTTTTGGACCTGATCTCCAGATCTTCTGACCTTTAAATGCAGTTGGCTTGCTGATGCCCGTATGCATCAATTCCAAGAACAAAAGTAGAAGTTCTAAGGAAGGATCACTGGACCTGAAACATTAACTCTGTTTTCATTTCTTCACAGATGCTGCCAGACCTGCTGAGCTTTCCAGCAACTTCTGTTTTTGTTCCTGATTTACAGCATCCTCAGTTCTTTCAGTTTTTTTTTGCATCAGTTTCAAATCCAGTACTTAAATCCAGTGACACTGCAAAGAAGAAAGTTCATGAATTCTGGAGGAGGAAAAATAAAAAGAAAAGGAACTGTCAGAATGGATTTCTGACATTCCAAGTCTGTACCTTCATTTAATGACATTTTCTTAGATGTGATACTGAAAGTAGTAAGTGACTGTGGACAGAGCTGTGATTCCAGATTGAAAGAAGAAAGAAGTCAAAGCAGGTAGTGGTCAGAAATTGATGAAGAGGTCAGCAACAGTCATGTGAAATTACACTGCTGGCAAAGAAGTGTCAAAAACAGTTCAATGACCCAATAACGGAATGGAAGGTGAATACATTGATATATTTTCCTATCGTCTGGTGTGTGTATCATGCCAACCTTTCGCTCTATCTCCACAAATCTATTTCAACACAAGTTCCCTCATTAGAGATAACAAGGTATAGAGCTGGATGAACACAGCAGGCCAAGCAGCATCAGAGGAGCAGGAAGGCTGACGTTTTGGGCAAGAAGGGTCTAGGCCTGAAACGTCAGCCTTCCTGCTCCTTTGATGCTGTTTGGCCTGATGTGTTCATCCAGCTCAACACCTTGTTATCTCAGATTCTCTAGCATCTGCACTTCCTACTATCTCTGAAACAAGTTTCCTCATACTGGCTTACCTTCAAGTGAACAGATCCATCTCTGTCTTTGCATTTCCTCACATCTTCAACTTGCCATGTAGCCAGTTCTCCACATACGTCAGTCCTGCTATCCAAGGAATCAGTCTGGTAAACGTCCGTTATAGGTCCTCCATAACCAGAATATACTTCCTCAGATAAGGAGACCAAAAGCAACACACAGTACTGTACCCTATATAATTGCAGCAAGACATTCCTGCTCCTGTACTTGACTCCTCTCATTGTGAAGGCCGACATACCATTTGCCTCCTTCGCTGCCAGCTGGAGCTCATGCTTACTTTCAGTAACTGGGGTACAAGGACACCCAGGTCTAGCTGCACCTCCCCCTTTACCAAAACTATCACCATTCATTTAATAATCTCTCTTCATGTTTCTGTTATCAAAGTGTAGAACCTCACATTTATCCACATTATACTTCAGCAGGCATGTATTTACCCAATCTCTCCACTTGTCCAAATCAAACTGAACCATTTCTGCATCCTCCTCACAGCTTAGCCTCCCAACTGGCTTTGTGTCATCTGCAAATTTGGAGATATTACATTTAGTTCCCTCGTCTGCATCATTAATATATATTTTGAATAACTAAGATCTAAAAACTGACCTCTAAGAAATCCCGCTAGTTGGATATGTTCAGCTGATTTATAACATTGAGTGATGCGAACAGCATGGGTTCAATTTCTGCATCAGCTGTGGTTACAGTAGAGGATTCAATTTCTCAATCTCTCCCCTCACCTGAAGTGTGGTGACCCTCACATTAAACCATCATGAGTTTTCTTAGAGATAGTAGGAACTGCAGATGCTTTAATCAGAGATAACACAGTGTGGAGCTGGAGGAACACAGCAGGCCAGGCAGTGTCAGAGGAGCAGGAAAGCAGACGTTTTGGGTCGGGACCCTTCTTCAGAAATCAGTTCCTCAGAAATGAGATTTCTTTCCCTCTCTCTGTCTCTATAATTAGTGAGAGCAGCCTTATGGTCCAGCAGGACTGTGGTGACTTTATCTTTGAATTATTCGGAAAATGAATGCTTATTCCTACTTAGAGATAAAAGGTACTGCAGATGCTGGAGAATCCGAGATAACAAGGCGTGGGGCTGGATGAACACAGCAGGTCAAGCAGCATCACAGGAGCAGGAAAACTTGACGTTTCGGGCCTAGACCCTTCATCAGAAATCATTCTGAAGGGTCTAGGCCTGAAACGTCAAGTTTTCCTGCTCCTATGATGCTGCTTGACCTGCTGTGTTCATCCAGCCCCACGCTTATTCCTACTTTTTGTTTTCTGTAGCATCCTGTAGCATTAGTAGCATCAACATACAGTGGGACCTAGGTGTACAGGTCCATAGTTCACCAAAGGTACCAACAGAAATGGATAACAGTGTTCAAGAGGCATGTGGTATGTTTGTGTTCATCATTCAGGGCATATAGTATAAAATTTGGCTTGTCATGTTGCAGCTGTATAGAACTTTAGTGAGGCCATGTGTGGAATATTGCATACAGTTCAGCTTGCCACACTGCCAAAAGGATGGGGAGGCTTTGGAGAGCATTGGGAAATAGTGTACCAGGACTGCAGTGGTTTAAGAAGGCAGTTCACTACTACCTTCTCAAGGGCAACTAGAAATGGGCAGTAAATGCTTGCCCGCTGTGAAACCTGCACCCCACAAATGAATGAGAGAAAAGGTTGCCTGATTTGGAGGGTATTAGCCATGAAAAGAGATTCAACAAACTTGGTTTATTTCCACTGGAATGTTGGAAGCTGAGGAGCAACCTGATAGAAGTGTACAAAATTATGAGAAGCATGGCTAGGGTGGATAGTTGGAATCTTCTTAGCCTGGGTAGAAATGTCAGTTACTAGGGGACATAGGTTTAAGGTAAAAGGGGGAAAGATTAAAGGAGATGTGACAGGCATGATTTTTACACAGAGGGTGTTAAGTGCCTAAAATGCACTGCCAGAAGAGATGATCGTGGTGGAAGGAGCAGCGACATTTAAGAGGTATCTTGACGGATAGATGAATTAGCAGGGAATAAAGGGATACAGACAATGTATAGGCAAAAAGTGATCAGTTTAGAAAGGCATTATGTGTCAGCACAGCCTCGGTGGGCAGGAGGGCCTGTTCCTGTGCTGGTACTGCCTTTGTTCTTTATCTGCTAGCCAATTCTCGATCTGTATCAGTGCACTATCCCCAATTCATGTGCTTTAATATTACATGCCAATCTTTTATTTGGGACCTTATCAAAAGCCTTCTGAAAGTCAAGTAAACCACATCCAATGGCTCCACATTAATTTACCACAACTTTCAGTGTAACAGACACCCAGGACTGATCATGGCCACTCGTCCAACCATCATGGAAGGGCATTCCCAAATAATGAGTGACCAGATTCTAGTCTGATCCCTTTGCAGCTCCCCAACTGACATACTTCTATTACCCAGACTCAGCGCGTGGGATCTGCAGGATTTACCACGGCCTGCTTTTTGGACTGCAGTGACCCTGACTACACTGAGTGTCTGGCAGAATGTATTCCTGAACTGATATCAGATGCTGCCCTTGACTGACAGTGGCAGGACAGCCTGATTGATAGAGTTTCTCTTGACTGGATGGAGTACTAGTACCTTGGACTTTGGGACATGGCCATTTGGCTGAAGCACAAGTAGTGTGTTTTCTGAGTAAACTACTAGCGCCTTCTTTAGATGCAACAGTGTACCACAATCCTCGACAGGAACATGTCCATTCCATCGACCGATCACTGTTGAAAATCATGACAAGCTGCCGTGTATCTTGCTAAAAAGCAAGTCAAAGCAAAAACACAATGAGCTCTAAATGAAGCAGTAAAGTAAAAAAAAAGCAAAGGAAAGCAACGCAAAGCAGAGGTCCCGTGTGGATCCAAGTAGGCATGAAGTACGTGAGTGCTAAGAAAGCTAGTTATGACCCATGGAGTGCCTTCCCCCTCTTCTGATGCCTGAAATGAGTGTATTCCCGTCCATACAAAATGGCCTGGTGGCAGCATTACAATGCAAAACCCAGTGGTCTCCAAAATGCAGCACTGAAGTGAACAATTGTATTCTAACTGAATCAGAGATGAGCCATGATGATGCGGGAAGGCTAGTGAATATTTTATTCCAGCCTCCATGGACTGGCGATGCTACCCACAGAGTTGCCTCGAGATGTTGGGCACTGCCAGTCAAGACAAAGACCCATAGGGAAAACTTGGAGCTGGATCCATTTTCACTGTCATGTTACCTTTAGGGATCTGTGGAGGTGCACTTCAAGGTCCTTGTTTTGGCAGGTTCCATGTGCTGCCACATAAAAAAAGACAGCATTATGCTCTGTTAACTGCTCTTTTCCCCCAAAATAATCCCTAATTGGATAATAA
Source organism: Ginglymostoma cirratum (assembly GCA_024137785.1). NCBI lineage: Eukaryota > Metazoa > Chordata > Chondrichthyes > Orectolobiformes > Ginglymostomatidae > Ginglymostoma > Ginglymostoma cirratum. Next base: position 15,371,903 of record JAHRHZ010000049.1, read on the forward strand.
TGCAACATTCCCATCTTTTGTTAATTTATATAAACACCCACCTCAAAGATAATACAAACAGCTGAAAATAAGTAGGGTAAAAGAAAAAAGACAGAATAAAACAGTCATATAATATTAAAAACAGAAGTAACCGAGATATATCAGTTACACCTTCCTCAATACTAAATAAAAATGCTATACTTAACAGCTAAGCTTAATTCTTTGGATGGTGGCACTGACAGCACAATCTAGCTTAAAATGTAGGTGGCATAGCATTAAAGTTTAATGATAAAAGACTTGAACACACTGAATAATCAAGTGAAAAGTAAATCAAAAAATGGGTACTAATCCCACAGCAACTGAGACTATAATATCAAATGCCTACAAGGTTATGTGTTTATTGGAAAATTGAAGACAAGGGGATAAGGTATGTATTTGCACAATCCACTTGAGTAATTTACAGCACTATGCTCAAAAATATATATTTTATTCAGTGAGTAGAGTTTAACAGCACTGAGTAGCTTTACAAATCTAAATTCAAATCTGGTTCCAGAGTTGCCTTGCACCACTACTGATATAAAAATCCCAGTGCACAGGGGAGAAATAGATATGCAAGTATTATAAATGGACACCCTCATCACAAAATATTAAGATAACTAGAAAATAACCATTGTGTATTTAAATCTGTACATTTAAAAGCGCACATGAATAACAGTTAACAATTACCATTTAGATAACATGAGTAGACTTACATGTTTTAATTTACTAGATAATTTTCTAAAATTCATTTAATCACGTTTGTTGCATTCCACTTTATGAATTGCAACTTACTTCACTTTGCCTATGTAAGGATCACCAACAACTGCTTGATTTATTTAGCACCTTTAATGTAGTAATATATCCCAAGGCACTTTGCAGAAGCATTATCACACAGAGATATGAAGGCAGACGATCACAGTCTGTCAAACAGGTAGACTTTAAGAATTGCTTTAAAGGGGCAAAGAAAGGGTAGTGAGCCAGACAGCTTTAAGGAGAGAAATGCAGAGTTTGGGGTCTAGTCACATGAGTTACAGCCAGTAATTGGAGAGTAATTAAAGTCAGGAAAACTCAAGAGACCATACTGAAAGAGTACATACACATAGATACATCTTAGAGGATTGCACATCTGGAGGGGATGACTGCATTTACTGCATATTTGCTGCAGATTTGTGAGTAATCTTAAACATGCTGTATACAATGACAACACATATATCCTATAGCTCATGTTTACCATCATTTGTCACACATAATCTCAATCAAATTTCAGTTGATCTCAAAAAATTTACGATTTTATACCTATTTGCGTGATTCTTCCCAAATTGTTGTTAACCTGTTCTGCAATTTCCAGCTCTGACTTCAACAAATTCCTTAAATGATGCAGTTTGTACTTCCACCTCTTGCACATAGCTCTCTTTCTGACAAAAGCAAGACATTAAATTGCTGTGCTGAAGTTGACTTTATTTGATTTATTTATCATCACGTGTATTTTGTTATGAAATACAGTGAAAAGTGTTGTATAGTGTCTCCACTCTCCAGCGCCATCTTAAAACACAGAAAAATAAGCCAAAACATAGGATATGAAGTCAGAAAGCACACAACACTAGGTTATAATCCAGCAGGCTCATTTGAGAAAACCAGCTTTCGGAGGCTCTGAAAGTTTGTGTTTTCCAATAAACCTGTTGGACTATAACCTAGTGTCATGTGAATTATGACCTTGCCCATCGCAGTCCAACACCGGCACCTCAACATCAGAGAATATAAAGCAGAAAAATGAAGAAATAAAGAAGGTGTCCAACTTTATAGTCCTTCATGTTAGGTTCTCTGTCATGGGTCTGGTGGCCAGGCAGGAGTCCCATTCACCACACCACTGCTGCTGGAACAAAAGGCACCACTCTTTGGCACCATCTCGCCTTCACTGACCCCTTGCCACTGTCAGTCCTCAACGGACCTCACCAAAGTAGATGTGAACAAGGCTGTCAAGTACTACACTGGCCCAGACTCAACTCTACCACTGCTCTGAGTCTGCTTTGGCCCCAACTCACCAATGCAGCCACTGCTGAAACTCAGCTCTTATGTCACCATGAGTCTACACTGCTGGGCCTACTCAAGTCCACGCTACTGGATCCACTCGCCACCGATGCCATTGCTACAACTGAGCTCTTCAACAAGAAGTAAGTAAAGGAAAAGAAAAGAAACAGGCAAAGAGAGAGAAAAAAAAGAAACAAAATGAGAAGCAGACAAGCAGACAGATTCAGAAGCCCCACTGCCATCTTATCAGAAGGCCATTTGTCTGAGAATATCCCAGTTCTCTTGTAAACAGCCTGTAAATCATCAAAGCTCAGCTCCTAATCTGCAATTAAACTTGTGGATCACTCAATTTATTTAAATTATGAGGAGCAATCACATCTTCAATCATGAACGAGGCATAAACTGCCTACAGCTTCCAAGCTTATGAACCTAGCTCCTGTTGCGTCCAGGAGTATGAGCAATATAAGTCAACTGCGATATCAACAAGTGACTGATGGTCATAAAGGCTAAATATTGAATGAAAGCTTTCTCTTCAATTGCAAAATTAGCAAAGATTGATGCTTTCAGCAATGTGTCTGATTGCACCTCAAGAACCCCAGGAGGGATTTCATCTCACTAATTTATGCAACAGTTGTTAACAAAACAGATCATCAAAGTGAATGTTATCTTCCTACACAGTAAATTTAATGTCATTAATTTTAGATAAACTACTTTTCTGCAAAAGGCAAGTGTGTAGATATTTTGTTGGAGATATAGCTGCTGACAGCGATGAGACACAAACAAGCAGCAAGTCAGCACAGCAACAATGATATCAGACATTTTGAAGTAAAGCTTCATGAACCTGAACAGGTCAAGGAACATCTTAGCTTGCTGACTCAGGAAATTCTGTGAGATTACAAAGAGAGAATGTCATGGTTGTTGAAACTAATCACCGCAGCTCTAGGACATTGTTGCAGGAGTTTCTCGAACAGTGCCCTCAGCTCAAGCATATTCAGCTGTTTCGTCTGGCAGGGTTCAAAATCAATTACCAGAGGAACTACAAATGAGGCCCCTTGAAGATCCAAATGGCATTTGCGGCCATGAGCACACATCCACATAAAGTATTCTGAGCACCATTTTGGCGAAAAGATTACTATGAACACAATTCGTGCTCACTGGAAGTATGCAGAGAAGGAAACTCACAACACCAATAAGCAAGAGATGCTAATGTGGCAGCAACATCGCCGTTTTTGATCTCCTCACTGCAGGAAATTGGCAAAGCTTTTTCAGAAGCATTTTCAAAACCCATGAGTTGTGCTGTTTAAAATAAAAACAGGTAACATGGAAGCATCACTACAATTGAGTTTCCTTTCAAGTTACACACTATCATGGAAAAAAAGAATCATGGCTTCCTAATCAATCTGCTTCATTACACATCACCAAATCCAGAATTCCTTGTTCTCTCTTGGGGTCTACAACAAGCTGCTCAAAAAAAAATTATCTCGTACACATTCCACAAATTCTTTTCCTTGGTATCCACTACCAACCTGATTTTGCCAGCCCACCAGCATGTTGAAGATCCTATGATTATTGTAATTGTGCCTTTCTTACATGCCTTTTCGATATCCAATTTTACTTTCTTCTCCATATCTTGACCACTGCTGGGAGGACTATAAATAACTCCCATCAGGGTCATTCTTCCTTTGTTGTTCCTCAACTCTACCCACACAGATTCTACTGTCTCTATATGCCTACTGACTCTGTATCACTTCTTGCTATCAATTTAATTAAATTCTTACTAGTGAGGCCACCCCACCCCTTCTGCTATCTGCCTAGCCTTTCAACAAGATGTGTATCCTTGGTTAGGTCATTCCCAGCCCTGATCTCCTTGCAGCCACATTTCTGTGATGCCCACAAATTTGTATCTGCCGACTTCAATCTGCATTACAAGATCATTCTCCCTGTTTCGTGTACTGCATTGACTGTCTGCCTTCTCATAGCTGTCTCTTTATTTGCTGCACCTGAAGTTAGATTCCTGATCCTTTCCAAACTTTCTGTCATATTACTTATTCTGAAAACTTTAACAACCTCTCCTGAACTCCCCCCTTTCCCACCCCTTTGACTAGTTTAAAGTGCTTGCAATCACCCTATTTAGCCTTTCTGATCAGATCCTGGTCCACATCAGTTCGGGAGGAGCCCATCCCGATAGTACAATTCCGGCTTGTCCCAATACTGACACCAGTACCCCACAAAATGGAACACCTCTTTTGCACACCACCTCTTTAGCCATGTTTTTACTTCCCTAATCTTCTTTATAAATTTGCACATGCCTCAGGTGATAATCTAAAGATTACCAACTTTGAGGTCTTCCTTTTTCATTTTGTTCCTAATTCCTGGTATTCCAAAAACAGGATCTCTTGCCTACTCTTGCCTATGTCGTTGGTGCCAACATGGACCACAATTGGATTCTCCCCCTCCCTCTCAAGTAACCATTGAATCCAACTCTAGATATCTTTCATCTTGGCACCAGATAGGCAACACATTATGCGGGACTCTCGTTCCTGCTCACAAAGGATGCTATCTGACCCCATAAGTATAGAATCTCCTATCATTATCACTTTTGTTTTGTGCTGTTCCCACTTGAATGGCTTTGTGGACTATGGTGCAGCGATCGTTTGATCATCCTCCCAGCAGACTCTTTCCTCGTCCATGCAGGTACCTCATATCTGTTAGACAAAGTCAAGAGCTGAATCTTCTTCAGTGTTGTGTTCAGGATCCCTCTACTTGCCGCACTTGTTGTCGCACACGTCTGTCCCTGACTAGTGGCCAAATTTGATATATTTAAGCTGCATGATGTGGCTGCCTGGAACACAGTTTCAAGGTAACTCTCCCCCACCCGGATGTCTCTGAATCTCGAATTTCATCTCATCAACTCTGAGCTGAACTTTCTCGAGTCGCAGGCTCTTACTGTAGATGTGGTCACAATGGCTCACACTGGGATCCACCAGCTGCTACATAATGGAAAACAACACATCGCCAGTCCTGCCATTTCTAATACACTTAATTCGGTTTCATTTACTGTTAAACAATATTGCTTTTGGATAGTTGTTAAATTATTACACTAATCTTTGAATCTACTACTGTTTAAGGCTCATCCCTAATGTCACAGCATCTCTGTGACTCCACTTTCTGAAAAAAAAATGAAGAAACTGCGAACACCAGAATGATAAAAAGTCCCCAGGTTTAAGACATACTCACTGTCGCTGGCAGTGCCCTTCCCCCACTCACAAGATTTTGCACATGTTCTCTGCTATGTACATCACAAAATCAAAATCCTGAAAATCCCTCCCATCTCCATGCAAGTACCAACATCATAAGAACTGCAGCAGTTTAAGAATTAGAACTGTGTGTGGACAGAAAATCCTGTCCATGTCAGCACCACTTACATCCTACCAATGATTAAAAATACAATCATCATAACCTCTTTTATCCTCCACAATTGTGCCATCCAAAAAGGCAAAATACAGGACACTTAAGGAAGAAAACACTCATTTCAAAGTGAAGAAAGAACATGATGTAGTAAATAGGACAAATGACACTCTTGCTGAATGATTTTTCTTACGGAATGAACCTACACAGACTCTCATTGAAAGAATCCTCATTGAAGTTCTCTATCTGAACCTCTTCATCTGTACAATAACTGAACTCATTCACATAAACATTAGCTTGTGTGCTTCAAATTTTCTCTGTACCGTTACCTTTATTCCGTTCCAGCCCTGGAAAACTCTCAGTGGAAATACAGGGCAGCCATTTTATCTTCCTAACAGATTTGTGAATGTTCCCAGTATTTTTGCCTTAAAGCTTTCCCCTGGTAACAATATGAGGCAAATTTTCCCTTTCAGTATTTGAATATATATTACCTGGGAGTACAGCAAAGACCAAAATGTGGAAAGGAGGATCACAAACCCTTAACAAGGGTGATTTTCATTGATTTAATTTAACAGTGAGTAAATGGTTCTATTTTCTTTAACAAATTGCAAGGTGGAAACTGATGAAACAAATTTATTCACCTGTGTTTTGGAGATATCAATTGTTATTTTAAATTTTTCAGGAACATAGATTTCTAGCTTTGCTATGTTGAATGACATCATGTGTCTGGTGTTTTAATAAATTATTTTTGCACCCAATTAAGCTGAGGATTTCATTTGAACTTGATGACTCAGACATGTAAATGTGAACATTCTGACCCACTTTTTGTGGGTCAGGAACCTATAGCTTGTGGTGCAATTTCTTCAGTGGATCTTTAACTGAGTGCAGCATTGACATCCTGCTTCTGGTATTCTTGAGCAATCCAAGTCTGCAGGCATGATAGTGACAACGCTTGACTGGTGAAGCCTCAATATTTAAAGAGACTCCAACAAGCAAAGAAATGGAACTAGTAGCAACCGACAGTCAATGATGGAGTCTCAACGGAGAAAGACAGACTCACCATTCTCTGCAGCATCCCTAAAGATCATGTAGGCTCTAAGAGTGGACAAAAGGTGAAAAAAAAACGGCCTCAGAAACCAAGCAAATATGATTGAAGGTAGCTAAGCTGTTCAACTGCAGGAGTACGGTTCTGTCTCTCATGGACACAACAGATTCACAAGAGATTCAAAGAATTCCACAGCTTTTTCCTGCTCAGCATACCTTGGGCAAATCTCCATTGAAACACCTCCTTACATTCCCATCTGAACAGCCAACTGACATGTATCTTATTGAATCATCCCTCACAGTCGTTTTACACAAATGTTTTCACTCCATCCTCCTGCATGGAATGCTTTGTCTTTTATTCTGAAACTGTGTCCCCTGGTTCTAGACCCTACAGCCAAGTTTTTGGTCTCTGCCTTGTATATCCTTTGTAGAATTTTGTAATTTTCTATGCGATTGCACCTTATTCTTCTAAACTCCAAAGAGTGGTAGCCCAGTTTATTTAATCTCTCCTGATAGGTCAGTCCTGCTGTCTCAGGAATCAGTTCAGGATTGGTGTTGCAGTCCCTCTGTGGCAAATATATTCTTCCTTAGACAAGGGAACCTGAACTATACACAATACTCTGAGTACAGTCTCAACAGCATTCTACGTGAACTGAAGCAAGACTTCTTTGCTCCTGTACTCAAATCTTCTTGCAATTAAGACAAACATACCACTTTTCCTATGAAACACCATCAGTATCTGCATTTGAGCTTTCTGTAACTTGGGAACAAGGATACATGGACCTGTTTGCACATCAACACTTTCCATTTGCTCTCCATTTAAGAAATACTGTACACCTTTTCTCCTTGTACAAATTGGATAGCTGCACAATTACTGAAATTATACTGCATCTGTCAAGCTCTTGTCTACTCAGTTAGCCTGTCTCAATCCCCTTGGACCTTTTTTTACATCCCCCTCACAATTCAGATTTCTACCAAGCTTTACATCATCTGCAAACTTGGAAAAATTTCAATTGGCTCTCAAATTCAAATCATTGATATAGATTGTGAACAACTGAGACCCAACACCTAAGCCTTGTGAGACCCTACTCTTTAACAGCCAACCGTAGGATGACTTACAAAACAGAAATTGCTGGAAAAAGTCAGCAGGTCTGGCAGCATCTGTGGAGAGAAATCAGAGTTAACATTTCGAGTCCAATGATCCTTCCACAGAACTGATTGTAGCTAGGAAGTGATTGGTATACATGCTGAAGATGAGGTGGAGGGAGGGGAGGAGCAGGAATGATAGCTGAGATTGAATTATTTTTGGTCTCATCGGGAATCAAGGAATATGGATATTGTGTGGGAAAGTGGACACAAGGACATTGACTAGCAAGGATCATATTGAATGACAGGGTAGGCTTGAGGGGGTCGCATGATTTGCTCCTGGTCCTATTTCCAAGCTTTTGGGGTTTTTTTTGCTGATGATGTTCCTCCTGCTTTCCATCAGAAATCCAAGGTCATGCTCCATAAGCTACTTCCATGTTGCAGAAAAGGCTGGTAGTTGGCAAGTACAAATTTGAGAAAAATGCAAAATGCAGAAATAAAAAACCTTCAAAACCTTGGAAATTGCCCCCAGTTAGTGAAAGCAGGTTCTCAGAAGGAGTTCCTGTGAGCCACAACTCTTCTTCTGAACAAAAAAACAGCTGCTGTATTTCAGTATATAAAGGCTATCCTGTCAAAATATCGGTGCCTGCCCTCTTGAATTCTTCAACTCAGTGAGTTCCAGAAAGCCCAGGAAATCTGTGTATGGCTGTTTAACCCAGAATTTATGATTAAAGACATAGTTAATCGGCTTTTAGCATATGTTATTGGCACACCAGTCCACCTGCACAGTATTCCCTCATATTCATCAATTCACTCTAGTTAACTGCAGAAACCGATGATGTTTCAGCTTCCCACACACAGCAACACTCACATCATCCTGGCAGTTTAAAATTCCTCAAACATAGGGGATTCCTGTCCACACAACAATTACAACAGAGACTGTTTGGATTCTAATTATCTACTCCTAATGAATGAGTTTTGACATGTGACATATACATTAGCTATGTCCTAAGTAATGCAACAAATGTTCATTTATATATTTTGGGCAGCACGATGGCTCAGTGGTTAGCACTGCTCCTTCACAGCACCAGAATCCGGGCTCAATTCCACCCTCGGGCAACTGTCTATGGGGAGTTTGCACATTCTTCCCGCGTCTGCGTGGGTTTCGTCTGGGTGGTCTGGTTTCCTCCCACAGTCCAAAGATGTGCAGGCGAGGTGGATTCGCCATGCTAAATTGTCCATAGTGTTCAGGGATGTGTAGATTAGGTGGGTTATAGGGGGATGGGTCTAGGTGGGATGCTCTGAGGGTCCATGTGGACTTTGTTGGGCCAAAGGGCCTGTTTCCAGACTGTAGGGATTCTATATAAATTATAAAATTTGTTCATGGGGTTGGGGCTTTGTTGGCTAGTCTAGTATTCATTGCCCATCCCTAATTGCCCAGAAGACAGTTAAGAGCCAACCACATTGCTGTGGGTCTGGAGTCACATGTGCGCCTGACCAAGTAAGGGTGGCAGTTTCCTTCCCTAAAAGACATTAGTCTTTCATAAAACACTGCTGTTTAAGCAACAATATCGACAGTGTGTAAAACAGTTTATTTTAAGTCCAATATTTTTGTGGGAATAGTAGCTTTATAACATTTTGTTAATTAAAGGATAATCAAATCATACTATACAGGCAGAGATGTACAAATTATGTCACATTTGGATGGGCATGCTTCTCCATTTTAAACAGGAGAACCTTGTTACAATGGTAGACAGCAGTGTAGTAAAACAAAAACCATGGAAACCAAACAACAGTACAGAAGTGTGAGATGGAAGGAAAACTGACTAATGGAAATCTAAAACAAAATCAAATAATAATGATAATAATAGTAATAATGTGTTTGTCAGCATTGAAAAATTGAAGTTGTAGACGAACAATTTTGGAATCCCTCTGAACCTGTTAAAATGGAATCAGCAGGCTGAATGGCTGAGTCCTGTTGCTATAAATATAAATTGAAGCTGACAGAATGCCTAGCTTAAACTTTCTGTTTCAAAATTTGAATGAGAATGTTGTCGCTCGTCAAATTAATTTTGACTGCATGAAAGAAAACTCAAACAGATATCTGACCTTCATAAAACCTGCTGCTGCAATCACCAATATAAAACCCAAGTTGATTTATATATTTTTTACTATTAAAAGCTGACTTCACTTCCTGATGTTGCCATATTTTAGCGTAAAGATGGAAAGGCATTGAATCAAGACGTGAAAGGAAAGAAGAAAAAGAATGAGGGTCAGAGGCAAAAATAGAACACCTACTGGATAATGGAGACCTTTCTCACTTGTGCTCAAAAAGAACAATATTGTTGCTTCATTCTAAGTTTGGACAAGTAGGTATCACAATTAAGACATCTGAAAGTCTTTTAAAATTAACATTTAAACAATAAAGAAAAACCTGTTTTGCTCATGATGTGATGCTTCTGTTTTGGAAGGCTAGCAAGCACTGGCATTTAGTCTTAATGTCCTATTACAGCGATGTGTATCAGAAAATCCACAGTGTGAGAGGGATCCCGCAGACTGACCGCGACGCTGGGTTTCCAATTGACATCACAATGATAAGGGGGTGGGAAGTGAATACAGACCAATTGACATTTTAAATAGCAATCAGATAATTCATATGGCCACAAATTTATTCTGTTGGGTCTAATCGCAGAGGTCTTACCTGTACTCAATAAAAACTGAAAGAACCGTGGATGCTGTAAATCAGGAACAAAAACAAAGTTGCTGAAAAAGCTTAGCAGGTCTGGCAGCACCTGTGAAGGAAAAAAGAGTTAACGTTTCGGGTCCGGTGGCTATTCCTCAGAACTGCTTTTCCAGCAAATTTGTTTTTGTTCCTACCTTTACTCTTTGGCCCAAACCACTAAAATCATGGTGTTATCTCCCAGGCCATTCCAATCAACCTGCTGGATTGCAATCTCATGTAATATTTTCTTTTTAATCCTATTTAATCACATTTTCTGTAGATGGAGTCATGTACTAAGTCAATTGGATACCAAAAGTATCATAGGATCATTATATCAGAGATAAAAGGTACTGCAGATGCTGGAGAATCCGAGATAACAAGGCGTGGGGCTGGATGAACACAGCAGGCCAAGCAGCATCACAGGAGCAGGAAAGCTTGACGTTTCGGGCCTAGACCCTTCATCAGAAAATGACCCTTC
>JAHRHZ010000049.1:15383086-15402890 GCA_024137785.1 Ginglymostoma cirratum
TTTCCTGCTCCTGTGATGCTGCTTGGCCTGCTGTGTTCATCCAGCCCCACGCCTTGTTATCATTATAGTCTGGCATTCTTAAATCGTTAATACTTTTATTATACTCAACTGGCTGGAGCAGGTGAGGAAGATCAAATATGATCTCATTAGTATTAACCAGGTACAATCCCAATCTGCAATGACAGTTTCATGAAAGCACTGGCAAACAAATTATACAATGTATTATGTATTTGCTGGCACATACAGCTTTGGAGGAAGGCATTGAGGCTATTCTGTCTGGCCTGTACAGCCCAAACACACAGATGTTAAATCTTCAACACAACTTTAGCAGACTAAGGTTTTATGACAGCACATAATACAGTGTGGATTAAATGCCAGTTCTTAGATTATGATGTGGTTCAATTCATAAAATGAAAATTTATTTCATATGTCAATTTTATTCTGCCATGAATGAAAATTCAGTTTGAAATTTGACGTATAACATGAGTGCAAATGAATTGTAAGCAAATTTCGCTTCCATGTCTTAATTTTGCATGTGCTAGTAAATATGTCAGAAAAGAGATTGCTTGAAACGGGGTTATGCCTTGTTAATGAGTGTGCACACGAGATGCCAAAGAATTCTGATAAGTCTCTGCATTAATAAATCAGTAATGCAGTTGGTATAATTTGCTCCTTGCAATCACCCAATTTAGTCCTTTTATTTATTTGTTTTAATGTAACTATTTGTGAAATTCAACATTTGATTAGCTTAATTTTACGACAAACAAGAACCTAATTTATTATTCAAATCCCAAAACAATTGCCATTTCTGTTTATTGGCAAGTATAGTGCTGGAGAAAGCAATTGCAGCTACTGTGTTTGGCTTGTAACACTCAAATACCTGTTAAATCTACTTATGCAACACTCATCAGGGAGTGTTAGGTAGCGCAGGAAGTAGTGTAGCTGGGAAGAAAAAGTTGCAAAATGTCATGGGTAGATTAAGAGAGAAGGTGAAACAGTTCAAATGGAGAAGAATGTGCTTTTACAATTCAGACTTGAAGAAGATTGATCAGGGACGTAAAGATTGGAACCAAGGCCAGGTGGATCTCATTGACTATGAGGTTGTTGATTGGGGTTGTTAACCTAGGCATGGTTCCAATCACTAGAAGGGTATTCTCCAAATAGAAAGAAGTTTGGAACTGTGAAAGAACGGAGAGAGTGAAGAGTCTGAGTACAGAACTCACATAAAGCTGATAAACAGGTACAAATAAGAGTTTAAAAGACTGATGGAATATTGGCCTTTACCTCAGAAAGCTGAAATAGAAGGGGATGGAAGTTTTGCTGGAGCTGTACAGAGTTCTGTTTAGAGTATTCGGTTCTGGGCATTTCTAAATTATATACTGGCCTTGGAGTAGGCAGTGCAGATTCAGCAGAGAGATGCTGGAGTTTAAAAAGTTAAATTATGACAAAAAGGTTGAGTTGATTGTTCATGTATTCCTGAAGTATAGTCAATTAAACAGTGAAACAGTGAAGTCAATTAAACAATGAAACCAAAACCAAAATTGCTGGAGAAATCCAACAGGTCCAGCTGTGTCTGTGGACCGAAAATAGAATCAATGTTTCAGATCCAGAGACTGTTCTTTAGAACTCTCCACAGATGGTGCCAGACCTACTGAGTTTCTCCAGCAATTTGTGCTTTTGTTTCAGATTTCCAACATCCACAGTTCTTTGATTTTTGTTCAGTGGTCTAATGAAGGTGTTTATAGGAATTGATGGACATAGATAAGAGAAGCTATTCCTCTGGTGGGAGAGTTCATAACAAAAGGGTATAATCCCAGAAGGAAAGCTGGGCTACTCAGGAGTGCTATCAGGAAGCATTTCTTTATACACAGGGTTGGTGGAAATATTTAACTCTCTATCCCATGATGGGTCCATTCAATATTTTGGATCTGCAACGTATTTTTGTTAGCAATAATATTAAGAATGATGCAATCACTAAAAAAGTATGGAATTAAATTACAATCAAACATGACTTAATTGACTGATGGAACAAGCTCAAAGGGCTTCCAAAGCAAGGTCATTTAATTCAAAGCATTAATTCTGTTTCTCTCTCCACAAATGCTGACAGACTTGCTGAGTTTCTCCATCTCTTTTTGTTTTTTGTGTTAAGGGGCTGAATGGTCTATTCATCATTTTATGTTCAGAATGAAATGTATGTTTTTTTTGGATTTGAGACTTTTCTTATGTCAAGGGTTCAAACTATGATATGTGCTTGCCCAACCAACAAGTTTTATTCAATAACAATGGGAAAATCTCCTGATATAATGTTGATTAATGAAAATGATTAAACTATCTGCATTATCCCATGAATAATCTCATGTCATCCAAAGATGGAATGTACTGGTTTTTAATGATTAGTAGTTTAGTGTAATATTAAATGTGAGAGCAATGAAGAAAAATTAATGAGTTTTAATTGTTTTAAGATTTACTTTCTTTAAATTTAGGAAATGGACATTGATAAGTTAATGGTGCAAAAGTCTTCAAAAATGCTCTTTGATTTGGTTAAAATGGTAAAATGGGACAAAATTAAGCTGAAGAATTTAATATAGTTTGAGACCATTTTAGTTCCTAATTCAACTCTATTAAAACTGTATGCCAAAGAAACAGTATATTTTGAAAACTGGAACGTACATTGAGCATTTAAAATCCTTTATTTTCACTCTGCATGCAGTTTTCAAGATTTTGGCAATGTTTCCTCTTTTCCAGCTAGATTTCTGCATAATGATGGCCCAGAACTTTCAAGGGACTCAGCATTAGACACAATTTGATTTAACACATTTTTAAATGCAGTGAGAAGGTAAATTACCAACATGCACAAATATCAAAATCAGCTCGGATTAATTTATCCCAATTATTTTTGAAATGGATTATGCTTGTTAAACTTTGTTGTTAACAAGGACCAAAAGCAAGATGAAGAAAATCTGTGTGCTGAGTACTAGATCTAACATTTATCTTCCTGCTTATTCTTCACGGGTTTGTATCTCTGCTCTGGGGATAGGCTTAAAGTTCCAGCCGTTACATCAAGCAGTTTGCTTTGTTTCCCAAAGTTTTTGCTAACTATAGATGTCCACTTTTGTGAAATTATTTCAATAGAAGGTGTTGTTGGACACATTATTTTATGCAGATGATTAAAACTTGTGCAACATGTTTATAATTGTGGAGATGATATATGTCCACACACACACACACACACACACACACACACACACACACACACACACAAAATCCAAGCTAGCCTACTTGTTAGCCAAACGGAGGTAGCAGTTCCCCCAAGCTGAACAAATTACCGTATAAAAGCCAAAGAACAAAATGAAATACACTTGTGATTTAAATGTACTGGCTCAGATATTAAGATGAGTGACAATAGTATTCAGATTGCCACATAAGTCACTTTTTATTTCCATTAGCACTGAGCTCAACCAGCTCTAGCTGAGAATTCCACTCTCAGGTCCTTCAGAAATGCCGAACACAGCTGAAATCACCATAGTTTCCACCAAAATGCAGGATGATGTGGATGTGAAACAATGTCCTCTTTTGTAGCAGCAAGTGAGTGACTTTCTGAGATTGAAATGTCCATCAGTACAACCAGACACTTTGAGAACTGCTGTGATAGGGTAAGTATATGGCATAAATGTGGGGTTACAGTGAAAATTTGTTTACGAACCAGGTAAATAGGCTGCAATGTAGTAAGCCTTTGGGGATCCAAGGTAATTAAATTCCATGTTAAGGTGCAGGGGACATCAGGCGCCTGGTGGGTAGGACGCCAGGTAGGTAGGACACCAGGAAAGTGATGGAGTATTTATGGTAGGTTAGGGAAGGTGTGTGCATTGGGGGTGCGTGTGAGTTGTGGTGTGTGTGTGAGTTGACGTGTGCATGTGTGTGGGTATGTGTTCGGTGTGTGTGTTTCTGTGTATGTGTTAAGGGGTGTGTGTCGGTGTATGTTGGGGTGTCTTGGGGCTGATGAGGAATGGTGTCAGAGGTTTGTCTGGGGCAGCAATTCCAGGGTTGTCGGGCCTGGCTGTAAGAAATGGAATCGGATTCCAGAGGTTCAGGCCAGTAGGAGGCGAGATTGTCAGTTCCCAGTTGGAATGGTGTTGGGTTTTTGGGAGTTCTGACCTGGAATGGATGTTGTGGTCACCAGGAATCAGGGTGCGTAAGGGGTCAGAGGAGGTATAATTGGGGTAAGGGAACAAGAAGTTGGAACATCAGTTTAATAATAACCCAGGTGTTATGCTACATTTTTAAGGGTCTAATTTTTCCTGGGTAACTTTGAACTTAACAAAGACAGAACTCTTCAATTTCTCGGACGTTAAGCTTTAGGAGGTTCCAGACACAGCTCATTGTAAGTTTCAATTTTCCATGCAATTCCCACACACTCCGCTGTGTCTGAAATTCTGCAGGGTCCCGAAACACAGCTCTCATCTGTGCTGTTCCAGTAACTACTTAGCAAACGGAATATCTGAGGCATTGATTTGGGATTTTGGAATTGATTCTGTCTATGAAAAATGGATTTTCTCCATGTTAAAAATGAAAGTTTACTGAGAGGAGATCAACTCATGAAAGGATTTGGAATTTTCTGGAGCTAATTTCTGGAGATTTAATGAGTAAATGCTTGTTTCTTAAATACTTGAACTTGATTACAAGTTGCTTATGAGAGAAAGCAGTTTCCTATTTGAGTATTGACACTTTGATATTTCTTCTGAATGAAGGGTGGCCAAAAGTCATATTTAAAATTGGCAATCAAACCTATATAGTTGAAGTGTAAGAAGGGGTATAACCTTTTCTTTTGACATATTTTGCTGAGCATTCAGGACTATCCTTGGCTTATTTGCATTTCTTCTTGCATTATGAGCATTAATGGGAAAGCCTAAATTTATTGCCTGATTATTCCTAAGTATCTTTGAGACAGTACTGGTGAGCAACCTTCCTGAATTTTACTGGTCCATGTGCATGATTCTACGAGGAAGATATTTTCAAGATTTTGACCCAGGGACAATGAAGGAATGCTTCTATAGTTCCAAATCATGACAGTGTGATTTGGAGGGGAACTTGCAAGTGATGGTGATTCCAAGTGCCTGCTGTTCTTGTGTTACATCCCCCAGTCAAAGCTAAGGTTGGATTCAAATGAGGAAAGATTTTATTTTCAGCCCAGTTTAACTATAGGAGCAGATTAAGCATGAGTAACATGATGTAAAAACAAATGTTCTTCGATTGACAGTTATTCTATTTTGTAAAAAATAACTGTTTTGTGGCAACACACTGATACTGGTTTTATGGTCACTAACAATGACTGATTGGAGGCTTCAAATAGTCTTCAGGGTAATTTGTAATGTTATTTAGAACCCAATCAACATGGAGAAGGTATAGTTCAGATTCTGGTGAAATTTGCTACCTTTCCTTGACATCACTACAAAAGCTCACTGGACACATCAAGACACATATATTAAAACTAAGTATTGACAAATTGACTTGTTGTTCACAAAATCATACATTATTCCAATGAAGCTCAAGGTAAATTTGAAAAACAGCATTTTTTTTTGTGCGGCTTGATGCCACGCTACGTGTTTGGTTTCTTAGCAGATTGGACAAGGAGAAGGCAATGTCAGGCTTCAGGCTTAGATTTCAAAGTATCACAATTTATTATACATTAGTGCATCATTGATGCACTAGGGTGTGGCTTAAACTGACACGAGGCAAAGTCTAATCTATTTCCTTCCTGTGTTCTTGTCCATTTGCTCTCTGTGTGCTCCCATGAGCTCTCAGCGAGGAGACAGTTCTAATGTAGTCTAGCAAAGAGTTCTGCCAAAGTGTTCTGACTGTGTCCACACTGTGGTATTTATACTTGATAATGTCCAATTCTGTGACATCATTTGAAATGTTTTTGTAGTGTCTTAATTCCCTTACACAACAAGCACCTCATCATTGATTAGATAATTTCCAGACCCAACGTTGAAGTCACCAGATACAGATCTCACCATATGCCAGCCTTTTTGTTTCCTTTCTCTTGTTGTGTCTTTTTTTGCTTTAAATGGAAGCCATTGGCCTTGTACATCACTTTTGTCATTAAACCACTCCTGTCTTCTAGGCTGCCACAGATCTACTTCTTTGTTTTTGTTCCTTTTATGTTTCTGTAGTTGTTTTAAATCTGTTACATCTGAAACATTTTCCAGTTCTGACTTTAAAGGCATGAAAATCTGAATGCTATTCTTTCAGTGACAGTGTGACCTGTAATGCTACGTACTTACAAAAATTTCTGTTCTCATTTCAGATAAGACCTTTTCTTTTTACAGATCTTTGTAGTGAAAGCATCTTAAGTTGAATAATTTTTTTTTGAACAAAATAAGTGGGCATCTTTGAACCAGAATTTATGACAGAAATGGGCCTCACATGTTGTATGGGAAAAAAAAACTGTTTTTCTGAGTCAATAGATGTGAAGCTGGAAAAGCACAGCAGGTCAGACAGCATCCAAGGAGCAGGAAATTCAATGTTTTGGACTAAACCCCTTTGTTTTGGAGGAATATATTTTCTTCATGTTTTACTTCAGACATATTATTACACAAACAACATAAATGACAGAGTGGGCACACACACAAAAGGATTAATCACTGTCTACAGACGATGTGAACATATTTCTGCTGGAGTGAATGCGCACAGTCTGGGGATTGATTTTATCAGCTAAGGTTACCTTAGTTGGTCTGATGCAGTTACAGATCCCATTTCATTTCCTGTCCAGGAGCTGACTGTGCTGTGCTTATGTAGAATGGATAAAGAGAAACAATGAGCCAATAGTTATTTCTTATCTGTGCCTGTCAAGGTCACTTTTTATGCCAATCTTCCCTACCTTACTGCCACAGGATTTTTTTTCATGCATCCGCATCACCGATTCAAATAACATTCAGATATTTCCAAACTCGCTAAATATATCGCAGGCCAACCCAGTTTTATCAGCAGCGATGTAAATTCTTTGTCAAGATAAATTATATTTCAAAATTATTGCAATCTAATTATATGGTTGCCTTTCTCATTTGCCACAGATTTAAGGAATTTGGCAAAAACGACAGAAGTGAGACAATTGTGACTTTTTAATGCAATCAGTTAAGATGATCCAGAAGGCCTGATACAGTGATGGAAGCATATTTAATAGTAACTTTCAAAAGAACATCAGATAAACACTTGAGGAGAAAAATGTTTCAGGCCTTGGAGAAAAAGCAGGACATTGGGACTCATAGGATAGCTGTACAGCAGGCCAAATAAACTTTTATAGAATTACACATCCCCTAAATTCTAATCTTTAAAATAAACATCAGTTTCCTCCCTTTTTGCTCCTTTTGCAATTATAGTCCATACAGGGTTTAGAACCCTCAGTGTCGGAGGTATTACAAATGATACTCCTTAAGGATCCAAACAACATCTGTGACAACATGTATACTTCAATTCCAGCCTCAGGTGACTGTCTGTGTGGAGCTTGCATGTTCTCCCTGTGTCTGCGGGGTTTCCTCTAGGTGCTCTGGTTTCCTCCCATGGTCCAAAGATGTGCAGGTTAGATGGATTGGCCATGCTAAATTGCCTGTAGTGCCCAAGGATGTTTAGGTTAACTGTGTTAGACATGGGAAATGCAGGGTTACAAGAATGGGTCTAGGTGAGGTGCTCTTTGGAGGAACCTGTTGGGTCAAATGGCTTGTTTCCACATTGTAGGAATTCTAATTAACTTGTTAAATTAGAAAATTTAAGATATTCAATGCATTGATGTAGTCTCTGGAAATTGAGTAATTTAGCTTCATTTCTACATAGGGAGATTCAGTCTTATCACCGTGAAGTATAAAACTAAATCTGCTGGCTTACAAGCACCTCCAAACTTAATGCCAACCATTAGAACACACATATTACATTATTTACTATATTCCTCATGTTTTCACAGGCATTGTCTGCATTTCTACCTAAACTAGCACTACCTCATTGATAGTGCAGCTCCTGTACTCCTAGCCTGCCTTTGCACATCTTGTTTTACAACATGACTGAAAATTAATCCCTTAACTAACTGAAACCGATTCAAACCCCTTCAGTAAGCATCACCTCTAGCCTATTTGCTCCAGCACAGCTACAATGCTAGCACCTACCCTCCCCTGTATATTATGTCCACCAAAGCAAGCCAAATCCAATCCAGCCAGTTTAATTTTTGGGCAAGGTATGCAGAGATATTTGAGAACAGTCTTATTTTGCGCAGCAAATGGTAATGGCCTGGAACTCGCTCATTATGGACAATTGAATGCATGCCAGAAGAAAGTAAAAATACAGAGCTGCAAGAATGGAACAGCACAATGGGATTAACTGGATTACTTGACCCACTGTCAGCATAGACTCAATGGGCCAAATGGCGTCATTCTGCACAGTAATTTAACATGTGCGAATCCATCAGCTGACTTCCAATTCTCAGCAAAGTGACAGAAGATGTCAACAATGTTATCTAGCAATTTCTAAATGGCAGTAACTCACTGACTAATGCTCAGTTTGGGTTCTAACAGGATCATTCTACTTTAGATCCAATTATTGAACAGATCCAAATAGACAGGTAAGGTGGAACTGACTGCCCTTTGAGTTAGTCAAGGGCAGCAATTGATCAAGTTTGGTATCTCCTGACTTCCCAAGGCCTGGCTACAATTTTCAAGGTAGAAGTCATAGGAAACATAGGAACACAGGAGCTAGAGTCAGCCATTTGGCCTCCAGCCTGTTCTGCCTTTCAATGAAAGTGAGGAACCCAATAGAATATTCTCCATTTACTTGGATAAATTCTGTTCCAACAACACTCATGAAGCTTGGCACTGTACTTACTAAATAACCCACGTCATGGGCACCTCTTCCATCATGCGCAGTGTGTACCATCTACCCCATTCACTGCTATAAGTTGCCAAAGCTCCTTCATCATTTCCACCCAAACCCATAACCTTTACCACACAGATCAGAAACTGAACTCGATGAGACAGAGACTCAGCATCGTATAGCGAGAAACTCAACTCCTGACTCCTCAATGCTTGTCCACCACCTACTCGACATAAGTCAGAACTGTGATGGAATACTCCCCGCTTGCATAGGTGAGAGCAACTCCAACAACACTCAAGAAGCTTGACACCATCCAGGACAAAGCAACCCCTTTGATTGACACTACATCCACATATATTCGCTCCCTCCTAAGCTGACAATCAGTAGCAGCAGTACCATCAACAAGATCCACTGCAGAAATTCACCGAAGATGCTTAGACAGCAACTTCCAACCCATGACCACTACCATCTAGAATGTCAAGGATGACAGATACCCAGGAACGCTGACAGCTGTAAGCTCCTCTCCGAACCACTCGCCATCCTGGCATTGAAATATATCGCTGTTCCTTCACTGCTGCTGCATCGAAGTTCTGGAAGCCCTTCCCTTACAGTATTATCCGTGTACCTACAGCACATAGACTGCAGCAGGTCAAGAAGACCGTTCACCAGCAAATCATGCTCGAGAGCAACTCAGGATGGGCAACAAATGCTGGCCCAGTCAGTGGTATGCACATCCCATGAGTGAATTTAAAAAAAGACAGACATAGGCAGCAAGCATGTGGAACAACAAACTCACATCAATGCAAACTTTGAAATGTGTCACTGCTCTTTCATTGTAACTGAATCAATATCCTTGCCTTCTCTTTCTAAGAACACTGTGGGAGTACCTTCACTACATTGGACTGAATGGCTTGGAGGGCGGCTCACCATTATGTTCTTATGCGTAACTAATAGTGGGCACCAAGCACTAGGCCTATCAAGCATGGTCACATCTCCTGAATGAATAAACAAGAGACTGATGTAGCAGTAATTTATGCTTATGTCAAGGCTTCTTTACAAACAATGAATGATGTATGATTCATTTTTTGTTACGTATATCTAGGGAGCCACAGTGAAAAGTATTCTGTCGCCATAATTTGGGGCCATTTTGAGGCACAAGAAGAATAAAAGAAAATACCACATGGAGTTCCTCTTCATCAGCTGGGGTCTCAAACATGGCTCCAGGACTTCTGCAAGCTCCCCACTTCTGGCCTACTGCAACCAGGAGCCCCTACTCCGGGCACCAATATTGCCACAGTTCATGACGTGTGCCACTACCTAGAGTCTTTGCTCCGGGCCTACTGCAGCCAGGCGTCCCTGCTCTGCCATCGCTAATGCAAAGCCTTGCCATCATTCCAGGAGTCCATGCATTGGGCCTATGAAACCAGGAATCCCTTCCAACACCACTCCAGCCATCAAGTGACATCAGGAAGATGAAGAAAAGATGAAGAAAGAAAAGGTGAAAAGAACAGAGAATAAAAAAAGCTGCTGGCCTGGAGCGGAAGAGCTGAGCTCAAACACTACCTGCTCCTCACTCACTGAGAGAGCCTAGGCTGGGGTGCAGCCATGTCCAGCTCATCTTGCCATTGCTGCCGGAGATGTCCTCCTTCACCCGCCACTCTCCAGTCTTTAAAGAAAATAAAACAAAGGAAAAAGGGAAAAAAGAGCAAAACTAAGAAGAAGAAAAGAAAACAAAGTAAGAAAGCAGGCGGGAGCAGATGAGACCTCGGCACTGTGCCGATATTCCACCGCCATCTTGAAAAGGCAAGCATGTTGTTTCTAGACTTGGGTGGACATGTCACCCTTCCTCTGAGAATGTGCATTACAGGGAGAATGATCAGAGCCATGCACAACAGGACAAGGCTGTAGAACAGAAATAAGGGAAGGGACAAGTGCCCTCAGCTGAAGGCCATATTTTCTGTCTTTTCAGGTAGCAATTTTCTTTTCTTCACCTCAGTGATTAAGTGATATTTAATACAACAGCACTTCATGAAAGAGCATGTTACATGTGGGGGAATCCTAAACAAAAATAACCAAATAACCAAATGACTCCCAAATCAAGAAATTACTGACAAGATTATACATTTGTGATTTTTACTTTAGCACAAATAAGCATCAATTTTAATTAAACATGAGTTAACAGGCAAATTGCAATCATTACAAGTGATAAATTGCACATGAAATAACATCTCATGAGATTATAAACATTTACATCACATATAAATGTGGCACCACATGCAATTCAGTTTTTCCAACTCAGTCTTTGCGATGTCTCATTTCTCAATTTTCTTACTCAGAGATTTGGTCATAGAGTCATCAATTTGTAGAGTTTTATAGCACGGATACAAACTCTTAAGTCCATGCTGACTCAATATTCTACATCAATCTAGTCCCATTTGCCAGCATTTAGCCTATACCCCTCTAATCATTTCCCATTCATGTACCCATCCAGATGCCTCCACCGCTTCCTCTGACTGAAAAAGTTGCCCATTAGGTCCCTTTTCAAAGTTTCCCCTCTCACCTTAAACCTATGCCCTTTAGTTTTCCCCTACCCTAGCGAAGGGAGCTTGACTATTCACCATATCCATGCCCCTCATGATTTTATAAACTTCTATAAAGTCACCCCTCCAGGGAAAATAGCCCCAGCTTATTCAGCCTCTCTCTGTGGCTCAAACCTTCCAAACCTGGCAACACCTTAGGTCATCTGTGACAGTAGCTTTACTCTTAAGTTCCTCAGAGACATTCATCACCCAAATGGTACACTTCTGCAGAACATTCCTTCTGGATGTTCATGGCAGTCTTGATGGCATACATTTCCCAGAAACCTCTTTAGGTGGAAGCTTTAATGAACCTCTTTAAAACATCTTGTAAGTTTTTGCAAAACTACTTGGCAATGGAAATAGAGATAACAAGGTGTTGAGCTGGATGAACACAGCAGGCCAAGCAGCATCAGAGGAGCAGGAAGGCTGACATTTCGGGCTTAGACCCTTCTTCAGAAATGGGAGAGGGGAAGGGGGTTCTGAAATAAATAGGGAGAGAGGGAGAGGTGGAAAGAAGATGGATGGAGGAGAAGATAGGTGGAGAGGAGACAGACAGGTCAAAGAGGTGGAGATGGAGCCAGTAAAGGTGAGTGTAGGTGAGGAGGTAGGGAGGGGATAGGTCAGCCCAGGGAGGACGGACAAGTCAAGGGGGCGGGATGAGGTTAGTAGGTAGGAGATGGGAGTGGGGCTTGAGGTGGGAGGAGGAGATAGGTGGGAGGGAAGACAGGTTAGGAAGGCGGGGACAGGCTGGGCTGGTTTTGGGATGCGGTGGGGGAGGGGAGATTTTGAAGCTTGTGAAGTCCACATTAATACCATTGGGCTGCAGGGTTCCCAGGCTGAATATGATTTGCTGTTCCTGCAGCCTTCGGGTGGCATCACTGTGGCATTGCAGGAGGCCCAGGATGGACATGTCATCTGAGGAATGGGAGGGGGAGTTGAAATGGTTCGCGACTAGGAGATGCAGTTGTTCAGCGCGAACCGAGCATAGGTGTTCTGCAAAGCGGTCCCCAAGCCTCTGCTTGGATTCCCCGATGCAGAGGAGTCCACAACTGGAACAGCAGATCCAGTATACCACATTAGCAGATTGACCTTGACCTGTCCATCCTCCCTGGACTGACCTATCTCCTCCCTAACTCCCCACCTACACTCACCTTTACTGGCTCCATCCCCGCCTCTTTGACCGGTCTGTTACCTCTCCACCTATCCTCTCCTCTATCCATCTTCTATCCACCTCCCCCTCTCTCCCTCTTTATTTCAGAACCCCCTTCCCCTCCCCCATTTCTGAAGAAGGGTCTAGGCCCGAAACGTCAGCTTTCCTGCTCCTCTGATGTTGCTTGGCCTGCTGTGTTCATCCAGCTCTACAACTTGTTATCTCAGATTCTCCAGCATCTGCAGTTCCTACTATCTCTGGCAATGGAAATGTTCAATTCATAATCCCTGCTTCATCAGTATCTGGAGCTCTTTGTTACCTTTAACTGTGTCATACACCCAGTTGCTAATAAATTTGTCATCACTGCCCTTCCCTTGTTGCAGCTTCTTTGTCTCTGGTTAAATAGCAGCTTCACATTGACTTCCTTCTTATTAGTTCTGTCAAATCACTTGAACTAGGACTTTATAATATCCAAAAAAAAATTAGATTTAAGCACCATAAGTTTGATACAAATGTTTTTCAAATATTTTCCTGGACATTGTAAAGAAATTTAAGAAATCTCCTTCCTGAACTGATTTTGGGTCAATAGTCGTCACAAAACTATCATTGAATATGCTACCTCTCTCAGTCATGTTACAAAACTCAGAACAGGACAAAAACTATATTTCCAGTAACTGTGAAGATGACTGTGGCTGTAAATTTTATGTTTTTGGCTACTTTAAAGATACTACTAGAGATCGAAGTAACATCTTGCAGTTTGCACTCTGTTTCATTCCACAGATTAGCCCAAACATACTGATTGTACGACAGGGATTGGTAGAACAATAATGTGGGCTTGTTGTTTGAAGATAAGTTGATATACACACAATAGGAACTAGGAGTCTATGTAGAACACATCTGACCTGTACGGCTACTGATCTGTACTGTCTAAAGAATAAATGAGATTATACACCATATCCTGCTGGTTGGCAGTGATGGACAGCAGTTTATGAAATATATCTTAAAGTTATGCCATAAAACTTCTTAGTTTTCATGAATAGAGGGATTAAGTTCAAGGGCCATGTTTAGCTCCAGCTAAACAAAACCATGGTTCGGCCACATCTGGAGTACTGTGTCCAGTTCTGGTTGCCTCATTACAGGAAAGATGTGAAAGCGTTGGAAAAGGTGCAGAGGAGATTTACCAGGATGTTGCCTGGAATGGAGGGAAGGTCTTACAAGGAAAGGTTGAGAGACCTAGGGCTTTTCTCTTTAGAATGACGAAGGATGAGAGGTGACTTGATAGATGTGTACAAAATGATCAGAGGTATAGATAGAGTGGACAGCCAGAGACTTTTTCCTAGGGTGGAGGTAGTTATTACGAGGGGGCATAGTTTTAAAGTGAGTGGAGGTAGATATAAGGGAGACGTCAGAGGTAGGTTCTTCACTCAGAGAGAGGTAGGGGCGAGGAATGCATTGCCGGAGACAGTAGTGGAGTCGGCCTCATGGGCATTTAAGAGGCTATTAGATAGGCATATGGATGATAATATAAGGTAGGGGTGGAGGTTAGATAGACCTTAGGTTTTGGGTAAAAGTTTGGCACAACATAGTGGGCCGAAGGGCCTGTACTGTGCTATACAGTTCTATGTTCTAAAACAGTGCAGTGCTGCACAAAAGGAATCACAGAGGTCATCTGCTCAAAGACAGATAATCACATTCCATTAATTCTTGCCAGAGACAAGCAGATGGAGAAAGATTAAGGATTGCAAGCTTCTCCATGGTGCAGTCTGCCATTGTTTGGATGCCACATTGTTTTGCAGATGCTTTGTACTAACTTTGCAATGTATTAGAACCAGAAAGGATTCCATTCCTGGAATATCCATCTGATAAAAGAAAGTAGGGAACACATCACACAATTTAATGCATCCTGCAGCAGCCATAATTTTCTTATGCAGCAGTCCTCTGAGCTCCCTCTATTTCAGACCCCATTGCAAACAAAATGATGGTAGTGGAGGAAGGATTATTTATCAGCAACATGGTTCATGGTTTTCAATTCAGTCATACGTGCACAACACATTTGCTGCCGCAGAGATCTGATAGAGCAAATTTATCTAGTTTAGGAGTAACGACTCAACTGCTTAGACAAATCAGTAGGAGCCTTGTAATATTCAGATCAAAGTGTTAAAGTATTGACATCTGTCAGGACAGAAACTGATGAGCAGAGAATGAGGGGCATAGTGAAGGGCAAACATGATGAAGATGGAAGCTGCAACCCTTGGCTGTGTATAAAATAATGAAAGTGTGACATTAGTAACCTCAACATCAATGCTTCATTTATTGTAGCCCAACATTCCTTATCTTCTATCTTTGACTGACCATCACATTGTCCTTTTAAGCACGATACAAAAATAAAAGCAAGCATAAAAAGCACTTACCAATCCAAAATTATAACATAAATCATGCCATAATAAGTACAAGGCTTAACAATTCATCTTTCTGTATTTCCTTAGTGATCATATGTTTTTGTGCATTTGCCTATTCCACTGCCTCAAAGTAAAACCCAATTATTTGCAGCTTGGCTGAGAGAAGGCTGCTGACTTTCAATGGAGGGGACGGTGCATTGCCTTGGAGCACGACCTTGAATAACTCTGAGTGTAGAGGGCTTGGCTTCAGACTGCACTGTTACACCATCTCAGTATTGTTGGCAGGAATCTAAGCTGGCTGCTGACAGGTAATAGCAAGGTAACATGATGATAATAATGTGGCAATAGGCAAGTAACTGTTGCAACTTTCCAGTTTAGCAACTCAGTTACGTTGGCTCCGGTCTAAAGAGACCTATTCGGGCATATGTTGTGAGTCAGAATGAATTTTACCTGTTGAAACTCTAAGCATTGATTAACCATAAGATCCTAGGATTGGAAGATAAGGAAAATGCTGCTCCCTAAATGAAAAAACCTATCTATGGCTGAGGGAAAAGGAGTCTACAACCAAAAGCCAAAGCTTAGGGAGCAGAAATTACATGCACTGGTCATGGAACTAGTGAGAATTACATGCATATTTAATATGTCACAAAAGATTTATCACAATATGAAGAATGCTCTAAAGAGAGAGAGATGATCCTGTGATGAGAAATTATGGATCATGGTAACTTTTAGAGTGCTAGATATGACTGCTTCTTTGGATATTTTGAGCATTACACCAATACAGGGCTCCTAAGATCTGAGCTGAGTCACTTGACATATATTGATACTGAATAGCATCACAATAGCATCAGACCCAAGCATAAAGTGGTGTCACTATTTGTCACCATTAATCACAAATGTCACCATTTCTCGAAAGAGTTCTCAAACAACTTTACAATATCTAAGCGAGCTTCAGGCATCAATCCTTGACACTAGAAGGGAAGGTTCTTCACTGAGATAAGAGTCACTTCAAGCCTCTAAAACTGCAGGGGAACCGTCTTAATCAGTCACCTTTGAACTGTATCAGAGATAAAAGGTACTGCAGATGCTGGAGAATCCGAAATAACAAGCATGGGGCTGGATGAATACAGCAGGTCAAGCAGCATCATAGGAGCAGGAAAACTTGACGTTTCGGGCCGAGATGCTTCATCAGAAGGGTTCACCATTTCTGATGAAGGGTCTTGGCCGGGAACATCAAGCTTTCCTGCTCCTATGATGCTGCTTGACCTGCTGTGTTCATCCAGCTCCACACCTTGCTTTCTCGGATTCTCCAGCATCTGCAGTTCCTATTATCTCTTCTTAGAATAATACCCCTTTCAACATGCTAAAAACTGGATTCACTTTATTGAGGACTATATTTTAATATTTGTGCCAGTTATTGTGCTTGCTGGAATTTCTGATTTATTATTTGCATAATTTTTTTTCTGAAATAGATACAGTTCAAAGGTAACAAGCATGGGGCTGGATGAACAGAGCAGGCCAAGCAGCATCATAGGAGCAGGAAAACTTGACGTTTCGGGCCTAGACCCTTCTTCAGAAATGAGGGGAAGAGGGTTCTGAAATAAATAGGGAGAGAGGGGGAGGCCGATAGAGGATGGATAGAGGAGAGGATAGGTGGAGAGGAGGCAGACAAGTCGAAGAGGCGGGGATGGAGCCAGTAAAGGTGAGTGTAGGTAGGGGGTAGGGAGGAGATAGGTCAGTCCAGGGAGGACGGACAGATCAAGGGGGCGGGATGATGTTAGTAGATAGGAGATGGGGGTGTGGCTTGAGGTGAGAGGAAAAACAGGTTAGGGAGGTGGAGATGAGCTGGGCTGGTTTTGGGATGCGGTTGGGGGAGGGGAGATTTTGAAACTTGTGAAATCCACATTGATGCCATTGGGCTGCAGGGTTCCCAGGCTGAATATGATTTGCTGTTCCTGCAGCCTTCGGGTGGCATCACTGTGGCATTGCAGGATGCCCAGGATGGACATGTCATCTGAGGAATGGGAGGGGGAGTTGAAATGGTTGGCGACTGGGAGGTGCAGTTGTTTCTTGTGAACTGAGCGCAGGTGTTCTGCAAAGCGGTCCCCAAGCCTACGCTTGGTTTCCCCGATGGAGAAGAAGCCACAACGGGTACAGCGGATGCAGTATACCACATTGGCAGATGTGCAGGTGAACATCTGCCTGATGTGGAAAGTCTTCTTGGGGCCTGGGATTTGGGTGAGGGAGGAGGTGTGGGGGCAGGTGTAGCACTTCCTGCTGTTGCAGGGAAAAGTGCCGGGTGTGGTGGGGCTGGAGGGGAGTGTGGAGCGGACAAGGGAGTTGCGGAGGGAGTGGTCCCTCCGGAAGGCAGATAAGGGTGGGGAGGGAAAAATGTCTTTGGTGGTGGGGTCTGATTGCAGATGGCGGAAGTGTCGGAGGATGATGCGTTGGATCCGGAGGTTGGTGGGGTGGTATGTGAGGACGAGGGGGATTCTTTTTTGGTTATTATTGCGGGGACGGGGCATGAGGGATGTGTTTCGGGAAATGCGGGAGACACGGTCGAGGGCGTTCTCGACCACTGTGGGGGGGATGTTGCGGTCCTTGAAGAATGAGGACATCTGAGATGTACGGGAGTGGAATGTCTCATCCTGGGAGCAGATGCGGCGGAGGCAAAGGAATTGGGAATAGGGGATGGCATTTTTGCAGGAAGGTGGGTGGGAGGAGGTGCATTCCAGGTAGCTGTGGGAGTCAGTGGGCTTGAAATGGACATCGGTTTCGAGGTGGTTACCCGAGATGGAGACAGAGAGGTCCTATCAGAGATAAAAGGTACTGCAGATGCTGGACAACGATGACGCCGACAACGCTCCGCCCACTGCCTCCAAATCCAGCAGCTCCAGAGGAGATAGCAACACTGAGCCCTGCCGAGTCTTCACCATCCACCCAGACCTCCCCCTTACTGAGGATGAACGGTCAGTCCTCAGTAAAGGGCTCACCTTTGTCCCCCTCCACCCACATATCAAGGAATACCGCTCACGCTTGGATATTGAGCAGTTTTTCCGCCGCCTCCGCCTCCACGCTTACTTCTCCAACCGCGAATCTAACCCTCCCTCTACTGACCCCTTCTCCCGCCTCCAACACAAGCCCTCCTCCTGGACACCACACCAAGGCCTCCAACCCTCCCTCGACCTCTTCATCTCCAACTGCCGTCGAGACATCAATCGCCTCAACCTCTCTACCTCTCTCAAACACTCCAACCTCTCCCCCGCAGAACATGCAGCCCTCCACTCCCTCCTCTCCAATCCCAACCTCACCATAAAACCCGCGGACAAGGGAGGGGCAGTCGTAGTATGGCGCACTGACCTCTACATTGCTGAGGCCAGGCGCCAACTCTCTGACACCTCCTCCTACCGCCCCCTGGATCATGATCCCACCCCCGAGCACCAAACCATCATCTCCCAAACCATCCACAACCTCATCACCTCAGGTGACCTCCCACCCACCGCCTCCAACCTCATCGTTCCCCAACCCTGCACCGCCCGCTTCTATCTCCTTCCCAAAATCCACAAACCTGAATGCCCTGGTCGACCCATTGTCTCTACCTGCTCCTGCCCCACCGAACTCATCTCCACCTACCGAGACTCCATTTTCACCCCCTTGGTCCAGGAACTCCCTACCTACGTCCGTGACACCACCCACGCCCTCCACCTCCTCCAGAACTTCCAATTCCCCGGTACCCAACACCTCATTTTTACTATGGACGTCCAGTCCCTATACACCTGTATTCCCCATGCTGATGGCCTAAAGGCCCTCCGCTTCTTCCTGTCCCACAGAACTGAACAATCCCCCTCCACCGACACCCTCATCCGCTTAGCCGAACTCGTCCTCACCCTCAACAAATTCTCTTTCAATTCCTCCCACTTCCTACAGACAAAGGGGGTAGCCATGGGTACCCGCATGGGCCCAAGCTATGCCTGCCTCTTTGTAGGTTACGTGGAACAATCCCTCTTCCGTACCTACACTGGCCCTAAACCCCACCTCTTCCTCCGTTACATTGATGACTGCATCGGCGGCGCCTTGTGCTCCCACGAGGAGCTCGAACAGTTCATCCACATCACCAACACCTTCCACCCCAACCTGACGTTCACCTGGACCATCTCCAACACTTCTCTCTCCTTCTTGGACCTCTCTGTCTCCATCTCAGGTAACCACCTAGAAGCCGATGTCCATTTCAAGCCCACTGACTCCCACAGCTACCTGGAATGCACCTCCTCCCACCCACTTTCCTGCAAAAATGCCATCCCCTATTCCCAATTCCTTCGCCTCCGCCGCATCTGCTCCCAGGATGAGACATTCCACTCCCATACATCCCAAATGTCCTCATTCTTCAAGGACCGCAACTTCCCCCCCACAGTGGTCGAGAACACCCTCGACCGTGTCTCCCGCATTTCCCGAAACACATCCCTCATGCCCCGTCCCCGCAATAATAACCAAAAAAGAATCCCCCTCGTCCTCACATACCACCCCACCAACCTCCGGATCCAACGCATCATCCTCCGACACTTCCGCCATCTGCAATCAGACCCCACCACCAAAGACATTTTTCCCTCCCCACCCTTATCTGCCTTCCGGAGGGACCACTCCCTCCGCGACTCCCTTGTCCGCTCCACACTCCCCTCCAGCCCCACCACACCCGGCACTTTTCCCTGCAACAGCAGGAAGTGCTACACCTGCCCCCACACCTCCTCCCTCACCCCAATCCCAGGCCCCAAGAAGACTTTCCACATCAGGCAGATGTTCACCTGCACATCTGCCAATGTGGT
>JAHRHZ010000049.1:15403290-15455524 GCA_024137785.1 Ginglymostoma cirratum
CCCGCCTCTTCGACTTGTCTGCCTCCTCTCCACCTATCCTCTCCTCTTTCGATCCTCTATCCGCCTCCCCCTCTCTCCGTATTTATTTCAGAACCCTCTTCCCCTCCCCCATTTCTGATGAAGGGTCTCGGCCCGAAACGTCAAGTTTTCCTGCTCCTATGATGCTGCTTGACCTGCTGTGTTCATCCAGCTCCACACCTTGTTATCTCTATTATTCTAAGAAATAAAGATTATTTTATCTCATAGAGGTCTAAACTCATTCCTGTATATTCTTGCAAATCTTTAATGTTCTTTGATGACAGGAAGATATAGACTTCAGTCATGAAAATTTAGACTGACTTTTTTTGAAACTTAGGGATTTTGTGTAGGGAAGTTTGAATTGGCTATAGTTTCAATAATTGTAAGTAACAACCTGCAAATTAAATCCTCCTTTCTCTGCAGGTTATCCTCTTGTATACACTCAAACATATGTTTTTTTCAAATTTTATTCTCATGATGCGGACATGGAGAAACTAGTAGGGTATATTAGGACCTGAGTGCACAGCCTCAGAGTGAAGGGACAGGCCATTAGAACTGGGATGAGGAGAAATGTCTTCAGCCAAAGGGTGGTTAATCTATGGAACTCATTGTCACAGGAGGCTGTGGAGGCCAACTCATGAAGTGTATTACGACAGATATTAATAGGTTCTTAATTACAAAGGGGATAAAGAGTTAAGAGGAAAAGGTAGTAGAAAGGTGTTTGGGAAAATATCAGCCATGATGAAATGACAAAGCAGAGCCAATGGGCTAAATAACCTAATTCTCCTCCTACATCTCATGGTCTATAGTCTTAGGTTGGCAATGCTGTCAAAGCTTGATTATTGCACATCCCTAATTACACAGAGAAATTGGTGATGAATTTTCTCATTGAATTGCCACAACCTTTATAGCAACTGCGTTCCCAGAATGGGGGAAGATACTGAATTGCATTATATTAACTAATAAATGCTCCTCAGGCTGTGGGATTGGTGCCATTAGGTACCATTTTCATTGTTAGCCATTTCGGTTGCTAGAAGTAGGAAAGATTTATTAATAATTTTACCATATTAGATACTACAAAAAATCATTAGTTCGGGCTTTTTTGATGGTGAGGTTTCCTGCCTGGCTACAAACTCACCTGTGGAGTGTGTTATTCTATCAACTGTTTCATTGTTGTGTGCTAATGGTTACATCCTAACTAAAAAAGACATGAAAATTCTTTGTCATACTTTGTAATGTCAAAGCCTTCATTATATTGTTTGTTACTCCTCAGCCTGTGGAAGGTTACTGGTGTTACCGGCTAAACTGTAATGAGATGGGTCTGGCCACTACTCAAGTAGTCGACAAGGCTTTGAATTATTAGGACTGCTTTGGAAGATCAGCACTATGGAATTTTGAATGTATATTGTACTCACGTGTAATTGACGTGCATCACACCTTACTTTGCATGTAAACAAAAGGTTATTTGCTCATGAAATTGGAACATTGAGGAACACATCAATTGCTTCTTGCATCTGTGCGAACCTAGTCA
This sequence comes from Ginglymostoma cirratum, assembly GCA_024137785.1. NCBI lineage: Eukaryota > Metazoa > Chordata > Chondrichthyes > Orectolobiformes > Ginglymostomatidae > Ginglymostoma > Ginglymostoma cirratum. Next base: position 15,404,840 of record JAHRHZ010000049.1, read on the forward strand.
ATGTGTATCATTAGATTTTCATCCTTTTTGTTCGTAGTTTTTATTGGGAAGGAAATCAAGTATACACCTGTTGTCACCCGCTCTCCATAGCCCCTAAGAAATTATCAGTCATCTTCATTATGCTACTGGATTAATGCAGTAAAGGCCAATTGAAGTTGTATGACAGACAAAGTTGTACTTCTTCTGGAACTTTAGAGTGGATCCTGAGCCAGCAGCTGACATATCTCTTCAATAGAAATTCATACCTCTTGGAGGTGCAATCAATTAGAGTAAATCAAATGAGATTTTCTACTCTGCACATCATGATGAATAGAATTTCCTCTATTGGGAATAAGCATGATGTATTAACAAGAAAGGGGGGGATAAGTTTGAACCCCAATTTCCTTCACTTCTTTTCTATAATCAGTGTGGTTTAGTTTTCAAAAGCATCTTTCTAATATCTCCTTTCGTACGTCGTCAATTTTTAAAAGTATCAGCAGCAGACTTTCATGGGTGTAAGCAAAGAGGTATTCACACACTCACTCTGAAAAATCTCACGTTATACCACTGACACTGTTCTCTCAAGAAAGAGGTAAATAAGATAGCTATTAAACCCCAAAGGAATAGTTAACAATTCATTTATCTTTTAGGGTCCAGTGAAGATGGAAACTTTTTCCATTATGACTTATATTTCAGCTAAGTTCTGATAACCGAGGATTGTGTATCTGGACTAATTGTAGGGATTTGTCAAAGAGAAGCTTTTTCAGCAGGTCACACAGAAGGCACCAGGGGAGTTAACTTTCTTTGAAAGAGAGCTTGGAACTTTGAAATCAGGTTTGGAAGCTTTTATTTTAAAAAAGCTCTTTTATCATGAGAAAGGCAAAGACGGAACAGTCTTTTATTGCAGCCATTGTGTTGTCAGTATTATTCTGCACTTTGCCAAGGTCTCTTCTAAGCTTTGTGATAAAAGGGCCTAAGCGTAGGAGAACCAGTTTCAGACACATGATTAATGGTCTTGAACTTCAATTGAAATTACATGGTGGTCTTTCACATTTAACTTGTCATCTTCATTTAACCTGAAGATGTGGAGGCTAAGATCTGGAATTTAACCACAATGGAAAGTTTCTCCAGCTTGTCAAAAAAGGTGCAGGAGACCAAAAACCAGAAATCCTACCATTGAATACGGCACTTCGGAATTTAGCAGGAACAGAAATGAGATTTGAGTCAGGAGTGTGGCAGGCTATGTGTAGGGCATATGGATGTATATATCTTTATATCATCAGCTGCCTCTGTTAAAATTGGATATTTTTTTAGCTCTGAACATTGAAGCACAAATTGTGCAGAGCAGAATTTATAGCAGAAGATCTGACACTGTTGCTTATCTTTGGATAACCAGATACCTCTTTGAGAGTTAAAGTAGCCCTCTAAGTATGGTCCTGTGACACCTTTGGGGAAAGTTAAGTGCCCTTCAGTGAAAGCAAAGTGTCATTTAGAACTGTTATTAATAGGTATGAATGTGTGTAAAAGTGTAACCAGTCATTAATTTCCCAGCTATTGAGAATTATCAACAGATTGTCATCAAAATCAACTGTCAAAATTGTCAAAAGTAACCATCAGGGAAACCTGTCAAAAGTGTCCGGAGAAATTGTCAAAAACAGCTCTGAAGGGCAATTGTCAAACTGGCAAGAATTCAAAAGTACTGCTCTTAAAATCTTTGAAAAAATAAACAGGATAGTTAAAAAATACTATTGCTTGCTATTTCACACTGTCTGTTGGCATTAGCCTGAGGATTTTCATTACTGCATTACTGCTACATGACTATGTTCATAACGTTCTATTATCACAGTGGGGTGCCTGACATTTAAGCTTGATGGACATTTGCAAATGGTTATAGACTCTTTGATGTGAGACTATAAATTCAAATGCTTGTTGTTATAGGCATGATGTAGCGGAAGGAGTAGTGCATGGGATTTTATCATTACTTTTTTTCGATACAGTGAAATCTGTAAAAGAAACTTAGACCTGTACATTGTAGGATATTACTTTATATTATCTCTTCATGGATCCTGAGTGAAGTAGCAAGAGAAGTATAAGGGCAAAGGGTAATGGGCAGCAGAGGTTTGGTCTACATACTAAACACTTAACACTAAATTGACACATGGCTTATAAAGTGACCTTATGGGTGGTTTTGGGATATATGTTGGCATGGACTGTATTACAAACCATTGTGTGAGTTCCAGGGGATTGAGGTGGCATACTTTATGCATAGATGAGGCATGGGGAGTGTGTATGTGTGGAGAGGGTAAGGGAGATTGGGGGCTGTTATATATTGTACTTCCTCTATTTATGTTTTGGACAGTGTAGATCCCAAGACAGACCTTCAAGCCAACCGGCGTCCTCCTCACTAATCCAGGAGCCACTTGTCCCAATTTGGAATAAAACACAGTATTGGCAATCTCGGATGTCCACGTACACATTATTTTAAAGTCAGGTTCATAGAGCTGGGAATTTTTCTGACTGCGCATCATCAACTCATGGATGAAAATCCAGGCTGAGTTTTCTATTGTCTCTATGCTTGGGATAAGCTTCTACAATAACAAGCATTAAAGGATTACAATTTACCAATGTCATTTCAAGAGGAGACATCCGCCCACCCCCTCTCCACCCCCCACCATTATGACTCAATTTGGAACTTTCTTGAAACTTCTGATAATCTGCTGTAAAGTTGAAAATGTCATCTGATTGCCTTGGCAGCCATCTAAATGTTCCACTGTCTACTTTAAAAGAACTATAGTTCTGAATTTATGATATCTTCATGCTTCATATTGTTGTGGCAGATTCGTCAAGCAACATTCCCTTAGTCTAGTCTCTTCCATATTTGTATCCTTCTCTTCAAGCTCATGTGAGGATCTGTTTAGTATAAGACGATCTTGCCATCTTAACTGGAAGATAGAACCACTGACATTTCATCAATGCTTGAGCATTACATTGGAATATCAGCCTGGAGTTCAGTATATAAGTATCAGGAATGGGACTTGAAGCGCTAACTACCAAATTCAGAGATGTTAGTGCTACAAACTGAGCCACTGCAAACAGAAAACACGTGTTTGACATTCCTCAATATTGAGTTAGCATTCAACTGAGCATGACATGGATGAAAACCTGTTCAATAAAAATCGATAGAAGTCACTGGATAGAGTCATACCTGGTATAATGCAAAATGGTATTGGGTGCTGGAGGCCAATCAATATAGCCCTAGAATAGTCTTTTTAAGGTTTATCAGAATTCATACTGCAATGATCTTTAGCTGTTTTATCAGTGATATTATCTTCATTATAATGTCAGAAGAAGGTTTGCGTTAGATTTTCAGGGTTTATGATCACAGTTATCGAATACAGGTAGTCCACTATGCTAAAAGAATTTTCTGATCTAAGGAGAACAATCACAGCATACCTAGCTCCTTTCCATAGCTGAAATATTCCAGCCCATGCAACATACAGATGAATGTTCTCTGCATTCTCTCCAGTACAATCACAGTATTCCAGTTGTTAAACCAAAATCCCTCTGATCAGTTGTATTTTCTAGGTCCTACCATTTAAAGCGTACTCCCTTCTCTTTTTAGTCCTTCCAAAATGCATCACTATACAAGTTTCAGGATTAAATTCCATTTGCTCCTGTTCAGCCCATCTGTTCAGCCCATCGAGATCATCCTATAGCCTAAGGCTTTCCCAGTCGCTATTTACCACAGCATCAATTTTCTTATCAGGTGCAAACTTACTCATCAAGCCTCCTTCATTCATTCACATCAGTGAATGTAAACTATGACCAGCAAGGGATCCAACACGGAACTTTGCTGTGCGCCACTGCATACAGGCTTCCCGTCACAGAAACAACCTTCAACCATTACCCTCTGCTTCCTACCACTCAGCCAATTTTGGATCAAATTTGCAAATGACTCAGGACCTCATGGCCTCTTACCTTCTTGAACAACTTCCCATGTAACATCCTATCACCCTACTAAAGTTCAAGCAAATTTACTTCAAAACCTTTGAAAGTCGATTAACGGCACTACCTCCAATTACGTACCTAGTCACTGCCTCGAAAAACTCAACCAAACCCTGTCAGGCATATTTTCTCCCTGACAAAGCCATGCTAACAATCCTTGATTAATCTTTGCCTCCTCAAGTGAATATTAATTATATGCTTTAGACTTTTTTCCAATATTTTCCTTGCCACTGATATTAGACTGACTAGCCGATAGATCCATGCTTTATCCCTATAATCCATATTGAATAATGATACCACTTTAGTTGTCCCCCCATTCCTCTTGAAACCCTGCTATGACCAGAGATTATTTGAAAATTAATGTCAGGGTGCCTGCAGTCTCTTCCCTAGCTTCTCACAAAGCAGTTTGGGGTACATTTCATATGGACCTGGGAATTTATCCAATTTGTAGTAGAAGTTGTGGAGGCTGGCACAATTACAACATTTAAAAGACATCTGGATTGATATATGAACAGGAAGGATTTAGAGGGATATGGGCAAAATACTGGCAAATGGGACTAGATTCTTTTGGGATATTTGGTCGGCATAGACAAGTCAGATCGAAGGGTCTGTTTCTTTACTGTACATCTCAATGACTCTATAAGACTGTTTAAACCACTAAAACACTGCCCTCTGCCTGGATGACATTAAACACTTGCATATGACTCACGTGGGACAGGTGGATCAGTGATATAAGAACTGCCAGCTATACATCAATATAGCCCATGCATTGGTTTTCATAAGGCAGCTGCAATTTCTATGCATTTATAGAGTTGTTGAGCCTGACCTTGCTTGAATTTGGCTAATTGTGGGGAGTGGTGTATTTTGTGTTCTAAATGCTCACTTATTTTGCTATTTTGAGTCTGTAACTTGACAACCAATTCGAGTGTTGAGTCTAATAGCAGTTTTCTCCTTGTATTATGCACCATATTGTGTAACTGTTTTCTAGCCAACCATCACAGTTGGAGCCTGGGAAGCACCAAGGATCAGAAGGACCTTGGTGTACATGCCCATCAGTCCCTTAAGGTAGCGTGACTGGCAGACAAAGTGGTTAAGAACACATATAATATACTTGCCTGTATTAAGCAAAGCATAGAGTTTAAGGGCAGGGTGGTTATGCTGAAATTGTGTAAGATGTTTGTTAGACCACAGCCACAATATTGTGTGCAATTCTCAAATCAATATCATAGAAGGGATGCAACAGCATTGTGAGTGTGCAGAAGAGATTTACCAGGATGTTGCCTGGGTTGTAGTTTCAGTTATAAAGAGAGATTGGACAGACAGGTTGTATGACTTAGAGCAGAGGAGATTGAGAGAGGTCATGATTGAGATGTATAAAATTAGGAGTGGGGGGGCGCACAGGTAGGGTAGACAAGAAAACAAAATCCCCTTGATGGAGGGATTGCTGACCTGAGGCATAGATTTATATTAAGAAGCAGGAGGATTATACGGGATGTGAGGCAAAGTTTTTTTCACCCAGAGAGAGGTGGGGATCTGTAAGTCAGAGGGAGAAACCCCCATAACTTGCAAGAAGTATTGAGAACGTATTTGCAATGTCAAGGCACATAAAGATATGAGCAAGTGCTGGAAAATAGGATTAGAACGATAATGGCTTTTGACTGGTGCAGACTCAATGGGCTGAAGGGCCTTTTTGTGTGCTGTAGATCTCTATGACTCTATGACTTTTTCTTTGCAGCTTATTTTTCAACTCCCACAGCTCTTTAATTGCCTTATTCATCTGTAAAGCATACACATATGCAGAAAGGCTACCTTATTCCAAACTATTTCCAACTTAGTTGTTCCTTTCAGAACTTTTTCTGAACACCTATTGAGGATAAACTTGTAATTTCTGTCACACCCTTCTCCGACTTCCAATACAGCCCCTGCTACTGATGCTTCTATCTTTTTCATTAAACTGTACATCAGTTGCATTCTAAAATATTTTAGTATTATTGTAACTTCCTGTTCCACTTAGAAATAATGCCAAGCATTTAACTGCAGTCTATGTCTGTAGCTTCTCTGTTTCTCAAATGTCAAGCCAATTGTATCTTCATTCCTGTGGCAATCCAACTTCTGACATCAACTGTTAGATTTTGGGGGTTGGTTTGTGATCACAGTCACCTAATATAGGCAGTCAACTATTTATAACAATTTTCCAAATAGTTTAAGTTTGTTAGGGAACACCAGATTAAATTCAATGCAATAATTTAAGCCCAAAAAAATAATATGACTCATTACAATTGCAGTGATTCACTGATAACAGGAGACAAACAGGCTGTTGCAGAGATGTGTTGGTCTTGCTGAAGCTATGAAGGCAGCATCATCCTGCTATGTAGCTGAGGTGTTTTGGAACTCTCCTGTGAATCTCCGTCTTCTCCTCTTTCTGTCCACCTTCCATCTGAAGAAGTAAGCTCCTTGCCGAGTATTACTGCCTGACATGGACTATCCTTTGACTCTGTACTTGTTAGTTTACATGATTTCTAAAGGCTGGCTATGCTTCATAGGAAATATGAGCGAAAAATTATCAGTTTTAAATGCCTCACAATTTCCTAGCGCTGATCACTGATGATTCTACATTGATAACCTCTAGTCTAATCATGAAGTGGTCCATGTTGAGCTACAGGAAGACTTAGACAACATTGGAGTTGGACTGACAAATGACATGTGGTATTTCTGTCATCCAGTGCCAGCAAGAACAGACCCATATACCAGTCCATGACTTTCAGTACAACCACCGTTACCCATCAACAAGGCAGCTGACCACCACCTTCTTATGGGCAACAAATGCTGGCCTAGTCAGCAACACCCACATATAATGAATGAATTTTAAAAAAAACTGTTATAAACACTGACTAGAAGCTCATTTAGACCAATTATAGTAACAGAATCTCTACAATTTTGCTGAGGACAATCCCATATGATACGTACTTTTTCTAACTAATCAGTCTCTATAATGTTCAAATCAGAATTGTAGCAGACACTTACCACTGTTCAAAAAGTAATTTGCACATTGTCTCTGAATGTAAAATCAAAATTCAAACAAAATAACAACTTAAAACGGGGGGGATCCTCTTACACTTCTTTATTAGAGTTAATATTCTTTATGTGAGGAAGTTCTTTGAAAGACGACTGAAAGTTCAGCATCAATGCAAAGCAATTTCCAGTTTGGTTAAATCTGGAGCCAATGACTTGAGTGATTCTAGAGTGATACAGAGTTAAATATCCTGGTGGTATTGGTGTCCTACTGTTTAGTTCGTCAATGTATACATTATAATTTGAATGCAATGTCTTGATTTACGTTTCAGCAGTAATTGTAATGCTAATACTTAACATTAACACTATTGATTTTATAGGATTTAAAATCAATATTTGTGTCTTTATTTGTTGCTTTTCCCGTATGACTTATACACTTAGTTTCTGAAAGGTTGAACATTTTTATATATGCATTCAAAAAACCCTTATGGAGTGAACAAGAAGTTTATGTAAATGTACAATTACAACTTTCATCGGAGGAGTGCATTGGAAATCTTGCTCCACGAGCTGTACCAAAACTATAAATGTATCATTCAATCATCAAGAAGTCAATTTAATTCTCTTTATTGCAGTTAACTGGAACAAAATAGACTTTTGTCAGAGTCACAAAAGTGTTAAATTGCAGAAGAAGGTCATTCAGCCCATTCTGTCTGCTCAAATGAGTGTCATGATTTAGTACCATTCTTCTGTCTTTTCCCTGTATTCTTGAACATTGTTTCTTTTCAGATAATGATATTGTGGCCTCTGAATGCTTGAACTGAACCTGCACAGCTATATTTCCAGGCAATGCATTCTAAACTGGAACCATCTATGCTGAAGTTTTTTCTCAAGTCACATTTACAAATCTCTTTACATCCATATCCTCTCACTTTCGATCACTTTACAAGCAAAAAAAGTTTCTGCCTAACTACTTCATTTAGAACATATAACAGTACAGCACAGGAATGGGGCCTTCAGCCAAAAGGCCTGTGAGGACCAAGGTGCCATTCTAAACTAATCCTATTTGAACACGGTCCAGATCCCCCTATTCCTTACCTGCTCATGTGTCTGTCTAAATGCCTTTTAAACATTGCTTTTGCACCTGCGTCTGCTATTTCCCCTGACAACATATTCTATTCTACCACTCCCTGCATAAATAATTGTACCTCACACAACTTTAAACTTTCCCTCTCTCGGTTTAAACCTACGCCTCCTAGTATCTGATATTTCAACTCTTAAGAAACAGATTCTGAATATCTACCCTATCCATGTCTCTCATAATCTTATATCCTTCTTCCAGGTTGCCCCCTCAGCCTCCAATGCTCTAGCAAAAACAATCCAAGTTTGTTCAACAAAAATAAAACAGAAATCACTGAGAAACTCAGTAGGTCTGGCAGCATCTGTGGAGAGAAATCAGTGTTAATATTTCAGGCCCAGTGTCCCTTCCTCAGAACAAGAGAAGGATGTGGATCGATTGAGTTTTCAGGTCTGTTTGCTCAACAATTTTAGCAACTAAGCTCCACCTTTCTCTCTCTATAAAAGCTTTGCTGGATATTGCTTTCCAGAGTCATATTTGCTTTTGCAAATAGCCAATAATCCATTGTCTACTTGAACCTCTTAACTTTCCTCGTCCAGGCAATCACATGATAAATCCTTTGCAACCCAGCAATGTCCAAATTTCCATTTCCAGTTCTCATTCATAAATACATACATACCTAACAGCATTAATGAATATTTTCTGAACAGTCTGGAGCCACATTTTGTTCTTTTAACTCTGCTGTGTAATACATAATAAAAAGTAACCTGAACCTTCTAATGTGGGGAGCCATGAATCACTCAACTTAAATTGCTGCTGTACCCTTGATGAAATCCTAAGACATGCATGTGCAAGGCCATTTACATGAGACGTTTAATCTTCCAATTGCCACTTTCACCATGCCCAAAATGCTGCATGATTTCTTATGACATTGCAAAATGAAATGGTCAAATCCATGGACACTTGGGCAATTTATCCTATAAGCATCCCGATTTTTTTCGGAATATTTCCAGAATGTATTTCCTCACAGATGTAAAGCATGCTGAGGAATGCAGCTTCAGTGTAAATCAACCACACTGTCAAAGGATTCCTGCCCAATGGTATCTCCCCACTACTCCCCACATCCCATTCCCCCACCCTCCCTGTGATACCTGCCTATGACTAAAGATGATAAAATGGCCGCTCAGAGCTTTTTAGCTGACAAAAGATGGCCGAGAGGGGTTGGCAGCTACATCTCGCAGACTTACACAGTCAGACTTGTGGTCTCCATACAGAGTCACTAGATAAGACAATGAAAGGTTCCAAGGGAAGCATAAATGGGTCCGAGTCAGAAAAGACAGGAAAATTTAATTATATTTCCGAAGACAGGCAGCTCTAAGCATACAAGCATTTTTGATAAGACAGCATCCTTGTAAAACCTAGGTAAGAAACATCTAGTAACAACCAGTTTGTAGTTTAGCGAGAACCAAAAGTGTGATCCCACAATAAAAAGAGATCCCCTCATGAGCAGGGAAGGTGGAACGACAAATGGTATAAACAGGTAATGTCCAAGAGAACAAAAGATGTTGTAAAACTTGGAAAATAAGCAATTGCAGCTTAAGTGCAGATACTTACATCCAAAGAACAAGGGAAAGAAAGGAATTTTCAAGATGGCATGGTAGGTAGTGCTCGGGATCCTGAGCTCACCCGCTCCACCCTGGCCGCATCCGTTTTGCTTTTTCCTTTTTGTCTTTATTCTTTTGTTTTAATTCCATTTTTTCATCTTTGAGGCAGAGCAGTATCAGCAGGACAGTGTCTGCATCGTTGATGGCGTGGATCAAGGCTCTTGGCAGCAGCAGCCTTGAGTAGGGACTCCTGGCGACGGTAGACCCATAGTGGGGACTCTTGGCAGTTTTGGTGAGGTGGTGGCAGCAGCAGAGACAGGATCTCCTGTGGGGAATTGGTGTCATTGTTGCTGTTCCTGGAAAGGGATTCCTTGAGGTTGGGAACATCTTGGAGAAGCCCCAGAGTTGTGCTTAAGACCGCAAATTGAACAGAAGATGAATACTTATTTAAGTAGTTTCTAGATGTTCTTCTTGTAACTCAAAATGGTGCCAGATTGTGGTGACAAAACACTTTTCACTGTACCTTCCTATATATGTATGACAATAAAATTATTCATTCATCCATTCATTCAGATACAAAGTATGAGATAATGGTGACAGTGAAGTCATGTCCTGCTATACCTGAGAATCCAATTAAGTTTCTTTCAATGACTTGGTACAGTTGTGCAAATGACTGAATTTCACCCTTGTCAATGGACTTTAAATCAGAGTTAACTTTGTGAAGAAGTTCTGAGGAAGGGTCACCAGACCCGAAACGTTAACTCTGATTTTTTTCTTTGCAGATGTTGCCAGACTTGCTGAGCTTTCCCAGCAACTTCTGTTTTTGTTCCTGATTTACAGCACCCGCAGTTATTTCGGTTTATAATGGAATTCAAATATTTGCTGTCTCATTTAGTAAAAGTATTTAGTTTGGAATAGACACAGTAAGGTTTACCAGTTCTGGCTTAAAACCAGTTTACAGCATGCAAATAGCAGGGCTCGTAAGGTGCACCGGCAAGACAGAGAGGCTGTGTTTGATCTTCCAGGGTCGAGTGGGAGAGAAGCTGCCACCAATTTGTCAGTATTGCTAAAGGACTATAAAATTAATTGTGAATATATTACTTTATATTGGAACTGAGATTACAAATTTTACAACAATTGGTAGAAATTAATATCTTTTTGTGTAATTTGTACTAAAATTAGTAGTTCTTAGAAGAGTTCTTAGTGATGAGTAAGTATCTAGTTTATTGTCAATTGATGTGATGCAGCTGGCAAATATGTGGGAAGGAATATAAGTGTCAGATGCATTGTAAGATCCCAAAGACAGATGACAGAGATATCTGGTAAATATCAGGAGATCATAGGAGCACCTAGGGCTGTTCATTGAGTTGTTCATCATTGATCATGGGTTTCCAGGATTGGATGTATAAATTAGGATGATGTGACTAACAGTGACATCAATGTTGCATATAATTATTGTGATGTGAAATGCATAAAAATGCTGCACTTGGTGGAGGGAACCAGAGTGTCCTGGAGAAGGACTTCTCCCACATTACGTGGTAAAGAGCTCTGAATAAAGATCAATATGTTCTGCCAAACATAAAACTCAAGACTCCTCTTTGATATCACTTTGATATCTCTCCCTTCAAAGCACCCCCACCTGATGCCTCTGCAAAGCTCACTTCCACCCAACAATTTTCAAACTCCCTGCAAACAGTACTCAACCTGTCATCCAGCAATGTTGACTCCACAGTCTTCTGAAAAGCCCCTCTCTATCCTGATAATATTTATCTCCTCCAGGCAACGACCACCCTCCTACTAGCAATGGTCGGTCCCTTTCGGCATTACCAAGATGGTGAGGATAGGTGAAAAAGATCAGGGCAGATAAGGAAGGGGTGGACAATGCCAGGTGTTGGGAATAGAGTGAGCATTACAACACGGGTTTGGAGGGAAAGGGGTGAGTAGGCTCAGTGAGGTGACGGAGTGGGTAAGCATTGTTGGGGTGAGGGACAGAAGTGTTACAGACTTTCTCAGAGACTGAAGAAGGGAGTGACCGTTGGCAGCCCTGAGTGTGAATATTGTTGTAAGTTAAGGGATGAATAAGCATTGTCAGGGGAAGGTGGGATGACCATGATCTGGGATGAAGGAGGGTCATGAACGTGACTGAGGTGTCAGACATTGTTAAACATTTTCAGGGGTAAGAAGATAGGTAATATTGGAGAGAAGGGAAAGCCAACATTATTGGAGTAAAATGAGTCAATATTTTTGCAGGGGTAAGGGAATGAACATTATTGGAGGGTAAGGGGAATGAACATTGTTACAGAGGTAAAAGATAGAACATTTCTGAAGTAAGGGATATGCCATATCAGAGTTTCAGAAGTCCATTTAAAACACTGTGAGTTAATGAATGGCTGACAAGTCTGAATTAGTGTGACTTTCATTTGTGATGATAAAAGGCGTATGACTTTGCTAGGTTTATTTTCAACAATTGTCCTATCACTATTCACTGGGGAATTAATTCCTGGATTCAAATTGGAGCTGGGACAAAAGCTGTAAATGTTCCATAATAAAATGGTTAAATAAGCAGATTAAATCACAGACAATGGCAGGCATTCCTATTCCACCACTGAATGGAACTGGTGTGTATGTGTAGAGTTTGCTGGAGTGGGCATCTCGCAATGAAGGTAAGAGTTTGATCATTTGTTCACTTTCAACATCAATTCGTTTGTGTCATAAATTGTGAAAGTGTGAATTGTTAATGGCCTAACAAACCAATGGGACTTCTGGGATTGTGGTGAACAGTGGGACCAATAAATAAATCTGAAGATTTGAAATGTTCACAAATCTGTAGTACCAGTTGGAATATCAGATAATTTAAGCAATGTGTATTAAAAGCTAAAACAACAGTGTAAGCAAGCAAATGTTTAGGTTTAAAGTTATTTTGCATGTTGAAAATGACACACAAATGTATCCACATCAATATGCTGGGGGTAACCATTGCCCAGAAACTCAACTGGACTAGCCAAATAAATACAATGGCTACAAATAAAGGTCAGAGGCTTGGAATCCCCCAGCGAGTAACTCACCTCCTGACTCTCCAAAGCCTGTCCACTATCTATAAGGCATAAGTCATGAAATACTCTCCATTTGTCTGGATAAGTGCAGCTCCAACAAAGCAAAAGGAGCTTGATGCTATCCAGGATAAAGCAGCCTACTTGACTGGCACCACATTCACAAACATTTACTCCTTTCACCACTAAGGCTCAGTCACAGCAGTGTGTGCCATCTGCAAGATGCCCTGAAAAACTCCAGCAAGCTTTGATAGCACTTTCTGTTCTAATTACCACTTCCATCTAGAAGGTCAAGAACGGATACGTGGGAACGCCACCAACTGCAAGATCCCCTTCAAGCCACTCAGTTACTTGAAAATATATTGCTGGTTGCTTCAGTGTTGCTGGGTCAAAATGTTGGCAATCCATCCCCAACACCATTGTGGGTCTACCTACGCCACATGAGCGGCGCAAAACGACAGCTCACCACAACCTGCTCAAGGGAAATAGGGATAGATAATGAATGCTAGTACATCCAGTGATGCTCACATTCCTGAATGACTAAAACAACTATCTGTTCTGCAGAAGAATTATATTAGAATTGATATTTTCACTCTGTTTCTCTGCAACACAGTATTTTCTGTTTTAATTTCAGATTTCATACATCTGCAGTTATTTGTTTTGGAAGAAAATAACCTCCTGCCCAAGGTTCAGATTATTTTTAAATTTATGGAATATGCAAGCAATGCCAGCTGCTGTCTTCTCGCAATGCTATGTATTTTGTAGCAATTAACAACAAATTAAATGTGATGATCTTCCTCACTGCTGGTAAGAATGATTTCTTACTTCACCAGCCAGTAACAAACCCTCATTTTCCCAATTAGATACAGTCACATCTAGTGAAACAGTTGCAAATCTCTGTTCACTTTATTTCCGTTCTGATTCCCAAATACATTTAACTTGCATCCTGGTTGCTAAATTCATGCCGTCTATGCAGAACAATTATCATCAAGTGAAATCCACAGCGACATTTTGAGAATGTCGGAGATCTGCACTTTAACAGAAATGCTGAAATGATTTGCTGTCCAGTTAATGTCCGTTGACAGAGATGGCTGAAAAACAAGGGGTGTACTTGAGGAGTGGGGAGGCTGACATGAAAGGAAGGAGAGGTGACAAAACAGACAGAGGCCTGTTGCATATTCATAATGCAATCCGGATGGGTAACATTGCCTCACTGAGGGACATGTCACTCTCACAGGGAGGCAGTCCCACCTTCAGGAGACGCTGGCCACTCAGATTAGCAGAGATTTCCAGTAATACTGACAGCACCACATCCACAATAGTGGTCATTGCCAGTACTGCAGGAGGACACACAAAATGACAACATGGATCCGAGATTATGTCAAAGGTATTGGGTTATGGAGGTTTGAGAAAAGTTTGACAAAGGCAAGTTCAGAAAAATAGATTGGCTCACATGTAATTCACCAGTCCAGGAGGAAGAACATCAAGGGAAAACTCTGTGTGAGAGAGAGAGAATCAAATGTTTTGCAGGGAGAGATGTAAACTCCAACAGCTAATGAAAGTTAAACTAAAATCCTTGTTCTGTGGGAGATTGAGCCCACCTCTTCGTGCTGTTTCTATTTTTCAAACTTACAAAAAACCGAGGTCTCACAAGCTGTCTACTTTGTTGGCTTGGAGCAGATCGCTTATAACCTCTGTCTCAAGCTGTCTTTATAAAGCTCTCTTGATAGCCCTCTCAGCTATATAAGTGAGTGTTTTCTAAACCCGAGACCCCACCCTTGTAGGGCCTCCCACCCATCCACTTCCTCTAACCTTATACACCAGGGACAAATCAGGTAAGCTTCTCTTCTTTCTTTTTACTTTCTGATAAGGGGACTAGCAGGGATGGCAGTGCAGGGAGAGGAATGCTCCTCCTGCAAGATGTTTGAGGTGAGGGACGCCATTAGTGTCCCGTCCAAGTACATCTGCAGGAAGTGCACCCAACTCTTGCTCCTCCAAGACTGCGTTAGGGAACTGGAGTGGGAGCTGGATGAACTTCGGATCATTCGGGAGGCAGAGTCTGTGATAGATAAGAGTTACAGGGAAGTAGTTATTCCTAGGCACGAAGAAAGCTGGGTAACTGTTAGAAGGGGGATAAAACAGTCAGTGCAGGGATCCCCTGTGGTCGTTCCCCTGAAAAACAAGTATACAGTTTTGGATACTGTTGGGGGGGACGACTTACGAGGGGCATGCACTGGGGTGCAGGTCTCTGGCACAGAGTCTGTCCCTCTTGCACAGAAGGGAAGGGGGAAAGGAGGAGTGTTAGTCATTGGGCACTCAATAGTTAGAGGGTCAGATAGAAGGTTTTTTGGGAACGAAAGAGACTCACGGTTGGTGTGTTGCCTCCCAGGTGCCAGGGTCCGTGATGTCTCGGATCGTGTCTTTGGGGTCCTGAAGGGAGAGGTTGACCAGCCCCAA
Source organism: Ginglymostoma cirratum (assembly GCA_024137785.1). Classification (NCBI taxonomy): domain Eukaryota; kingdom Metazoa; phylum Chordata; class Chondrichthyes; order Orectolobiformes; family Ginglymostomatidae; genus Ginglymostoma; species Ginglymostoma cirratum. Next base: position 15,420,022 of record JAHRHZ010000049.1, read on the forward strand.
GTCGTGGTCCACATAGGTACCAACGACATAGGTAGAAAGAGGGATAGGGATGTAAGGCAGGATTTCAGGGAGCTAGCGTGGAAGCTGAGAGCTAGAACAAACAGAGTTGTTATCTCTGGTTTGTTACCCGTGCCATGTGATAGCGAGGCGAAGAACAGGGAGAGATATCAGCTGAACACGTGGCTGCAGGGATGGTGCAGGAGGGAGGGTTTCAGGTATATGGATAATTGGGGCTCAGTCTGGGGAAGGTGAGACCTCTACAAACAGGACAGTCTTCACTTGAACCAGAGGGGTACTAATATCCTGGGTGGGAAATTTGCTAGTGCTATTCGGGTGGATTTAAACTAGCTCAGCAAGGGGATGGGAACCTGTGGTGTAGTTCCAGTACACAGGAGGATGAGAGTAGGGAGGACATGGACAGGATTTCACTGTCACAGGAGTGTGCTGGCAGACAGCAAGCTGGCTTGAAGTGTGTCTACTTCAACGCCAGGAGTATCCGGAATAAGGTAGGTGAGCTTGCAGTATGGATAGGTACCTGGGACTTCAATGTTGTGGCCATTTCGGAGACATGGATAGAGCAAGGTCAGGAATGGATGTTGCAGGTTCAAGGGTTTAGATCTTTCATAAAGATCAGGGAAGGTGGTAAAAGAGGGGGAGGTGTAGCTTTGTTAGTCAAGGACAGTATAACGGTGGCTGAAAGAAATTTTGATGAGGACTAGTCCACTGAGGTGGTATGGGCTGAGGTCAGAAACAGGAGAGGAGAGGTCACACTGCTGGGAATTTTTTATAGGCCTCCACAAAGTTCCAGGGATGTGGAGGAGAGGATTGGCAAAACGATTCTGGGCAGGAGTGAAAGGAACAGGGTGGTCATAATGGGAGACTTTAACTTCCCCAACATTGACTGGAAATGCTATAACTCTAGTACGTCGGATGGATCAGTTTTTGTCCAATGTGTGCAGGAGGGTTTCCTGACACAGTATGTCAAAGGGCCGACAAGAGGGGAGGCCACACTGGATTTGGTACTTGGTAATGAACCAGGCCAGGTGTTTGATTTAGTGGTAGGTGAGCACTTTGGAGAGAGTGACCATAATTCAGTTACGTTTAGTTTAGCGATGGAAAGGGATAGGAACATGCCACTGGGCAAGAGTTATAGATGGGGGAAGGGTGATTATAATGCGATTAGGCAAGACTTAGGAGGGATAGAATGGGGTAGCAAAATGCAGGGGATGGGGACAATCGAAATGTGGAGCTGGTTTAAGGAACAGATATTGTGTGTCCTTGATAGGTATGTCCCTGTCAGGCAGGGAGGAAGTGATAAGGTAAGGGAACCGTGGTTTACAAAAGAAATTGTATCTCTTGTTAAGCGGAAGAGGGAGGCTTATGTGACATTGAGACGAGATGGTTCAGATGAGGCGATGGAGAGTTACAGATTAGCTAGGAAGGATTTAAAGAGAGAGTTAAGAAGAGCAAGGAGGGGACATGAGCAGTCATTAGCAGGTAGAATTAAGGAGAACTCTTGAGCTTTCTAAAGGTATGTGAGGAATAAAAGGATGACTAGAGTAAGAATAGGGCCAGTCAAAGACAGAAATGGGAAGTTGTGTGTGGACCCTGTGGAGATCGGAGAGGTGCGAAACAAATATTTCTCATCTGTTTTCACTCGGGAAAAGGAGAATATTGCAGAGGAGAAGACTGAGATACGGGCTATTAGACGTGAAAGGATTGAGTTTAGTAAGGAGGAGCTGTTATCAATTCTAGAAGGTGCGAAGGTAGATAAATCCCCTGGGCCGGATGGGATTTTTCCGAGGATTCTCTGGGAAGCTAGGGAGGAGATGGCGGAGGCTTTGGCCTTGATCTTTGAGTCGTCATTGTCTACAGGGTTAGTACCAGAGGACTGGAGGATTGCAAATGTTGTGCCCTTGTTCAAGAAGGGCAGTAGAGATAACCCAGGTAATTATAGACCAGTGAGCCTTACGTCTGTTGTAGGAAAAGTTCTGGAAAGGATTATAAGAGATAGGATTTATAATCATCTTGCAAGCAACAATTTGATTGGAGATAGTCAACATCGATTCGTCAAGGGCAGGTCGTGTCTCACAAACCTCATTGAGTTTTTTGAGAAGGTGACCAAGCATGTGGATGAGGGTAGGGCAGTTGACGTGGTGTACATGGACTTCAGTAAAGCCTTTGATAAGGTTCCACATGGTAGGCTATTGGAGAAAATGCGGAGGCATGGGATTGAGGGAGATTTAGCAGTTTGGATTAGAAACTGGCTTTCTGAAAGAAGGCAACGAGTGGTGGTTGATGGAAAATATTCAGCCTGGAGTCCGGTTACTAGTGGTGTGCCACAAGGATCTGTTTTGGGACCACTGCTGTTTATCATTTTTATAAATGACTTGGATGCAGGCATAGGTGGATGGGTTAGCAAGTTTGCAGATGACACTAATGTAGGTGGAGTGGTGGACAGTGTGGAAGAATGTTGCAGGTTGCAGGGAGACTTGGATAAACTGCAGAACTGGGCTAAAACGTGGCAAATGGAGTTCAATGCAGATAAATGTGAGGTGATTCACTTTGGAAAGAATAATAGGAAGGCAGAATACTGGGTCAATGGAAAGATTCTTCGTAGTGTGGATGTGCAGAGGGATCTTGGTGTCCAGGTACATAGATCCCTGAAAGTTGTCACCCAGGTTGATAGTGCTGTTAAGAAGGCATACGCTGTGTTAGGTTTCATTGGTAGAGGGATTGAGTTCCGGAGCCGTGATGCCATGCTGCAACTGTACAAAACGTTAGTGCGGCCTCACTTGGAATATTGCGTACAGTTCTGGTCGCCCCATTACAGGAAGGATATGGAAGCATTGGAAAAGGTGCAGAGGGGATGTACCAGGATGTTGCCTGGTCTGGAGCAAAGGTCTTATGAGGAAAGGCTGAGGGACTTGGGTCTGTTCTCATTGGAGAAGAAGGCTAAGAGGGGATTTAATAGAGACATACAAGATGATCAGAGGATTAGATAGAGTGGGCAGTGAGAGTCTTTTTCCTAGATGATGACATCAGCTTATACGAGGGGGCATAGCTACAAATTGAGGGGTGATAGATTTAAGACAGATGTCAGAGGCAAGTTCTTTACTCAGAGAGTGGTAAGGGCGTGGAATGCCCTGCCTGTCAATATAGTTAACTCAGCCACATTAGGGGCATTTAAACAGTCCTTGGATAAGCATATGGATGATGATGGGATAGTGTAGGGGGTGGGCTTAGATTAGTTCACAGGTCGGCGCAACATCGAGGGCCGAAGGGCCTGTTCTGCGCTGTATTGTTCTATGTTCTATGTTCTAACACATAACAAAATATACCTCTTAAAGCCATGGTATGGTCACAACTGTCAGGAGAGATTAAATGATAAAAGGGTTGATCATGTAAGGCAAAAGGATTATTATTAAGTATTAATACACAATAGTATTAAGAGAAGTTATTACCAGTGTGATATCCAACAGTGGTATTCATGATCTGAAAGTGTTGAAGTGAATGTTGCAGGGGGTTGCAAAGTGCCTAATCAAAACTTTAATTGCTTCTTGAGATTCCTTCAATGAAACAGTAAAGGGGTCCAGGGAAAGATCACAGTGGGAGAAGATGTGAGGGAAAGGGTCTGAACTAGAACAATAAAAGCTAAAATGAATGCAGGTATAGGCAGAATCTATGTGTTCGCTAGCTGATAACTTTATTTGGATGAAGTGAGAGGTGTTAAAGGAAAAGGCTTTCAAGGCAAGATCAAAGTCAGGCAGCCATTGAGAGGTGACAATGAACGGGGACCAGTAGGGCCGTACTTATGAAGAAGTAGAGGGCCTGCAGGCAATTCTGAGGAGGAATGGAACTGTTGAGGGACTGCAAATGAAATGATTAAGATGAACAAGCTGGAAAATTTTGAAATGGAGGACATCTGATTGTTTGCAGCTTCAAGACAGCAGCTAAAAGTAAAACTGATTATTTTTCAATTAGGTTTGAGAAACTACTCTTCCTTTAAAGGAAATGTACCAGTTGGGAATAATCTGGCTCTTTAAAAACATGGCAGATAAATTTTCAAATGAAAACCAATTGGTCATAGACAACACAACCCCAAAATAGTTATTTTTGAAGTCACAGTTGTGGGGTGGGGGTGTGCAGTGGTGGGAGATTTGCAGCAAGGCCCCTCACTCCATCACAATGTTGCAATGTTGTGGTCAGAGGGTGGGTAATTGGAACTGAGGCCATGAAAAGGTCAGCCATGATCTTAGTGAATGGTGGAGCAGGTTCGAAGGGCCAGATGGCCTACTCCTGCTCCTGGTTCTTGTGTTCTTATGTTCATGGACTGAGATTTTCAGGTACTTAAAAATAGAAATTTGTGCCATCCCATTTTTAAATTCTGCTGGTAATGTTTATCAAATTTGTCAAAACTAATTATGAGGGGAAGGGAAGCAATGGAATTACGTCTCCAATAACATGGAAAAAAAGACAGATATCAACAAATGGACAGGATGTCATGTTAAAAAGCAAATCCCATCCATAATTACCAGGAATCTATATTAATTTCACTTAATATTTGTCTTCTTCTTTGGTGTGCAAAGTCTAAACTTAGCTGTTTCTTCAGAATTCTAAATACTGCTTATGGGCTGTTGAACTCTCTAAGGGATTCATCAAGTTCATTGCACAGCAGGACATCTTATTTAATTCACAGAACAGCACTGCATTTTCTTTAGGATTATTTTTCCTACTATGTTGGCATTATAGCCTGTCCCCATTATGATGTTCTCAGAAGTCAAATATTTCATCTGCTGCAATGAGATGCATGCCATGGTGAATTTTCATAAGGGAAATGAGTTGTTCAAGAACCTTATAATATAGTTAGTGTTATAAATGTGAGCCTTGGTGAGATGAATTCCTATTGATTTAGCTATCATTGAAGAATAATGGTGTCAGATAAAGGAGCGTTGTCAATCTTGGAAGTGTTGACAATGGAATACACTCTCAGTTCTTGTATGACACACATTAATTACAGGATTAAGCCCAATTACTATTCAAACATTGCACCTAAATACTAATGTCAAATATTATTCTCCACTGCACTACTGGTGTGATCTCTTTTCCATGTGCTTTATTCCAATTGTATTTCCAAGTGAGTTGACAAATAGACATGTCAAACCATCAGCAGTTTTATGCAATTACCCACATGCAGTGGGAATTTGATTGAGGCTTCCAGCATTAATCTTTCTTGCTTGCTTTTAACTGGCCCTTATAAAAAGGATTATCAAACTTTATTTTTATTGTACTGGTGAATCATTGTCAATAATGTCATAAAAATTTTACTAAATTATGTTCTATACCACAAAAATACACAAAAATTTATATGAATTTAATAAAAGAAAACTGAGTGAAATTTGAGTGTTCTGGGACAAGACACAGTGTGCAAATGATTTAAAATACTGAATTGTTGATACCTGCAAAGGATTTCATGATCTTACATCCCCAAACAAGTAATTTAAGTTCTGATTTATTTCTCTCTGTAAATAATAGGTTTAGCATTTCTTTTGTTTGGATGCCATTTTATTCGGACTGAATTTCACTTCTTACTGTGTAGACAAAGATTATCAGATAAATCAAATGCTGCAAAAGAGTTCCATGTCCATTCTCAATATTTCAAGACCCCTCTCGCACAGTCACAATGTATTAGTTTTTTATTATCATTGACAAACTTCAGTCAATATGTTTGCTTTTGCTTTGTCTGCATGATAGAATTAATTTTCTACACACCATCTGTATTCAAACATTATTGATGTATTAGGATCAACTATGCTGTTCATTTTGAGCGATGCTTATTTTCAAATGGTAAATACTGCAGCTGGTTATTCTTGACGATATTAATTACAGGATCAACTTAGCAGGAGGATGCAAGAGCAGTACAGCTATTACAACGGTGTACAATTTAACTTTCACCAGTTCACATTGAAGTAGGAAGTTAAAGCATGGAGCCTGACAGTGCAACCAAAAGCCAAATTCTGCAGCAGATAAGACCACATGCTTAAAAACCCTCAGCGAGAACGGTTTCCTATTTTAATATTTTAATATGTTAATCAGTTAGAGTCATATAATTGTGCCTTTCGAAAACTAACTGGGACTCATGCTGTCATAATGAAAGCAATGTACATTTCAACTCAGATATATAAAATACTCCAAGAAGATCCTTCAATGTGCATCATATCATGTGAATGGGGTCATGTAAAATGGGGGTTGAATGTCAGATAGCACATGTTACAGCCCTGAATTTGGGGGTGGGTGGAAGATAACTGAATAAAGTTATTGATGCAAGTTAGGTCTCACACTTGTTAAGTGTCATCATTGATTGATAAGAACTGATGAGGAGGATTTAAAAGTATTCTGTTAGGTTGCTAAATCTTCAAAGTTGGGTATGGATTTTGGTGGACTGAAATTTTCTGGGTTGAGGGGTATAAATTCACTTAGACCCAACAGTAAAGCCAGTACAGTCAGTGTGCTTTGGGAATGACTGAAGGTGTTAAGTGCCTACATTCATAACAGAGGCCTGTATCTCAACAAGGCAACCTAGTGCAACAGAAGATCATGTTATCCTCCAGTGTTGGGGCATCACTACAAGACATTCAAAACATTCGCTGGCACAGTAACACAAGATGATTATAACAAAGCTGTAGATGCATTAAAAAATTATCTTGCGCTGATGACAATATTCCAGCAACATGCTTTCCTCAAGATGAAGCAGACAGATGGAAAACCTGTTTCAGAATGTGACACCAGTTGTACAAAACATCTAAGTGATGTTATTATTTTATTTTATCCATTTGTGGGATGTGGGTGTCACTGGCTGGCCAGCATTTATTGCCTGCCCCTATTGCCCTTGAGAAGGTGATGGTGAACTGCCATCTTGAACCGCTGCAGTCCTCTTGCTGTGGGTTGACCAATATGCCATTAGGGATGGAATTCCTGGGTTTTGACCCAGTAACAGTGAAGGAAGAGTGATACATTTCCAAGTCAAGATGGTGAGTGGCTTGTAAGGAAACTTACAGGTGGTGGTGTTCCCGTGTATCTGTTGCCTTTGTCCTTCTGGTTGGTTGTGGGTTTGGAAGGTGCTGTCTGAGGACATTTGGTGAATTTCTGTAGTGCATCTTCTAAACAGTATACACTGCTGCTACTAAGCATTGATGGTGGAGAGAATGGATTCTTGTGGATATGGTGCCAATTAAGCAGGCTGATTTTGTCTTGGATGGCGTCAAGCTTCTTGAGTGTTGTTGACGTGCTACACCCATCCAAACAACCAGTCCTTCACACTCCTGATGTGCCTTGTAGATGGTGGACAGGCTTTGTAGAGCCTGGAGGTGAATGATTTGCTCCAATATTCTTAGCCTCTGACCTACTTTTGTGGCTGTTATGTTTATGTGATGAGTCCAGTTGAGTTTCTGGTCAATGGTACCCTCAAGGATGTTGCTAGTGGAGGATTCAGTGATGGTGGAACCATTGACTGTCAAGGGGCAGTGATTAGATTGTCTTTTATTGATGATGGCCAATGTCTGTCATTTGTGTGCCATGAATGTTACTTGCCACTTGACAGCGAAGTCTAAATAATGTCCAGAACTTGTTGCATTCGAACATGCACTGTTTCAGGGTCCGAGGTGTTGCAAATGGTACTGAACGTTACACAATAATCAATAAACACACTATTTCTGATGTTATGATGGAGGGAAGGTCATTGATGAAGCCGCTGAAGATTGTTGGGCCTAGGGCCCTACCATGAGGAAGCACTGCACGGATGGCTCAGAGCCAAGATGATGAACTTCCAACAACCGCAACCATTTTCCGATGTGACAGGTGTGACTCCAACCACCGGTGTGTTTGCCCCGATAACCATTGATTCCAGTTTTGCTTGGGGTCCTTGATGCCACACTTTGTTGAATATGGCCTTGATGTCAAAGGCTGTCACCTCACCTCACCTCTGGAACTTAACGCTTTTGTCTATGTTTGAACTGGTCGTGAAGTCAGGACCTGAGTGGCCCTGGTGGAATCCAAACTGGGCATTTCTGAGCAGGTGCTGCTTGATAGCACTGTTGATGACACCTTCCATCACTTTACTGATGATTGAGGGGAGACTGATGGGGTAGTAATTGGCTGGATTGGATTTGGCCTGCTTTTTGTGTACAGGACATACCTGGGAAATTTTCCATATATTGTCAGGTAGATGTTGGTGTTGTAACTGTATTGGAACAGCTTGGCTGGTGGGGGGGAGGGGGGCAGCAAGTTCTAGAGCACAGGTCTTCTGTGATATTGCTGGAATGCTATCAGGGCCCAAAGCCTTTGCAATATCCAGGGCCTCCAAAGTTTCTTGATATCATGTGGAGTAAATCAAATTGGCTGAAGACTGGCATTTGTGATGCTTGTGACTATTGGAGGAGGCAGAGATGAATCATACACTTGGCATTTCTGGTTGAAGATTGCTGCGAATACTTCAGCCTTGTCTTTTGCACTGATATGATGGGCTTTTCTACCATTGAGGTTTGGGGATATTTGTGGAACATCCTCTACCAGTGAGTTGTTTAATTGTTTACCACCGTTCATGACTGGATGTGGCAGGACTGCAGAGCTCTAATCTGATCCATTAGTTGTGGGATCACATATCTCTGTCTATCACTTGCTGCTTCTGCTATTTAGTCCTGATTGGTAGCTTCACCAGGTTGACATCTCATTTCTAGATATTCCTCATGCTGTTCAGGCATGCCCTCTTGCACTCTCTATTGAACCTGGCTTGATGTTAATGGTAAAGTGGAGGATGTGCCAGGCCATGAGGTTGTAGATTTGTTGGAGTACAGTTCTGCTGCTGTTGATGGCCCAAAGTGCCTCATGGATGCTCAGTCTTGAGTTGCTAGATCTGTTCATAGTCTGTACCATTTGGCATGGTGATAGTGCCACACAACAGGATGGAGGATATTATCAATATGAAGATAGGACTTCGTCGCCACCAGGACTATGTGATGGTTCTGTTATTGACACTTGATTCATTTTGACCGCCTCATTTGCAAGAATCATGTGTAACGGTGCGTCCTTTCTTGTTGAACTGGACACATACCGTTGTTGGGAAAATTTACACAATCGAGGAACATTTGTCCTTCACTGCCCGTCTACAACAACTGTGCCAGTCTATATTTGATTAATTGAATTCTTAAAGAATCATGTGTACATCATGGAAATGTATGAAGGAGGAGTTTGCATACAAATCCAAGATAATATTTCAAACTGTCAGATGTTTTAAAGTTGCAATACTTTAGGAAGGTACTTGCAGAATTTATTGTCATTTAAAAGAAGGGGAAATCCCTTTGAAGTAGAGAGATGATTCAATCATTAAAAATGTTAATGTTAGCTTTAAAATGTGGTCTCTGTAGTTGGAATTGCACCCAGACTCTAGGAAGGTGAGAACTTTTTGTCACACTCTGTGGGCTGTGCCAAAACAAGAGGCTGTTAGTTAGCATCAATACAGCACATCAGACTTGCACAATACCATCACACTTGACATTTCTGGTTGAAGAATGCTGCAAATGCTTCAGCCTTATCTTCTGCACGGATATGATGGGCTTTTCTATCATTGAAGTTGGGGATATTTTTGTTAAGGTAGCAGTAGGACCCAGATGCCAGAGGTAAGCAATTTACATGAATACAATTGTTCATTTGTGAAAATGCCAGCAATGATTTTAAAGGAAATTGATACATAAAACATCAAAATCAACTGATGATTTAAGAACTGCTTTATTTTTTGGATTTGAGAGTTTACTGCTTTTACTTCAAATAATCAAATAAGAAACTTTGTTCAGTGTAATGTCAGTAAAATCATTGATTTGTTTTGATCTATTAAGGAAGAGATATCATGATAATGACAGATAGTTGTGTGTACTCCAATATTAAATATTTTGTCATATTCAAAGTAGAAACAATAAGTTGCGTGCTATACTACAAATGGTATAATCTGATCCAGGGGTTAAGGGTGAGGCAGCGCATATTAAAGGACAGCAAATGGGAATGGAAAATGCCTGAATAAAGTCAGTGAAGTAGGTTCAATCTCTGCATCATTAAATGTTAAAAAGGACTTGATATTGCTAGTTATATAAGACTGTGCACAGCTCCACATCAGAAAGAGGTCAGCCAGTTTCTGTAAGTAAAAAGTAAATAACTAGTTATTGCAAATAAAGCTTACTCAAGCAAAGATAAAATCACACAACACCAGATGATAGTCCAACAGGTTTATTTGAAATCACAGACTTTCTGAGTGCAGCCCCTTCGTCAGGTGCAATGAGAGGAAGGCACACAAACACTGAGTTTAAGGGCAGAGAGATCAAAGGTTCAAACAACTGGTGTGACTGGAGTGAACAAACCTAGGTTTCCCTCTGCCCTTCATCTCTCTGGCTATGAACTCAGTGTCTGTGTGCTCTCACCTCACTGCACCTGATGAAAGGGCTACACTCCGAAATCTCGTGACTTCAAATAAACTTGTTGGACTATAACCTGGTGTCATGTGAGTTTTGACGTTGTCCACCCCAGTCCAACACCGGCACCTCCACAAAGATGCAAAGATTTTATTCAAAATGTTTGAGCTGTGCAAATAACTACAACTACCCTTCTTGAAAATTAACATAGGCATGATCGCACATGTACAGACACAGCATACATGACTTTCAGGCCTGGAAAAATAATAGAAAACTTTGCATTGTTCTTGTAAAAGTACTTTAGTCAAGTAGCAATTAAGTTTAGAAAAAAATTATTATTCAAAGATTGTGCAAAATGTTGGTCTCCAGCTGAAGTCAGGTTTCAAACAAACTATGGGTACTAAGATCTCTTCCTGGATCAGCCATGATAGGCTACATTGTATTTTTTTCTGGAAGTTGAATTCTTCTTTAGGAAACCTCCATTTGTGGTGATTGGATCTTTCAGTGCATTTTGAACTCAGAAATGTGATGTGGTGTTTCAGAGAGAAAGGACAAATCCTATTGTTCTGGTGTCAACTTATCTCAAGTTGTGTTGAAATTTAATATCTTTTCTCACCAACAATGTGGGTCATGTGATCTCACTCTGAACGAGCTGACTTGCCATCGCCGCCCAAACAGCTCATTCCTAACAAATGTAACATTTTTGTTGCTGTCTTTTGCTTATTTATCCATCAGGTCAATTACATTAGACAACATATTTTCCCAACAGAATCATCAACTAATTTCAGGTTAGTTGTTGATTGATATAAACTGGTTGCTCCTGACTATGTAGAGGTTTTAATTGACATCAACTCAAAGTTGATGAAGCCTGCGGAAAACAGTGTTACACATATTGAAGGTTTTATCTCCCATTTCAAGAATTCTGCTCACAACACTTTCTCCCAAAAATGGATGGTTTCAGTAAAGTTCACCATGGCTTGTAGCATCGCAAGAATTTAGTGCGGAAACAACACAGAGGAAATCAAACTGTTCTGAAGGGAAGCAGAAATAGGGGAGAAAATGGGCTCTCAACTGAAAAGACCCAATCCACGGAGAGTCTTCAGGGTGCAATTTCCTTATGGCAACGTCAGCAAGGACCATTGTTTGGAACACCCTCAATTAATGCAGGAGGTGCTCACTGAAATGTACCACCTATTATAGGTAGACCTGGACTTTCAGAGTAGCGTGATAACAGTGTTGCCAGTGGCTGTAAATGCGATCATAACTGTGAACTTCTCTGCATTGTGATCTTTTCACATTGGAACAATTGACATCTCTAACAACCCAGTTTACCATCCATTGTCTTTCAGGTGGTGAGTGAAAGAAAATAAAAAGAAAATAAATATGATTTATTGTACACTTTTACGACAGAGTTTCACATTAGGTTTGATATTTTGCTTTGTATGCTAAACAACGAGTTCTGCTTGTGTTTTGAGAATGTTGCACATTGTCAGATTCCACCACCATATCCCTTCATACATATTTTCATGCCACACAATTTCAGAGAAAAAGATGTAACATTGTTATTATGTTTCTATGATGAGTGAGCTCTCAGCACTGTGACAAATATTAAATCACATTTCTGTTCTTCCCAACATTATATGGCACAACTAATGTTTTTGAATTACTTCTAGGACAAACATCATATTTTTAAACATCTTAATGAAATATCCACATGTTTTGCAGTATACAGGCAATTCCTTAATTTATTCGTGCTTTTCTTTCATTTTGGGCAAATTATACAAAATTCTGGCATAACTTCATAATTCACAGTATAATGTATCAGGATCATTAGTAAATGTCATTGTTTTAGGATATATCTAGGATATCGAATGATTCATCATTAATGATGTATCAGTTTTCTGTTGCACTGCCTCCATTGTCAATGCACCTTAATAAACTCACACATTACTTTGTATTGCATGAATCACTATAAATGTGTTGCTGAAATATCATCTCTTTGACCTCCTCCTTTGTATTTCGTAAGTAGATCAGTTGTTATCTATCCATCCTCTATCCGCCTCCCCCTCGCTCCCTATTTATTTCAGAACCCTCTTCCCCTCCCCCATTTCTGATGAAGGGTTTAGGCCCGAAACGTCAAGTTTTCCTGCTCCTATGATGCTGCTTGACCTGCTGTGTTCATCCAGCCCCATGCTTGTTATCTCGGATTCTCCAGCATCTGCAGTAACTTTTATCTCTCAGTTGTTATTTATGCTGTCCTGTGGGAGCATTATTTTGTTTGGCAAGAAGAGGTTATTCCATTCAGGTACTATCTCCTCTCAAACTCAAAGGACCACAGATAGCATCAAAGATAAAATAAAACTGGAAAAAAAATGAAAACGCACATGCAGCAATTAATCAACAAAAAACAAACAATAGAAAACTGTTTGACAGTCTGTATAGAAATTCTTCATAGGACTGAAATTAGAGTGTGGATAAGCCACGTTTTAGGTGTGGTCAGAACAAACCAGGGTAATAAATTACTCAAAGTGATAAAGGGGTAGTAACTGAACAAGAGAAGACAATGTATGCTCCCTTAAAACACAAAGAGGCCAAATGTGTTCATTTTACATTGTGGGTGCAGTTTTATAGTTCTGGTCACAGGTTCCTCACGACCTACCCTCCTATTTCAATTCTGATGAATGGTCTGTACATAAAATATCTACCCATTTTTTTCTCTTTAAAAAAAATTATGAATGTGATGTATGATTACAATATTTGTACTCATTGTTTCTTTTAGATACCTGAAAATGTGCAAAATGCTGTCAAAATATTGTGTGTTGTTTTTGAATGAAATAGATTTTCACCATTGTAATTTTGTTTTTGAAAAGCGAGGCTATTATTTAAACAAGTATCCTTAAGTAACTGGCCTCCTTTATTTTTTAAAGGATTTTTGTTTCAAATGCTGTATCGAAGCTATTGAGCAGTTGAGATTATTTACATTAGAAAGACGGAGGTTGAGGGGGGACCTGATTGAGGTCTACAAAATAATGAGAGGTGTAGACAGGGTGGATAGCAAGAAGCTTTTTCCCCAGAGTGGGGGACTCAATTACTAGGTGTCACGATTTCAAGGTGAGAGGGGAAAAGTTTAAGGGAGATATGCGTGGAAAGTTCTTTACACAGAGGGTGGTGGGTGCCTGGAACGCATTGTCAGCAGAGGTGATAGAGGCGGGCACGATAGCACCACTTAAGATGTATCCAGACAGGTACATGAATGGGCAGGGAGCAGAGAGATACAGATCCTTGGAAAATAGGCGACAGGTTTAGATAGGAGATCTGGATCGGCGCAGGCTTGGAGGGCTGAAGGGCCTGTTCCTGTGCTGTGATTTTCTTTGTTCTTTGTCTTTGTTCTAATAACTGCTTCCCTTATTCTATTACCATTCAATGAGCAAAGAATGTTTTCTGGACCTCAGTATGTTCTGCTGTTGAACACTTGAGACAGTGTCAGCAGACTGTCAAACTCGTTGCTGTTTCTCTGGAAAATATCTCACTCTTCGTGGCTCACTAAACAGTCCAATCAAGGCAGCAGAAAGCTCAAAAAGTCATGCGTCATGTAGAACAACCCGTGTCCTAACTAAATGCAATGTTGCTGTACTTCAGAGCACTAAGTCTGTGTGTCTTTTAAAAGACATCTAAACTCAAATGATAAAATTGTTGGAGATAAAAGGTCACTTAATGTAATGATAGCTGCAATGTGATAATAGAAAGCAAGTGAATAATGTTTCTATAAAAGAAAAAGTATTCAGTTTGAATAGGTTTTTCAATATTAAAAGTGAAAGTGCTTTTTCTGTGATTCTGAAACAGTGGTATGGAACAGAATTGTGGAGACTCTTCCTCACTATGAATCTTGCAATAACTTTGTTTCCTTCTGTCATATAGAAGGCCATATTGTTTACAGCAATGTTATTAGCTTTTGCTGTAACAGTTGAATAAAATAACAATGCTGCGTTTGAAGTAAAAGACCAATTAAATGTACCTCCTGACTTCAGCCACATGATTTAAGTCAGTACAAGGACAGAGTAAGCTGAATGGCCAAAGAACATTCAGCCATTGACAATGATGATGATCTTAATTCAGTTACTGTTGAAAAATAGATATTAGGTTTTATTCATTGATATGAAAAAAAGTTCCAATTTAACAGGTTCATTTACTCACTTCAAGCATAGCGCTGAATTGGTTTTCCCAGTAATGGGTAAACTTGCCTGTATGTGAGAACACTACCTAATGCAGACTGATAAGTCTGACTGGAGGCACAAACCTGATCATTCTTCCGGTACAGTTCATTACAATGAATTCAGAAACAATAAGCATTGCTTCTTAAAAATGTCAGATTGTTAAACAATAACCCTCATTAATGTTTAATTATTTGGATCATAAGTTCCTAATGTTTTCTTCAAGCATCACGTTGATCTCTCTACTAGTTTTCTACCTAAAATAGATTGAAAGCATAGCAGTGGAAAAGATTTTTGTTCAGAACCACCTTGTGAGAATTTCATGCAGTTGATTAAAGGGGCATGGGAAACAAGCTTTCCAATTCTTTTTTGGGAAACAGAGCAAACCCAGGGCCTTTCATGTCATTATCTACTGCCTCATGATGAACTTGATTTTACATTGGTTCTGAAGCTATGTAGTGGCTGAAGCTGTGAACATCGTGATGATTCTCTTTGCTTCTTTCTGTCATAAAGGAGGTATTATTTAAGACATCATAGGATTGAAATGATGCAGTACATAGGAGACCATTCAGCCCATGGCATCAGTGCAAGCATATTTAAGAAGCTATCCAATTAATCCTGCTCCATTTCTCCTGCCCCATAATACAACAAAATTGGTACTTTCAGTTACATATTCAGTTCCCTTTTGGAGATTATTACTGAATAAGTTCCAATCAACATTTCAAGCAATAAAATCCAGGTCACAATTACTTCCTGCATAATTTTATTTCCTCATGCTGCCTCTGTTTATTTATCAAATACCTTCATTTCAGTCCTTTTGTTATTGATTCTTCTGCCACTAGATTTTATTTCTCCTAATTTACTTCTTCAAAATTTTTCATAATTTTGAAGACATGTTTCATTAATTCCCACTAACCTTCACTGCTCAATGGCGAGTGAACCCAGTTTCCCAAGACTGTCCACATAGCTGAAGCCCCTCTTTCCTGGTAACATTTCTGCTCCTTCTGAGATCTTAAACTCCTCCCCATAGTATGGTATCCAGAACAGGACACAGTACTCTAGCAGAAGCATAATCAGTGATTTCTAATAATTAACATATCCTCCTCGCTTTTTTCGATGGAGTGTGGAGCTGGAGGAACACAGCAGGCCAGGCAGCATCAGAGGAGCAGGAAAGTTGACATTTCGGGTCGGTATCCTTCTTCAGGTGTCTAGAACATAGAACATAGAACAGTACAGATCAGCAGTTCCTTCGGCCCACGATGTTGTGCCGACCTATGATCCTACTAAGAGCAATCTACCCTGCACACCCTACATTTTACTATCCTCCATGTGCTTATCCAAGAGTCACTTAAAAGTCTCTAAAGTATCTGACTCCACCACCATTGCCAGCAGCGCATTCCACACGCACACCACTCTCTGTGTGAAGAACCTACCTCTGACATCTCCCCCATACCTTCCTCCAATCATCTTAAAATTATGCCCCTTCATAGTAGTCATTTCTGCCCTGGGAAAAAGTCTGTGACTATCCACTCTATCTATGCCTCTCATCATCTTGTAGACCTCTATCAAGTCACCTCTCATCCTTCTTTGCTCCAATGAAAAAAGCCCTAGCCCCCTCAATCTTTCCTCATAAGACCTGCCCTCCAGTTCAGGCAGCATCCTGGTAAATCTCCTCTGCACTCTCTCTAAAGCTTCCACATCTTACCTGTAATGAGGTGGCCAGAACTGAACACAATATTCTGAGGGTGGTCTAACCAGAGTTTTATAGAGCTGCAGCATAACCTCATGGCTCTTAAACTCAATTCCCCTGCCAATGAAAGCCAACACACCATACGCCTTCTTTACAGCCCTATTAACTTGGGTCACAACTTTGAGGGACCTATGGATGTGGACCCCAAGATCCCTCTGTTTCTCCACACTGCTGAGAATCCTGCCATTAACCCTGTATTCTGCATTCAAATTCAACCTTCCAAAATTAATCACTTTACACTTTTCTACGTTGAATTCCATCTGCCACTTCTTTGCCCAGCTCTGCATCCTGTCAATGTCCTGTTGCAACCTACAACAGCCCTCCACGCTTCCCACAACTCCACCAAACTTGGCAAACTTACTAATCCACCTTTCCACTTCCTCATCCAAGTCATTTATAAAGATCACAAAGAGCAGAGGTCCCAAAACGGGTCCCTGCGGAATACCACTGGTCACTGAGCTCCAGTCTGAATACTTTCCATCTACTCCCACCCTCTGTCTATTGGACAGCCAGTTTTGTATCCAGACAGCCAAATTTCCCTGAATCCTATGTCTCCTTACTTTCTGAATGAGCCTACCATGTGGAACCTTATCAAATGCCTTGCTAAAATCCATATACACCACATCCACTGCTCTACCTTCGTCGATGTGTTTTGTCACATCCTCAAAGAATTCACTAAAGCTTGTAAGGCATGATCTGCCCCTCACAAAGCTATGCTGACTATTTCTAATCAAACTGTGCTTTTCCAAATAATCATAAATACTATCTCTCAGAATCCTCTCCAATAATTTGCCCACCATAGAAGTAAGACTGACCAGTCTGTAACTCCCAGGATTATCCTTATTCCCTTTCTTGAACAATGGAATGACAATTGCCACCCTCCAATCTTCTGGTACTACTCCAATGGACAGTAAGGACACAAGGATCATTGCCAAAGGGGCAGCAATCTCTTCCCTCACTTCCGGTAGTAACCTTGGGTATATCCTGTCAGGCCTGATCTCGCAAGGAATCAAGGGCTACAGGAAGAGTGCGGGTAAGTGGAGTTGAAATGCCCATCAGCCATGATTAAATGGCGGAGTGGACTCGATGGGCCAAATGGCCTTACTTCCACTCCTATGTCTTATGGTCTTATGGCCCAGGGGACTTTTCTATCCTCATGTTTTTCAAAATTTCTAGCACATCCCCCTTCCTAACAACAACATGTTCAAGCATATCTGCCTATTTCATGCTGTTCTCACAAACGTCAAGGTCCCTCTCACTGGTGAATACTGAAGCAAAGTATTCATTAAGGACCTCCCCTACCTCCTCTGATTCCACACACAAGTTCCCTCCACTGTCCCTTATTGGCCTACCCTCACTCTGGCCATCCTCTTGTTCCTCACATAAGTATAGAAAGCCTTGGGGTTTTCCTTAATCCTACTCACCAAGGTTTTCTCATACCCCTTTCTACCTTTTCTAAGCCCACTCTTCATTTCCTTCCTGGCTACCTTGTCGACCTCTCAAGCCCTGTCTGATCCTTGCTTCCTCAACCTTAAGTAAGCTTCTTTCTTCCTCTTGACTAGGTGTTCAACATGTCTTGTCATCCAAGGTTCCTTCACATTACCATCCTTGCCTTGCCTCAGTGGGACAAACCTATCCAATACCTGTAGCAACTGCTCCCTAAGCAACGTCCTCATTTCTATCGTGCATTTCCCTGAGAACATCTGATCCCAATTGGTGCTCTGTAGTTCTTGCCTAATAGCATTGTAATTCCCCCTCCCCCGATTAAATACTTTTCCAAGCTTAGACACTGCTGATATTAGGCTGAATGGTCTTTAATTGCTAATTTAATCACCAGCCTAAAAAAGAAATCAGAGACAGACTTGACTTGAAATAGATTTGTTCACACAATTAAGCATTACATAAAGGGGTTAGTTTAGCTCAATTGGTAGGGTAGTTGGTTTGCAATGCTCAATGATGTTAACAGCATTTACACACTGGCTGAGGTTACTATGAAGTATCCTCCTTTTCAACCTTTCCTCTCTCTGAGGCATGGTAACCCTCAGGTTAAACCACCAATTAGGAGAATCAGGTCGTTCTCTAACGAAAGGGCGGTCCAATGGTCTGGTGACTTCATCTTTTATCCACATTTATTTCATGAAAACCCACGCCCTATATCAGTAAGGGTCTTTTTTTAAAATTAAATCAATCAGTTCTGATATTTGAAGACAAACGTCTATGCTAGGTGGGACTTGAACCCAGAGCTTCTAGACCAGAGAAAGGGATGCCACCATTGCAATTGAAGACACTTATGAAAAATATTTCAATCAACCCATTTACAAGTGTTAGACAACACTTCTGTTAGACTCACAAGTGAGACTTGAACTCAGACCTTCTGGCCTAGAGGTAAAGACACTGCCCTGACTCTACAAGAAGACCTCTTAGAATCCTTCAAAAGTATTTTCACTCAATTAGTTTACACTTGAAATGACAAAACTTTGAGATAGGTGGGACTTGAATCTGGATATTCTAGCCCAGAGGTGGGGATACCACCACTGTGCCACAAGCCCCAAGTGTATTTTACATTTGTTCAATTCACCAATCAATGAATGCCCTGGGCCTGTATGTACTTAAACTCACATTGATCCAATTAATGACATTTGTTATACAAGGTTACAGATAGGACTATTGTGGTGCAGTGATAGTATCCCTACGTCTGACCCAGGGGGCCAGAGTTCAATCTCATCTGCTTTAGAGATGTATAATAAAATTACTGATCAGATTGATGGTAAAATATCCAAGGATTAATATTAAGGACGGCAGTAAATTCACTCAACCTGAAAATGTCACATGGACTTGGATATGGGTAAGATAAAATAGCTTAAGATCTCATGAAGTGCAATCTATATCCGAGATCTTCTCATTGTCTTAGTAACAATGACTTGACTAGTTTGAGTTGTACCTAATTGTTGTCATACCGTAATTGATGCATCATTTAAGCCAAAAACATTTTCATCTTAATTTTCACTTGGTCATGGGCAATTCACCTGAAACACAAGCTGATAATGGTTGGCATCACAGTACATACAATACAATAGTAGCATTGGGCACTGTAGCTTAAAACCACAAGGTAACACCGGTCAGAATTCCAGAAGACCCAGGAATAGTACTAGTTATTTAAAGTTATAAAAGACTTTATGGCATCAAGAACTATTCTGACAGATTGTTGGCAGCTGCAGTGGCTGAACAGCTAAATAGCCCAGAGCCAAACCTATGGAAAGATCAACAATGGAGAAAAAACACTCAAAGGTAAAGCCTCTTATTTCAGACCAATAAAAGAAGCATAAATGCAAATGTGACCTAGAGTCTATAAATGTGATTATCTTCTTTCTTGAAGTGAAGGTCAGAAGGAGGTTCCGTTTGGATGTGAACAATAAGCAGAGCTCTGAGATTAATGTTAAAAATCTCTGCTGGGACAGGAAAAAGCTTTAGATTTATAGTGCAGAATAGGTTGAGAAATCTCAAAGTTAAGAAGGAGCTTTTACCGTTCACAATGTTTGTTGCCCCCATAGTGAGGCATAACGACAGTAGGGAAATTCAGGGCTTTAGAAGTAATTTAAATCAGTTTTACAGCACTGGTAATGTTGCAAAACCAAAATTAAGTTGACAAAGCAGCAACTTTAAAACCTAAACGGACGGAGTTTATCAGAACAAGATGATATGAATACTGTTGAGGACACAATAAAAGTAGAAGATCCAATATTTAAACCGTGATCAGGCTGGAAAACTTATTAAAATAGCAACTACCAGGCTTCATTTGATGAAGTCTTCAAAAAGTATAGGCATTGTTTATTAGAATGTGAAAGATGAAAAAACGTCTTTGCCCAGAAAATCACATGAAACCTCAATTCTTCCTGCAGAAGGTAAGATATCTCTATTTTGTCAACAAAAGATGGGGATCCATCACTTTGACTAAAGCAATGTTCTCCGTAAACAGTACAGCGACACAGCACTCTGGGTGTGTATTTCAAAGACATCAAAATGGAAAATAAACCAATATTGCCATATCGAAGAAATAAGAATCTCCCTGTGGAAGTAATTAATTCAATACTGAAATACTGCAGAATGAAAAGTCTTTAAAGTAAGATAAATAAATAATCACTTTAGAAAGAAATGGCAAGATAAATAATAATGCCTATTAGATTTACCATCAAAGTTAGCCCAAACAGAGCACAGGATTGGACATTTTGGAGAAAACAGTTCTTAAGATGTGGAATTGCTTCTCAACCAAACACTAAAGAAAAAAGTTGAATGTATAAGCAAACATCCATATGATCTACAGCTGATATTGTAATAGCTCATCAAAACATTTAACAGAGGATTTCAGCCTCCATGAAAATCCATAGATAACTTTATAAATAATCTCTATGATTCGTGGAAAACTCTGACAATAGAGTTTAAATCAGAATTCATAACAGACAGAATTGTTATTGTTGCCTGCAGCTGGCATTTGATTCTGTGACGATCATTATTAGGTAAATTTGCTACCATTAATCCTTCTTTTAATATTGGTCTGCAGAGCTCAATGGTACCAAGTGGGAGGTTACTCCACTTAGAATTCTTTGGCAGAAGATGTACATGCTTGAGTAACAAGAAGTAGTTTTTTACATTTTCATAAAGTAATGGTATACTTGCTTAAAGCCGTTTATCTCCATTATTATGTGAAAGACATTGTTATTTCCTAAGGGATGATAGCTCGGTCTATGCAACATGGCAGTAATCTGTAAAACAGACTAGCAATTAACAATGCAATGCATTAGTACTAACTATCTCCTCTCACAGACAATCTTTCATAAAAGAATGGACACAGCTATTCCAAAAGTTTAGGTAAACCCTTTCAGACTCACTGCTTAATATAATGGCTATTGGTTTTCCGGATGAGTCTCGGGCAGATTTATTGCAGTCAAAAGAAATTTTGGAGAAAGCTATTCCAATTGCAGAAAACAGGATGACAGACAAATCCCGAGAACAGAAGGACAACATCATAGGAGAACAACAGAATCAATTCAGTTTATAAGGTATATACCCTTTAAACCCATGTGACAAGCTAAAGTCAAAGCCAACACAAATGGTGAGGGAGCATTAGTGGAGAGTCAGTGAATGTTCTTGTCTGGGATGAACCGGGTTGGAGTTGTCATGAGTTGACATGGGATGCTGGGTCAAGTCTAGCAAGGTTGCATTAGTGGATGTAAGGAGTGGGGGAGCGGTAGAGGAAATGGCTATTGGTTCTGTTGGACTTAGTCAGGGAAGGGTTTTTGCGTTTGGTGAGTTTCAGTTAGGGTCAACAGCATTGGGTTCAGTGGGGGAAAGTAGGGGAGGTGATAGATATTAGAGGGATGTGGTGTTAGATCTTGTGGATGATGAGTAAGGTTTGGCATGGAGTGGGTGGCTGACATGTTGGTTTGCAGGTTTCAGTCATGTGACAGAGATGTTGTATTGGGGGTGCATATTTCAAGTGTCTGGGGCTGAAATGGATCGTGGCCTAGTTCAGTCATTAATTAGGGGTTACATTTAACACTTATCTAGGGATTAGAGCAGGTTTAATCCTCTGACCTTCGCTGGGTAACTATTAATGAGTCAGAACCTCTAAATGTTCCGACTTTAACACAAGTTGGGGATTCCACAGAGGTTTCAGATAATTGCTTCAAGGAAAATTTAACTTTGTGGGCTATTCATATGGAGTTAGTGGCATCTGGACTTCCATATGGTCCCAATGTGCAACTCCAGTCGACATTACTGCAAAAACTATCTTCCTATCAGAAAATATGGGCCGATGTCTGCCTTACTTGTAATTTGTACCTGATTGTTGACTTTCAACTGTTCAGTTGTATATCTCAGTATGTAGCAGAGTATTGCTAAAAGTGGAGGGCTGCAACTTTTGGACCTGAAAAGTACCCAGTTTACGGGAACGGTCAGGTATCTCTAGAAGGGTAAGATGTCTCAAAAATTGGAGCAACACATGTAGAATACTGTTTCACTCTGCTATGAGTGGTGTTTGCCACTAAAAGGGAGCTGCTGCCAAGTCAAAAAAGACATTCTGCCTATGACAGAAATAAGTAACATGGGATATGAGTTTCAGAGCTGGTGTGATGCTAGGTAGGTAGATTGTATATCCCAAAATCTGAAAGATTGCATCAAACAGCATGTCACACCGGTTGTTTCCAATGGTCAGGGAAAAAGACCGTACGTAACCAGTGTACGTGCTTTGCAAAATGCAAAAAACAGGACCCAATATTAGATGAGATTCCTCAATTGAATAACATTTATAAGTTGATCTTAAGTGTGTTAAGAATTACAGTGACAACCAATTTAGTATTGTCACTTGGGCTCACATATCATCTAGATTCATGTTTTTGTGAGGCAACAGCAAACCGAGTCAACTGAACAACTCATATCTAAGCGCAGTGACAAGGTATGATTACAACTTCAGAGCAACTGAGCTAACCTGCAGAGTAATTGAGCTCATGATTGCATTTATCCTAACAGTAGCATTCCAAAAAGAAATCTTGGACCAGAGGTTGAAAAGAAAGATGTTACAAAGAAAGGAAGTGGTTATCAGTGAGATGAAATGATTATTGACAATGAGAACAATCAATAATTTGAAAAGGAAATTGGATAGGCACTTGAAGCAAATTTACTTGCAACTCTATCAAGATCAGTTGAGGGAGTGGAGTTTGATGGATTGCTCTGCAGGGAGCTAACATGGGGTTAATGAACCAAACAGCCTCCTTTTGTGACATAAATGACTCTACGACTCTGTGAGAGCATTCTCATGGGGACACAGGAGAGGGAGCGCAGAGTAAACAACAGAAATGCTGGAGAAACCCAGCAGCTCCAAGCTAGTAGAAATGACCTCTATAGTTCGGAAAGTCATTTCCAAAGTGATGAAAGCACACAGCCTCAAACAAGCCATTTGAGAAAAAGTATTTTACTTGGGCAAACAAGGACTTTATATTTAAAGACTTCCCAGTCTGTCATTTACTCAGTCCCATCAAACCCCACTGTGCTCTCGCCTTCCTGAGCCTGATGAGTTTCAGATGTTTAAGAAACCTGTAAACTAGCTATTAAAGTTAGAATTTGAGGTTTAAACTGTATTAGTTGGTCTTTGTGCATATTTGAAGCTGAGCTATGAACAGTTTGGAAATGTACATCAGTTAAATGCGGACATTAATGGTTTCCTGCCAGGTTCCTTAAAAGCCAGTAATCTTTTTAAGCTTAAATCACCCTATGCATGAACACATATCTCCCCTTGAAAATTATAATTCCCTTATTATTTCTGTCAAGATGCTTGAATCCTTCTATGGGGATAGGCGTTTTGACATGATATAATAGATAATACCGTGATTCACTTTGTCACATTTCTTTTCTTATGTATAATCTGGGCATTTATTTTTCCTACTTCTTTCAAAAAGTATGCTTCTATTTGATTAGTTGTATTTTGTTTAACTTTGGACGTTCTATCCTAATTAACCAATGAAAACAGGAGACATCTTCAGCTGTACCTCATGAGGAAAAGTCTCCACTTTCTGATAAAAACAACAATTCCATCTCCACAATAATTGACATAACAAGGTGTAGAGCTGGATGAACACAGCAGGCCAAGCAGCATCAGAGGGGCAGGAAGGCTGACGTTTCGGGCTGTGCACCTTGTTATCTCAGATTCTCCAGCATCTGCGGTTCCTACTATCTCTCCGCAATAATTGACTCGAGACTTTCAGAATCCTTGCAGCCTTTTAGATGAATTTCCCTCCCAACCTTTTCAACTAGCCATATTACAGCAATGAGAAAGTATTTAAATTTCCCAATATGACACTTGATTGTAGTTCTAAGACTTTTTTTCAAACACTACTGAAATTTATATAGAAACAATTTATAGGTTCCTTATCTGCCTCCTTAGTGTTATTTATTTTTATATGCCCCCTACTTTGTTTAACTGCATGTTTTGAATCTATTTAATGATCAAGGTTGGTAAAACAATCTTTAAATATGTCTGCATTATCTCTGTATTGTTTTAATTTAAATGCTTCCTGCAAGCAAGCATATGCCTGCCTTTGAGCTCCTAGGACGTTCAGATAGGTGTTATTCCTCTAAACAATTTACCTTACCCACTGAACATATCCCATAATTAATAAAATTGTTTTTACAGGGTCCTGAATCCAAATGTTGAATTCTATGCTTCAGCTATTCTTCACCTATGATCTGAAGATGACTGATGACTGATGAAAGCCCTGAGATTGCAAACTTTCTGCATCAGTCTGGTGATCAGCAATGAGATCTTTGTCAGAATCCTGCAACAAAAATGTATCTTAATTCATTTGTGCCAATTGGAAAATTACCATAGTATGTGCCAAACATGTTCCTGGAAAAAGAAACGTTCCTGTCAGATCCTTATCTCTATGTAGGGTTCCTTGATGCCAGTGATAGACAGCCTGATAAGGATCATATACAGCTTCTTTCAATTCCTTGACTCTTAATATCGTCATCTTAATTTTTGAATAAATCCCCTTAACATGTCTAGAAAGGTTCTGTGAATACAGAGGTTCATCGGTGTGAAGGGTTTTAACTTTGGTGAATGCTGAATCTTTCAAATCAGGATCAGAAACGAATCAATTGGAGCAACAAAGAATCCAAAGTTTTGAGGGATTCAGTAGCATCTGTGTTGCACAATGATGACTTACATTTCATCTTCTAAAGTTATTGAATATGCTTATAGATAATGAAGAACAACGGCCCTAACACTGATTCTTGTACATTGCCACCAGTAAGCAGGCTTGACAGAAAGCCTTTACGATCAGCAATGTTCTTCAATCCATATTAATGTTCCTTGATGAAAGCAAAAACTACTTGTCAATCTCAGTGAAATCACTCTTCTTCACTGGACTTTTGTGTGGTATCTTAAACAAGGCTTTTTGAATATTCATATGCACAGATCCCAATATTAATGGGGAGGTTCCAATGAGTGGCCACAAACATCTGGAGAAAATAATATGACTGAGGTGTGGAGGCCCTGCCAATCTTAACACAGGGCTTCATTAACATGTTAAAAATTGAAAGAACTGCAGATGCTGGAAATCAGAAACAAAAGCAGAAATTGCTGGAAAAGCTGAGCAGTTCAGCAGCATCAGATTTAACGTTTTGGGTTCAGAACTTCAATTCTAAAGAAGGGTCACTGACACAAATTTTTAACTCTAATTTCCCTCGACAGATGCAGCCAGATCTGCTGAGATTTTCCAGCAATTTCTGTGTTCATTAACATATTGTAACTCGGGCTCCCATCTGGCAGCCAATCACACCTGGCTAATAAATACTGCTCAGTTAAGAGCCATTTGCATTGGCAGTTGACAGCATCTGCCTCAGATTATGTGCTGGAAATGTCATCTTGCTCTGTTTGACATATTTCTTTGTGTTTAATGTAAGTTGCTTCACATATCATGTTCTTGGCTGCGATTCCAGGTGCGAAGGTAAGTAAACACCTACCTAGTTTTTGCAGAAGCCCTTAATTATGCTCTTTGAAATTTAAAGGGACAGCAAGAAATGGCATAAAATTGACCTATTTTGTTGTGCTTTGCAATTACAAAAGGTTTGACTTTATCACATTATAGACACAAATTCTGGAGCTGTTAAGCAGTATTGTATTTCTCAGACCTCACCAAGTTCTTGCAGAACAGCGCATAAAGTAGTGAGTGATATGGGCATCTCCATACATATAGCAATCCAATTACTAACACTTTTGAATAATGTAATGACACAGTAGATCATTTATCCTATTGGGAGTTGGGAGAGCTGGCTGGGGTTGTGAAGGGTTTGATGGGTGCTGGGGGTGGTGGGAGGGAGGGGTGTGGTGAGGGTGTGGAAAAGATTAATTTCCAGGTCACATTGCATCAACTGGAGTTTCACTTTTAATAACAACTTTTTCCTCAAAAAAATCAATCATGTTCGTCAGATAATCCTCAAATTTCCTAATGATCATGCAATGGATCACTAATGATCCCTCTCAGCAATTTATTTGAATCCAATTGAAACCAACTGCCCTGTTACTCAATGATAAATGTGATCCTCTCCCACAGATTAATTTTAATGGTATTAGCAGGACATGACGTTGTGGGAATTATGCAATCTATTAGTATTGTTCAGTTACTGCAATGATTATGTTATGATTTATGCTGGTAATACCAGGATTTCTAGTAATCCACTATCATGATCAATGATGATCATCTAACATGATTTGTGAAGGTCATAAAACATGTTCAGAACTCATTATAAATTCAACGTTGCAGTAAGTAAAATATTTTTGTGCAAATTATACTCATGCAGCATATGTTCAGAGTTAGTTACTTCACCATTAGCTTTCTAAATTACTTTGCTGCTTTACATTCAAACCAATTTCGACATGAATATGTATATTTCAAATTTATTTTTACTGTACGTAATTAATCTAAAGTCTGTCCAATGAGACCAGTTAATGTGACCTACAAGATAGTGATATATCCCACCTGCAGGCAAGGAAGGATAAGATGAAAGACACTCAACTGAGTTGAGAACAAACTAAAACCATTTGCATTCTTGAAAGTAGTAAAATTGCTTTCATATTGCACAGCAAGCATCAGGCCCTCCTGTCCAACACTACTTTTGAAATGAGAGATCTTCTTGAAAAAACTTTTAAAATTTTTGCTTCGTTTAAATTCATTAAAATATGATCAACATTCATAATTCCCTGTCTTCTCCTCAAAACAGGCGTGGGAATGATCTAACAAAGCTTTGGCTTATTTTCCCATTCTGAACCCAGTGGACCGCATAAGCACACATGCAGACTGATAAATAGATTGCAAAAGTTAAAGAGCCTCATTAGAGATGCATTTTTAAGCATCACAAATTACGTTTGCCTTTTATATTTGCACAATACTTTGTACTAATATTACTATCTGGTTTCATGAAGCTGTTGGCTTGTCATTGGGATAAAACGGACACCAGGCTTAATACGTCAGATTTGACAGTAGGTTCCAACAAATATTTTACCACAGAGCTATTGCTATGAGCCTTAGACCTGTATTCAGCTGATATTGATCTTCTGACTATCTACCATACAAACATATGAGCAGGGAAGTAAATCCTTGGCAATCTTTTCCTCTCTCACAGTCATTGAGGATTACAACAAGTTTTAATTTTCTCAAAAGCTGTCCCAACTGAGATTAGTTGATACAAAACAAAGTTAGAGGAATCAGATTTAAGGTTAACCACAAACCAGAAAGTGGGCAGGTAAAATCCCAAAGTTATTGATTCTCCAGGAAAAAAAAACTCTAAATGCTCCTATTTTAAGTGATGTACCTGGAGAGACAGCTAAGCTCCCTGCAAAATTTCCAATTCACATTTTCAAATCAGGATGTAATCGGGTCACTAGAGTATGTTAGGCTTTTAGTTTAATTGGGAAAATCATCGTTGTTTTCCTGCCAAGTTAAGATCAGCCTGAAGGGGATAAAAAATTTAAAGAGGAACCCAGGGTCTGTCAGCATGATTGGAGTTCACTTGCCCTCCCAAATCTATCACACCATCACCACCTCCTCGCCAATATGAGCCTCTTACACTAACTCATGGGATGCTGCATAGACCTTGACCAACTAGTATTCTGGAGAGCAGCAGACACCTGATAGCTATTCTGGAAGAAGGGAAAAGTTGAAGGGAACTGGAATGCTGGCATATTAAGGAAACACAACAGTTCAAAACATTATGGCCTCATATTGCTGCAGGTGAGATTGAAACTAGCAACAACATATGAATATATAAATTTACAAACAAGGATCAAACGTAAGCCATTTGTTTGCTGCTTACCATCTCCCTCTCTTTTTTTTTCGAATAAAGGATTATATTTGCTTTCTCCCAATTGAATTGGATCTTCCTCAGCTCTAGGAAAATTAAAACTTAAAACCAATGCATCAACTACCTCACTAAACACCCCTTTTAAGACCTTCGGATGTAATCCATCAGGACCCTAGCACTTGTCTGCCCCAACCCCAACAATTTACCTTCTGTCACTTCTCACGTAATTGTAATTTTCCTGAGTTCCTCTCTTTGTTCCGCTTCCTGACTTACAGCAGCTCCTGGGAAGTTACTTACATTCTCAGTAATGAAGATGGATAGAAAATATCTGTTCAATTTACCTGTCACCTCCTTATTTTCCAAAACATTTTTTCAGACTGTCTTTCAAAAGGTCTAATGATCATTTTGTTGGTCCTTCTGTATTAAACATTTATAAATTTTTTATATTTTCCAGACAGGTTTCGCTAGTGCCTGAATGTGTCCATTTTTCTTGCCATTTGTTTTCATATTCTGTGCAACCTTCTGACCTGTCTTTGCATAATAATGCTTTTCCTTTGTAAGGTGGGGCAAAAATCCCCATCAGCTTACGGATATACCCTGGACTAAAACCCTCCGAAGGCCGAAGTTTGTGGAAACTACATTGAATTAAAATTCACTGAACTTTTGGACTCAAAAAACCATGGGCTGCAACTGAACCAGGGAAAGGCTGGTTGGGACAGACTGGGTAATGTGCAAACCCAGGAGTAGATGTCTGGTACAGGGGTTAGTTTGAAGAAACTAAAGGAAGCCCCCATTCACGCCCCAACTTAATGGAAACCAGACTGCAGGAAACAAACAACTTCAACAACTTCAGACCTTCTGGAGCCTGCAGAGGTACAAAGCCACACAATTTTCCAGCCAGTGCTCAGGCTCAAAAATACCAAACATTCCACACCATTTGTGCTACGTGCAAACCTGTTCCACTAATGCTTGTAGAAACATTCACACTACTATTCAAAACATTGAAAATACCAGGGAAATACTGGACATTCCAAACCATTCACCTTAATCGAAAAGCCATTCCCACCTCTTCCGCTGATCAGGAAGTTCATTCAGCCCCAAGATGAGGAACAATAGTTCGGCAGCTGAAACCAGACTTAGCAGGAGATAAGGGGGCCTGTAGTTGAGTACAGCTGGAGACCCCGATCCCAGCACTGGGCACTGCGTTACGAGCAACTCGGCCCGATTCCAACTAGGTGTGTGTGATCGGAGGTGGGCTCCATGAGCGCCTAGTGTGAACGGTTCATGAGAGGAGTTTGAGAGTCCGAGCAAGAAGCAGGCTCCCCTCGCAAAGGAGTCCTTGAGCCAAAGTCATGAGGAAGGGAAAGGAGATCGGTCAGGCTTACCGATCGAGAGAAAAGTTCCCTCCGAGTCAAGGACTCCACAAACCCTCCACATCGAGAGCGGCCCTTGCAACCACCGAACACCATCAACCAACCACAAACCTCCACTCGACGTCTGGGGGTGACTGAAAGCATTCAGAGACACAAGACACAAGGCGGGGGCAACACCAACAACATCCATCACCACCTAAGACAACAACCTGCTCGCAAGGACAACCAAGAAAAGAAAGAAAACCCAAGATACTCACTGGTCAGGTCCAATGCACCTGACCGCATTAGAGGACACCACTAGACTGATGGTTATCAGCTCTCGCAGCCTATTGCTGAGTCCCAGCTACAACAAAAGGCTATGGACAAGAGGCAGTCAAAATCGCATTTCAGTCCAGGGGTGAGCCTAAGATCATTGAGACTCTCTAACCCAGCTTGGCTAGCCTTAGATAGAGGAAGGAGTAGTTCGGAGCTAATGGTATAGGGCACCCCTAAGGAATGGAAGCAGGATAGGACTTCTTGTTAGCAGGCAATCCCCCTCTCTCTTTTCCTGTTAGCATTGGGAAAAACCACTCACTGTAACTATCAAACCCATTGCGTCAAGTCTTGTATACAAGGCTTAACTGGGCGTCAAATTACCTGGGAGACAGATCTCAGTCAGAGGTAGGCAGGTTTTGATATTCACTTTCTTGTTTTCTGCAAATTTATTCGATTTGCTTATATTTCAATGAAATCAGAGTTTTCTTTGTCTCTGAAGCATCTGCCTGCTGTGTTTTCCACCACACCACATTCCACTACACAAGCTCAGTGTCAGAGCCAGGGAGCTGGTGAACAATAAATCAGACAGCTCTCCCTGCAGAATGGCGACCTCGAAGGGACACTGGCAGAGTGAATTTGGTGCTCTGGGGCGTGTAACACAGGCCAAGAACTTGATGGAAGAGAGGATTTCCTCTCTGTATACAAAAAAGTGAATGTTTCAAAAAGGTGGGTACTGGACCTACTGAGGACAGAACGTCCAGCTGAGGCAGCAGCCCAGTGGACAGAAAGTAAGGAGCATAAGCGCCCCATAGAAAAGGCAATCTGGCTCCTATGCCTGCAGAGACAGGTCCAAGTGCTGGACAGGAGGGTTGAGGAGTTAGAGGCAGTGCTGAGGGTGGCAGAGGAGGGCTGCACCCTAAGGACCAGAATGAGCTATATGCTGCATGAGGACCTGCAGCGGGAGAGGCAGGGGAAAGATAGCAGGTGGAGGCAAGATACAGGAATCAGATGGATTACTTGCAGTGTCAGGCCACAAGAGGCCAAAAATAATGAACAAGTGCTGAAGCAGGAAAACCAGCATCTGGGGGATCAAGTCAAGGTACAGGAGGAGAGGCTGAAAGATATACAGGCAGCCTATCTGGTAGCCTGCCGTGAAGGGTTCAGCAGGGAAAAGCACAGGCCCTGCCAGGAACAGATCCACCAACTTCGCCAGGCTTTGTCCCAGGCCAGAGGCACTGTGTGCTTGGTCAGCCTGGGAGCAGTTCAGATGCGCAGGAAGGGGCAAGGGGGCAAGGTGAGTGGAGATAGTAGGGCAGTTGGGGACGCTCCGTCACCTGGGACACCGGGGGGACGCCTGGTGTGGTAGCAGGAAGAGCGGCTAGACTGCAGGCAGGGGCAATCACTGATTCACCAACTGCAGTACCAGGAGTGGAACCGGTCAGGCAGCAGGTGGACGCTCGATCAGTACCGAGGGCACCGGGAGCAGGCCCGGGCCAGTAGCTGGTATGGGGTGGGCATAGGGCCAGTGAGGAAATAGTCAGAATCGGGGCCAATGTGCCTGTAACGACAGCACAAGTATGGCGCGCCCCAGGATGGTCAGGAGCAGGGGGATTTGGAGAGCTGGTTTGAATCCCCACATGGAACTCAGCATCTCAGGGCCATGGGTGGCCCATGTGGAGAAACTGACCCATAAAGGTCACCCATTGGTCCACTTCATGAAAGTGGAGCAGGATGGGGAGATTAATGGGTATGATGAGGCAGAAATGGCCAAGTTGCTGCTGTTCCCTTCGGACAGCAGGCTGTACAAGGCCATCTCTGCAGACAGCAAACGGAAACGCAACACATTTGCAGCCATCCAGGAAGAGATCCTGGAGGTAATGGGGTACAATGATGGGAGTCCATTCTCCCAGGTAGAAAACACCGTATGGGGGGGCAGGAGAAACACTGCAGGCCTTTGCTAACAGGCTGTGGCTTGTTTATGCGAGCACCTGTGGAGGGAACCTGGAACAGGACAACCTTAGGGGTGGTGACCGGGCTCGTTGGCTCCGCATCCTGGTGGCAAACAGCTTACCAATGTTGTGGGTCAAGGCTGAACTTTCATTTGGCCCTAAGGATCCTCAAATTACAGAGGAGTCTGTAATAAGGCTGTTATCCCTCACTTTACAGAATGGGCAGGGGGTGGGGGTTGGTCGGGGAGGGAGGGGACGAGAAAGTACCCAGGGGAAAGATCCATGAGATCAAGCCCGTCCAGAGCAAGAAAGAGTGGCACCCAGAGGGATGTAGTCGACAGGAAGGACGTATGTTTTGGATGCGGAAAGACCGGGCATTAGAGAAAGAATTGCCCCGATCCCTGAAAGGGAAGCAGAGTATGGTTTCAGGATAGCATGTAATTTCTCTCTCTCTCTCTCTCTCTTCCTATTAGCGTAGGTAACAACCACTCACCGTAACTACTGAACCCACTGTGTCAAGTCTTGGATGCAATGTTTAACTGGGGGTCAAATTAACTGGGAGACAGGTCTCAGTCAGAAATAGTCAGGTTTTGATATTCACTTTCTTGTTTTCTGTAAATATATTCAATTTGCTTGTTTTCCAATAAAATCAGAGTTTTCTTTGCCTCTAAAGCATCTGCCTGCTGTGTTTTCCACCGGACCACATCCCAGTGAATAAGCCCTGTAGTAGAACCAGGAAGCTGGTGAACAATAAACCAGGCGGCACTCCTGACATCTTTAAGTTTGATAATATCTTTAGCATTTTCGTTCACCATAAGTCCACCCCTTGGAATTTTTCTTAGTCGTTAAAATATCTCTATTCGGTGTATCCTGAAACATTGCCTTAATTGTTTCCTACAGCATTTTTATTTACCTTTAATCCAATTTGCCAATTTGCTTTGGCCAGCACTGATTTCATGTCTTCAAAATTGCCCTTAATTAAGTTTTTAAAATAGTTTTGAGGCCCAGTTCTCTCTCCATCTAACTGACTGTGACGATAGATTGTCGGGGTACCTTCATTCTGAGATCACTGAAAAATTCTATTTTGTTATACTATAACCTGCTTTCTGGTCAGCCATTGAACATGCTGTTCTAAGAAACTCTCTCATCAACACTATTTGAACTCTTCATTTAGACTACCTTTGTCCATCTGTTTCTTTCCAGTCCATATGTAGGTTAAAATCTCAATGTATTTTTGAAAATATCCCATGATTTTTTTCTTTATTATCCATCCTAATATACAGTTACAATTAGGAGCCCTGAACATCAGTGCCATGAATAATTTCCTGTCTTTACCATTTCTCATTTCTACCTGAACTGTTTTCACCTCCTGGTTTCCTGAGCTTATATTTCCATCCCCCCTCCCCCACCAAAATGTGCTAATACCATCATTAACTAACAGCATCGCACCTCTCTCTTTTCCTATTTTGCTGTCATTCCTAAATGTCCTGTGGTCTCCAATATTCAGATACCATTACATGTCATCACGCAGGCTTCCGTCTATAGTGGCCACCAGATCATATTATTTATCTGAGATAGCAGGAACTGCAGATGCTGGAGATGCATTTTCTGAAGAAGGGTCTAGGCCCGAAACGTCAGCCTTCCTGCTCCTCTGATGCTGCTTGGCCTGCTGTGTTCATCCAGCTCCACACCTTGTTACCTCATATTATTTATCTGTTCTGTTTCAAATATACTATACATTCAGATACAGTCCTCAGCTTGATCTTTCTGCTCTGACCTCAAGACTTAATTGTTGATTTACTCTTAGTTTTATACACTCTAACCTTCGTGACATGATTTGTTCATCATTTCATGCATTAATAACTTTCTCTGTTGCTCTTTCTCTACTGTTTGATTTACCAAATCTTCTTAAATTTGATCCATGATCCCTCTATTTTGTTTACAATCTTTTCTATGTCCCTGGTTACGTAATTCACAGGAGCACTGATTCCAGCATCACTCGGGAAGTGATCATTCCATGCTTCGGATTCCACACGTTCCAGCACTGGTGCCAGCGCTTCATGAACCAGAACCCACCTCTCCCACATCTGTCTCTGAACCGTGCATTCACATCTGTAATCTGATTTGATCTATGCCATATTCATGTGACTGAGTAAAGAATCCAGAGTAACCTTGAGCTTCTGCTTCTTCATTTTGTGTCTAGCTCCTCTTACTAATGATGCAGAATCAAATTTTTTGCCCTGTCTATGTTGTTGGCACATACATGGATCACATCTAAAGCCTCATGCTGCAAATTTCACTGCAGTCCCAAGCAATATCCTGAAACCTGATGCTGGGCAGATAGCACAGCCAAAAAGCTACTGGTAGCTAAAAGCCAGGCATATTTATGTAATAGAGACTGATAAATCAATTGAGACAGTGTCTTAGGTTAAAGATGCTCATAACACGCTCTAGCTGTAAGTTGACATCTCAAAACAGATTCCACCATTTAAATCTTGCAATTGTTCTGGTGCAATATTTAAATGGTTGTGTCAAAGCAGGGGGATTAAAGTAGATTAAAATGAATGAGAAGAATTGTTTGACTCTGCTTCAAAGCCACTGTGAGACTCTCATTTAAATGCTGCATCAGAGTTGCTGATAATGCTGAAATTGACACAAATCATCCGATCTCCAGATAGTCAGAGTCTGGTTTTTGTAACCCAAAATGTGTCGGATGTACAGAAACATTGCCAAGTCTGTTCTCTAGGATTTACCTGGATAGTTACCTAGGAAGTGTTTGGCAGCAAAACCCTGAACAAAATCGAGGGCAAATACATAAATAATCAACACCAAAGTGCCCCCCTCTTCCCCTCAACATTCCCAATTCCCTTCCGACCCAAACTGATTCAGTTTCAACACCCTACCCACCTACTACCTGACTCACTGCCACCTAACCAGCTGACAATCTACCCAGCCATCCCCTTCTCTCACTTACCCTTTGCCAATTTACCTCAAAGGCATAGAATTATTATACTGCAAAAGGAGTCATTCAATCTTTTGTGTCTGCACCAACTCTCTGAGCATTTTAACTTAGTTCTAATCTCCTGGCTTTTTCCTTTAACCCTGTACATATTTTTATTTAAATAATCATCCAATGCTCTCTTGAATGCCTCAGTTAAACTTGGCTGCTCCACACTTCCAAACAGTGAATTCCATATTCTAACTACCCTTGCTTGCTGAAGTGCACAATGGCCTTCTCAGATAGTGTGTGTACCAGAGATATCAGTCTTCTGATGGGGTAGTGTTGAGTTGTTCTGAGAATGGCGAGCGCTAGGATGAGGCCAGAATTGAACAACCAGCAAGCCATAGTTGCAGGGTAAATAGTTAATAACATAGTCTCGATCAGAAATGGTGTGGTCAAGCCACCACAGGCCCAAAGTTGGACATTTGACATCGATCCACAGCCAGAAAAATCAGACCTAACAGAAGATTGGCAGCGAGATAACAAGCATGGGCTGGATGAACACAGCAGGTCAAGCAGCATCATAGGAGCAGGAAAACTTGACGTTTCGGGCCTAAACCCTTCATCAGAAAAATCATCAGATTTTTTCTGATGAAGGGTTTAGGCCTGAAACATCAAGTTTTCCTGCTCCTATGATGCTGCTTGACCTGCTGT
>JAHRHZ010000049.1:15455924-15468651 GCA_024137785.1 Ginglymostoma cirratum
ACAGCAGGTCAAGCAGCATCATAGGAGCAGGAAAACTTGATGTTTCAGGCCTAAACCCTTCATCAGAAAAAATCTGATGATTTTTCTGATGAAGGGTTTAGGCCCGAAACGTCAAGTTTTCCTGCTCCTATGATGCTGCTTGACCTGCTGTGTTCATCCAGCCCATGCTTGTTATCTCGGATTCTCCAGCATCTGCAGTACCTTTTATCTCAGAAGATTGGCAGCGATTGGTTACAGGGAACAGTGATGAAAGGTTCAAGGGGTGCCAGTTACAACCACCCTGAGGATTATGTATTGGAGAAGCAATAATCAGACATTCTGACATCTTGAAAGCCTGAGTATGTTCACTTTTTACCTCCTGGAATGGGCGTGAAAGGTGTTGTCACAATTTGAACTGAGCTCACGACGCCATTGGCCAAAGGTCACAGAACATTCTGGAATGTCCAGTACAAGAGAGGATAAAATCATGGATAACTCAAAACCAGATTCAGTGAACATGTGCAAAGACTCACAGGGATTATTTGCAATGAGGCCTGTGGTAGAAGACCATGCAGCAACCGAAGAAGACCCAGGGGGAGACCTGTCCTGACCTGCAAGACCCATCTTCATGGAAGGCAGCCAGTCCTACATCAGAGAAGAAGGAGATTCCAACAGCCCAGTTCAAACATGTGGAACATTCTGGGTAAAATCCTTTCTCAGATCGATCGAGCTAGATAGAGAGTAAATATTGTGAGAATTTGGGAAATGCTCACATAGGGTTTTTTGATAAGGAATATTCTGTTAACAAAATTGACTTGAACCACAAAGTGAATTCTGTGTCCCTTAGCCCACATCACAGACAAGAGCACTTGGGTAAAGTGTTTTTTAAAGCATAAACTGGTCAAAGAGACCAAAGCATGGGCAACATGGTGAGAAATTGCATGAGGCCTCATGGAGAGAGACGACTGTGAAACTTGATGCAACTGACATTTAGACAAAAAAGCATAAGATTCAGCCTAACATTTTTTGGCTGTCGTTGATACCTGGGCCAGAAGGTTTCACGAAATTAAGGTGTCTTTACAGATTCTTTAGGAAAAGGGCTTGCACTTCAAATGTGTTACATAAGGATGGCAATGGAAACCACTTTAATTATTCTTTTCTTTTAGATACATTGCTCATTTCCAATCAAATTCAAAACAAAAGGTTCTTACGAGCAATTGAAGAAGAAGAAAGATCATGAGGATTGGAGAGATGAGCTGAGGATCTCTCCTTTTCAGATTGTTGCTATAACATCAGAACATCACCAAGAATTCCAGATTTCCCTGGCCTGTCATTTTGAATGTTTCAGTGAACACAGCATCACACTGAAACAAATCCTAACAAAGCAACTATTATTGGAGAAGGACCACAATGTTTTGACTGTTTTAGGAAATGAATGGAAGGCAGAAGCAACTTGTCATGTCATGTCAGACATCCTGAATCTCTGCATAGCCAATTGGACAGTGTTCTCAGGGCTGTTAGACCTGTGTAATGAATGCAGCCTTTCCAGCATTGCTAGCATCTGAGAACAATTTAATTAAAAATAAATTACTTTCTCCAATTGATGAGTTAACCATTTAATTTATTTTTGGTTGAAACAGAAATGGTAGTCAGGAGAACTCCAAATTCTTCTTTAATTAGTTTCTTCTGATCTTTGGTGTTTACATGAATATACTCCACACCTTGTTATCTCAGACTCCAGCATCGGCAGTTCCTACTATCTTTGAGTGATTTTAACCCCACTGTGAAGCCTCTTCTAAGGATGCCTACCTTGAAGAAGTTACCCTCCTCCCTCCTGAAAGACCTCAGTGGATCTCTCTCCCACTGCAACCCTTTGGTAATCTCTTCGGCCCTGAAACTGCTACCTGTCTGTCTTCTCTCCACCTATCTGCTCCACTATCCAACTTCCATCACCGCCTCCCGCCTCTCTATTAATTTCAGAGCCCCCTTCCCCTCCCCCATTTCTGAAGAAGGGTCCAGACCCGAAATGTCAGCTTTCCTGCTCCTCTGATGCTGCCTGGCCTGCTGTGTTCATCCAGCTCCACACCTTGCTATCTCAGACTACAGCATTGGCAGTTCCTACTAACTCTGACTTTAATTTACTATTTACTCAAGGTGGAATCAGTAGGAAATTCTATTGGGGGTTCTCTCAGTCCTCTGCTACAATTGCTTTACATTGTGCTTTAATCTATTGGGTTAACCTGTTCTCTGAGATACCAGTCTGAAGTATCTTTGTGTTGTGGATGTCTGCACATGCATTATCTCTGAGGCCACTTCCTCCTGTCTCTCAATAAGGCTCCTTAACCCTTATGTACTGTAAGACTCCTTTGTTTACATCTGTGAAAAGTAGGTTAGAAAATACCAACATTGTATCTGGAAGCGCTCTCTCTTCAAATACTCATTCTCGTCTAAGATAACAAGCATGGGGCTGGATGAACACAGCAGGTCAGGCAGCATCATAGGAGCAAGAAAACTTGACGTTTCGGGCCTAAACCCTTGAAACATCAAGTTTTCCTGCTCCTATGATGCTGCTTGACCTGCTGTGTTCATCCAGCCCCATGCTTGTTATCTCGGATTCTCCAGCATCTGCAGTACCTTTTATCTCTCATTCTCGTCTAGTCTGCTCTCACTCTTGCAGCTAAACGCTAAATTAAAAAGCAGAATACAATATGCAGATTATGACCTGACCCACAAACTAATTGGCACAGGGTCAACAAGATCAAAGAGGTAAACACACAGCTCAAAGTTTGGTGTCGGAGAAATGGGTGCAAATTCATGGGACATTGGCACCAGTACTAAGGATGGAGGAAGCTGTTCCAATGGGATGGGCTCCGCCTGAATCATCCTGGGACAAAGTCCTCATGAAATGCATAGCTAAGGCTATAGATACATAAGGCTTTAAACAAAATTATAAGGGGTAGGTTCGTTTGCACAGAAAGTTTTAAAGTCAAAGGTAGAGGAGAATGCAGAATTGCAAGTTAGTGGCAGGGTTGGTTGTGACCTGAAAATAAAAACAAGAGACAGAATGTGTGCACATCATATTGTAACAAGGAATCATAAAAGTGTTGGGGCATTTGATTATAGTTAAAAAAAAGGCTTTGTATCTTAATGCAGAAGTCATTAAGAACAGAATGGATGAACTGATCCTGAAAATTGAGACCACAAGGACATTAAGTAAGTTAAAGGTGGGAGTGGGCTCAGGAGAGGTTATTAAAGTTTCCAGATCAAGTAGTAGGACAGAGAGCATGGAAAGGGTCAAGAATCCAACATTAGATGCAGCAGGTAAAGGGACAGTCAACGCAGGACTGACGATGTTCTACTTGTGCACAATACACAACACAAGTTAATGAGCTTGTAGAGCAGATTGAAATTGTTGGGGATCACAGAGACGTGGCTAGAGGGGATCAAGGCTGGGAACTAAGGACATGCATTCTATCGAAAGGGTAGGCAAATGTACAGGGTTGGGGTTGCCTTGTTAGTAAGAAATTAGATTAATTCAATAGTAAGAAGCAATATAAGGTCAGAAGACATGGAATCTGTATTGGTAGAGTTGAGAAATCTCAAATAAAAAAATACCCTGATGGAAGATATGCACAGGCTTCCTAGCAGTAGTCAGGATATGGGACAGAAAATAAATCAGGAGATAAAAATGGTTTGTAAGAAATGCACTAATACGGTAATCATGAGGGATTCCAATGTGCAGGTGGATTGGGAAAATCAGGTTGGTAGTGGATACCAAGAAAAGAAATTTGTGGAACAAAAACAAAGCTGCTAGAAAAGCTCAGCAGGTCTGGCAACATCTCTGAAGACGAAAACAGAATTAACTTTTTGGATCTGGTGACCTTTCCTCAGAACTGTTGCCAGGCCTGCTGAGCTTTTCCAGCAACTTTATTTTTGTTCCTGATTTACAGCATCTGCAGTTCTTTTGGATTTTATAAAGAAATTTGTGGATTGTCTATGAGATATTTTTGGAGCAGTTTACGGTATAGACCACTAGGGAACAAGGAATTCTGGATTTGGTGGCATGTAATGGGGCAGACTTGATTAGGGAGCTGAAGATGAAGGAACCCCTCGAGGGCAGTGGCCTTAATACGATAGAATTAACTCTGCAGTTTAAGAGGGAGAAGCAGGAATGTAACGGTATTACAAATGACGAAAGGTAACTGCCAATACATGATGGAGGAGCTGTCCAGAGTATAGTAGGGAAGACAATGGAGCAGCAATGGCAGGCGTTTCTGGGGGTAATTTGGGAGGCACAGCAGAAATTCATCCCAAGGAAGAAGAAATGTATTGACGAGAGGATGAGGCAACCATGGCTGACAATGGAAGTCAGGGACACCATAAAAGCAAAAGAAAAAACATACAATATGCTAAAGATTGTATCAGAGAAAGTAGGAACTGCAGACGCTGGAGAATCTGAGATAACAAGGTATAGATCTGGATGAACACAGCAGGCCAAGCAGCATCAAAGGAGCAGGAAGGCTGATGTTTTGGGCCGAGACCCTTCATCAGAAATGGGGGAGGGGAAGGGGGTTCTGAAATAAGTATGGACAGAGGGGGAGGCAGATAGAAGATGGATGGAGGAGAAGATAGGTGGAGAGGAGACAGACAGGTCAAAGAGGCGGGGATGGAGCCAGTAAAGGTGAGGGTAGGTGGGGAGGTAGGGAGGAGATAGGTGAGTCCAGGGAGGACGAACAGTTCAAGGGGGCGGGATGAGGTTAGTAGGTAGGAAATGGGGGTGCGGTTTGAGGTGGGAGGAGGGGATAGGTGAGAGGAAGGACAGGTTAGGGAGGTGGAGATGAGCTGGGCTGGTTTTGGGATGCGGTTGGGGGAGGGGAGATTTTGAAGCTTGTGAAATCCACATTGATACCATTGGGCTGCAGGATTCCCAGGCTGAATATGAGTTGCTGTTCCTGCAGTCTTTGGGTGGCATCATTGTGGCACTGCAGGAGGCCCAGGATGGACATGTCGTCTGAGGAATGGGAGGGGGAGTTGAAATGGTTCGCGACTGGGAGGTGCAGTTGTTTAGTGCGAACCGAGCGGAGGTTTTCTGCAAAACAATCCCCAAGCATCCGTTTGGTTTCCCCGATGTAGAGGAGGCCACAACAGGAACGGCGGATGCAGTATACCACACTAGCGGATGTGCAGGTGAACATCTGCTTGATGTGGAAAGTCTTCTTGGGGCCTGGAGTGGGGGTGAGGGGGGAGGTGTAGGGGCAGGTGTAGCACTTCCTGTGGTTGCAGGGAAAAGAGCCGGGTGTGGTGGGGCTGGAGGGGTGTGTGGAGTGGACAAGGGAGTCACGGAGAGAGTGGTCCCTCCGGGAAGCAGATAGGGGTGGGGAGGGATAAATGTCTTTGGTGGTGGGGTCAGATTGCAGATGGCAGAAGTGTCGGAGGATGATGCGTTGGATCCGGAGGTTGGTGGGGTGGTACGTTAGGACGAGGGGTATTCTGTTTTGGTTGTTATTGCGGGGAGGGGGTGTGAGGGATGAGTTACGGGAAAAGCAAGAGACACGGTCGAGGGCGTTCTCAACCACTGAGGGGGGAGTGTTGCGGTCCTTGAAAAATGAGGACATCTGAAATGTAGGGGAGTGGAATGTCTCATCCTGGGAGCAGATGCAGCGGAGGCGAAGGAATTGGGAATAGGAGATGGCATTTTTGCAGGAAGGTGGGTGGGAGGAGGTGTATTCCAGGTAGCTGTGGGAGTCAGTGGGCTTGAAATGGATATCGGTTTCTAGGTGGTTACCCGAGATGGAGACAGAGAAGCCCAGGAAGGTGAGAGAGGTGTTAGAGATGGTCCAGGTGAACTTAAGGTTGGGGTGGAAGGTGTTGGTGAAGTGGATGAACTGTTTGAGCTCCTCATGGGAGCACGAGGCGGCGCTGATACAGTCATCAATGTAACGGAGGAAGAGGTGGGGTTTAGGGCCAGTGTAGGTACGGGAGAGAGATTGTTCCACGTAACCTAAAAAGAGGCAGGCATAGCTTGGGCCCATGCGGGTACTCATGGCCACCCCTTTTGTCTGTAGGAAGTGGAGTCCCCCTCCACTGACACCCTCATCCGCTTAGCCAAACTCGTCCTCACCCTCAACAACTTCTCTTTCAATTCCTCCCACTTCTGACAGACAACGGGGGTGGCCATGGGGACCCACATGGGCCCAAGCTATGCCTGCCTTTTTGGAGATTACGTGGAACAATCCCTCTTCCGTACCTACTCTGGCCCTAACCCCACCTCTTCCTCCGTTACATTGATGACTGTATTGGCGCCGCCTCATGCTCCCATGAGCAGCTCGAACAGTTCATCCACTTCACCACCACCTTCCACCCCAACCTTAAGCTCACCTCGACCATCTCTAAAACCTCTCTCTCCTTCCTGGACTTTTCTGTCTCCATCTCTAGCAAACACCTAGAAACCGATATCCATTTCAAGCCCACTGACTCCTACAGCTACCAAGAAGACACCTCCTCCCACCCACCTTCCTGCAAAAATGCCATCCCCTATTCCCAATTCCTTCGCCTCTGCCGCATCTGCTCCCAGGATGAGGCATTCCACTCCCGTACATCTCAGATGTCCTCATTTTTCAAGGACCGCAACATGTCCCGCTCAGTGGTCGAGAACGCCCTCGACCGTGTCTCCCGCATTTCCCACAACTCATCCCTCACACCCCTCCCCTGCAATAACAACCAAAACAGGATCCCCCTCGTCGTAACTTACCACCCCACCAACCTCTGGATCCAACACAT
This sequence comes from Ginglymostoma cirratum, assembly GCA_024137785.1. Lineage (NCBI taxonomy): Eukaryota > Metazoa > Chordata > Chondrichthyes > Orectolobiformes > Ginglymostomatidae > Ginglymostoma > Ginglymostoma cirratum. The sequence continues at coordinate 15,462,684 of JAHRHZ010000049.1, forward strand.
CATCCTCCGACACTTCCTCCATCTGCAATCCAACCCTACCACCAAAGACATTTTTCCCTCCCCACCATTATCTGCTTTCCGGAGGGACCACTCTCTCCGTGACTTCCTTGTCCACTCCACACTTCCCTCTAGCCCCACCACACCTGGCACTTTTCCCTGCAACCGCAGGAAGTGCTCCACCTGCCTCTACACCTCACCCCACACCCCCATCCCAGGCCAGCTGAACATCAAGCAGATGTTCACCTGCACATCTGCTAATGTGGTATACTGCATCCGCTTTCCCGTTGTGGCCTCCTCTACATCGGGGAAACCAAGCGGAGGCTCGGGGACTGCTTTGCAGAAAACCTACACTAGGTTCATATTAAACAACTGCACCTCCCAGACACGAACCATTTCAACTCCCCCTCCTATTCCTCAGATGACATGTCCATCCTGGGCCTCCCGCAATGCCACAATGATGCCACCCGAAGGCTGCAGGAACAGCAACTCATATTCAGCCTGGGAACCTTGCAGCCCAATGGTATCAATGTAGATTTCACAAGCTTCAAAATCTCCCCACCCCAACCACATCCCAAAACCAGCCCAGCTCGTCCCCGCCTCCCTAACCTGTCCTTCCTCCCACCTATCCCCTCCTCCCACCTCAAGACCCACCCCCATCTCCTACCTACTAACCTCATCCCGCCCCCTTGACCTGTCCGTCCTCCCTGGACTGACCTATCCCCTCCCTACCTCCTCACCTACACTCACCTTTACTGGCTCCATCTCCACCTCTTTGACCTGTCTGTCTCCTCTCCACCTATCTTCTCCTCCATCCATCTTCTGTCCACCTCCCCCTCTCTCCATATTTATTTCAGAACCCCCTTCCCCTCCTCCATTTCTGAAGAAGGGTCTCGGCCCGAAACGTCAGCCTTCCTGCTCTTCTGATGCTGCTTGGCCTGCTGTGTTCATCCAGCTCTACACCTTGTTATCTCATGTGCTCAAGATTAGAGGGAAACCAAAGAATTGGACAGTTCTTTGAACGCCAGCAGAGCTTAATTATAAAAGCACTAAACATGGGAGAAGGTAAAATATGAGAGTAAGCCAGCTAGTAATATAAAAGTAGATTGTAAGAGTTTCTTTGACATACAAAAGATATGAGAGAGAGTTAGGAGTTTATGGCAGGAATATGAGGCTGGAGAATTGTAATGGGGAACAAAGAAATAGCAAAGGAACTGAATAGGTACTTTGCATCAATATTCACATGAAGACACCCACAGCATACAAAAACATTAGGAGAGCCAGGGGTCAGAGGTGAGTGTCATAGCCATCATTAAGGAGAAGGTGCTGGTAAAGATGAAAACTCTGGAGGTGGATAAATCACCCAGATTATATGGATCACACTCCAGTTTTCTGAATGAGATGACTGAGAATTTTAGAGATGGAATTGAGTGGAATCAAGGACCATATCAGAGGACTTCAAAATATCTAATGTAACACTCCTGTTTAAGAAGGAAGGGAGGCAGAAGACAGGAAACTATAGGCTGGTTAGCCTGACCTGGGTCGCTTGCAAGATTTTAGAGTCCATTATTGAGGATGAGATTGCAGAGTATGTGGAATTGCATTGTAAAATAAGGGTGAATCAGCATGATTTTGACATGGGGAGGTCATGCTTGATTAATCTGTTAGAATTCTTTGAGGAGAGAATGAGCAAGTTAGACAAAAAAGACCAGATGGTACATTTGCTTTGCCAGAAAACCTTTAACATGATGCCACACAGGAAGCTGCTTATTAAGATAAGATTCCATGGTGTGAGGGGCAAGGAACTGGCATGGATAGAGGATTGGCTGACTAGCAGAAGACAGAGAGTGGGAATAAAGGGGTCGTTTTCAGGATGGCAGGTCAATGAATAGTGGAGGTCTGCAGAGGCCAGCATCGGGACGACAATGTTCACGTTATACTTTAACGATCTGTATGAAGGAACTGAAGGCATTGTTGGTAAGTTTGCAGATAACACAAATATTGGTGGAGGATAGGTTGTGTGGAGGAAATGGGGATGCTGCAGAAGGACTTGGACAGGCTAGGAGAATGGGTAAAGAAGTGGTAGATTGAATACAGTGTGGGAAACTGTGAGATTGTGTACTTTAGTAGGGAGAATAGAGGCATAAACTATTTTCTAAATGGGGAAAGTCTTCAGAAATGTGAAACACCAAGGGACTTGGGAATTCTAGCTTAGAATTCTCTTAAGGTTAACATGTAGGCTCAGTTGGCAGTTAGGAAGGCAGATGCAACCTTAAAATTTTTGAGTGTGTTAGAATACAAGAAAATGGAAGCACTGCAGAGGCTGTTTAAAGCCCTGGTCAGACTGCGTGTGGAATATTGTGAGCAGTTGTCGACCCTATATCAAAAAATGTATGTGCTGGCCTTGAAGCAGGGGCAGAGGAGCTTTACAAGAATGATCCCAGGGATGAAGGGCTTGTCACACGAGGAGCAATTGAGGATCCTGCATCTGGACTCGATGGAGTTTAGAAGGATGTGGGGGGATCTGACTGAAACTTACAGAATCCTGAAAGACCTGGATAGAGTGAACGTAGAGCAGATGTTTCCGCTTGTAAGAGAGACTAGAACCTGTGGACACAGCCTCAGTGTGATGAGATGGCGCTTTAGATCTCAGATGAGGAAGAATTTCTTCAACCAGTGGGTGGTGAACCTGTGGAACTCATTGCCACAGAAGGCTGTGGAGGCCAAGTCAATTGGTGCATTAAAGATGAAGATAGTTAAGCTTTTGATTAGTAAGGGGATCAAGGGTTATGGGGAGAAGGCAGGAGAATGGGCTTTAGAGATACATCAGCCATGTTCAAATGACAGAGAGACTCGATGTGTCAAATGGCCTAATTCTGCTCCCATACCAATCGTCTTATTGATCTCAGGGTCTCATGATCAGTACAGTATCATGACATACATTGTACCACAATTGACAGTTAAATATATGCCTAAAGAATCAGATATTTACATTGATTACATTTTTGCCTTCGTTCTATTTTAAAAGAGACCAGATTTTTAAAACAGAGATCCTTAGTTATAGATCCTCGTAAAGGAGGAAATATATTCTCTGCATTAACCCTGTCAAGGTCCTTCAGGATGTTTTAATACATTGAGCAGCCTATATGCCTGTTTGAGGCCCATATCCATATTGCAGCAGGAAAAGAACCTCACTAGTGGATCTCATAGCGGATCACTAGCCGCATTTTCTGCCAGCTCCAGGGGGGTGCCACCAGCAGACACATATTCCCCTCTCTTTCTTTGCCAGCTCACTGTGTGGACCGTTCCCTCTGGAACACGCTTGTCCGTACCTCCTTCACTCCCAGTACTCCCCCACTGCCCTACAATACCTTCCCATATAATCACAGAAGGTGTATCACCTGCCCATTTACTTTCTCCCTCCTCACCATGCAAGGTCCCAGGCACACCTTCCAGGTGAAGCAACACTTCACCTGCTCTTCACTCAATCTACTCGACCTCATTCAACGCTCACAATATGTTCTCCTCTACACTGGGGAAACAAAATGTAGACTGGGTGACCGCTTCGCAGAACACCTACGTTCTGTCAGCAAAAAAGACCCTGAGCTTCCAGTTGCCTATCACTTCAACACACAACCCTGTTCCCTGGCCAGTGTCTCTGTCTCAGGCTTGCTGCAATGCTCCAGTGGAGCTTAGTGCAAACTGAAAGAACAGCACCTCATTTTTCACTTGGGAACTCTACAGCCTTCTGGACTTAATATTGACTTCAACAATTTTAGGGCTTGAACATATTTCCCCATGATTTCTCCCACCCCCACACACCAGGCCTTGGAATCACATGGGCTGCTACCGCACACTAGCTATTGTCAGTCACTAACAGTCACCATTAGCCGACATTCATTCCCCCAGATTGACCTTTAACAACTCCTTCGTCTGTCTAACAGTTCTTGTCTCACTTTGGCCTCTATCTGCACCTATCATTTATTCCTTACACTTGGGCCCCACCCTATTGTTTTATTAAAATCATCCTTTTCCTAGCTACCATCAGTTTTGAAGAAGGGTCACTAGACTCAAAAATTAACTCTGATTTTTCTCCACAGATGTTGCCAGACCTGATGAGATTTTCCAGCAATTTCTGTTTTTGTTTCAGATTTCCAGCCACCGCAATTCTTTTGTTTTTTTTTTTCTCTCACTCGTGTGAAGGCTGGCAGGTTCTATTGCTGAGTGCTAAATATGCCATAAAAGAAGCAGTTTATGACTGGCTTGCCACAACAGCAAAAAACTTTCATCTATGGGACAAAAATTTAAAACTAGACTACTTCAATCTATAACAGATAAAGGATATATAAAATACTGAAGAGCAGGTGTGTTATCCTTAGTTGAAATGCAACATTTATAAGATGATTATCTGGTATGTAGATAAAATTATTCATGGAAGGAATACAAATTTTAAACTGGACACAGGTGTGTCCAGTTTTTTCTGAGACCTCACTGTGGTTGAAATCTGAATTTCTCCAACCATCTTCCATCCAATTGCATGGCACAGGGAATATTCCACTCATACCGTAGTGGAATACGTTACTATTCCATAGTAACGTTGACCAAACATAGATGCATGCTACATTTTGATACAATAGAAGCGAGATCACCAACATTTGATATTTCATTCCTATTCAGCATTGTGCACTTTCTTAAACAGAGAAGTTCGTGTAATTTTGAGTGTTTTTTTTTTTATTTGCCAGATGCAGGAGCAATTTAAGTTGACTCTAGACACTATGAATCAGATTTTATTGGGGCAACTCAATCTCTCATACCAGGGGAGGATATCATGGACCTTTCATTCCATTTTGACATGTAGCTAGACGAGACAGAAAGTGTACTTAGGATGGAGGTGACAAGGTGAAATGGTAGACCTTAATTTGTTTTGAAGGATAATGAAAATGTCACTGGTTTTGATAATTTATCGCAGGAGTAGAACGTGACACATGCTTTGCTCTTTGAACACAGTGTGGATGATGTCCATGAGAGTCCAAAATCTCTGTTGAGGAGGATAAGCAAGTTGTTCAAGAAGGCATGAGCATTGCAGGAAATCTGATTCAAGAAATAAAGGTTCTAAAAATAGAAACTCATGAAAGTAAACTTTATGGGCTACAGTTCGTGAAGTAGGACTACTGACAGAAAGAACTGGAGCAATACAGGAATCTCCGAATTTCCCTTTGGAAAATACTGCAGAACTACCAAAGAAAGGGATTCACACATTAGAAATGTTGTAGCACAGAAAAATTAACACACTGCACTAGAGGAGGGTGCAAATTCTGTACTACATCTAAAAGAATAAGACTACCGGTGGAAAATACTGGCTATAGAGACGTATTTGAAGAATTACTAAAAGTAGATTTTCTTCCTATTACCAACGTTGCTCTTGTAAACAAAATGCCTCATATTAATATTCAATCACATCTCAGGCTGATAAGGTGACAGAAGAACTTCCTATAGATCCCAATCTTCATGTAGCTATCCAGGAAAGTGTAATTTTCTCAAAACTTCAAATATATTTTATTGATGATGATCCGGAATCTTACTCTCTTCCAGAGTTCTCAAAATGTGGCTATCTGCAGAGAAGCAGATTCAAGCTGCTGGGAGTGCAGAAGTACTACCAATCCCAAGTTAAAGATTACTTTTTACACTAGGAGCAAAGGATATATCACCATGTCTTCATCTTCAGAATACTTTTTGAAATGGTCTTTGTTCTTCGTTTTCCCCCAGTTCATTCCTGGATTGTTGTTCAATGTTTTTTGTCATAGTAGCAGTCATGGATGATGCAACTGTGATTAGAGCCAACAGTGTTTCATTTTCTCAAGCTGCTGCTTTAAAAGTCTCCCAGCATGCAGACGAAACACAGAAGAAGAACAAGAGAATGAGAACTTCAAGGTGCAGAGCTGGATGAACACAGCAGGTCAAGCAGCATCAT
>JAHRHZ010000049.1:15473651-15523264 GCA_024137785.1 Ginglymostoma cirratum
CCCCATTTCCTACCTACTAACCTCATCCCGCCCCCTTGACCTGTCCGTCCTCCCTGGACTGACCTATCTCCTCCCTACCTCCCCACCTACACTCACCTTTACTGGCTCCATCCCTGCCTCTTCGACTTGTCTGCCTCCTCTCCTCCTTTCCTCTCCTTTTTCCATCTTCTATCCGCCTCCCCCTCTCTCCTATTTATTTCAGAACCCCATTCCCCTCCCCCATTTCTGATGAAGGGTCTAGGCCCGAAACGTCAAGCTTTCCTGCTCCTCTGATGCTGCTCGGCCTGTTGTCTTCATCCAGCTCCACACCTTGTTATATTGCAAATAATGATATATTGTAACCAAAAGCTCAGTATGACATATATCGTACATTCTATTATTTTTTGAAACAAAATCAGAAATTGCAGATAAACTCAGCAGGTTAGGCAGCATCTGTGGACAGAAAGCAAAGTTAATGTTTTGGCATACAGGAACTTCCAAACCCATGACCACTCCCATCTAGAAGGATGAGGGTAGCAGGTAAATGGGAACACCATCACCATCACCATCGGTTCCCCTCAAGGCCACTCACCATCCTGAGTTGATTAATTCTTTGAAGAGGTAACAAGTAGGTTCGACCAGGGAAACCCAGTGGATGTTATCTATCTAGACTTCCAAATGGCCTTTGATAAGGTGCCTCACGGGAGGCTGCTGAGTAAGGTGAGGGCCCATGCTGTTCAAGGTGAGTTACTGGCATGGATTGAGGATTGGCTGTCTGACAGAAGGCAGAGAGTTGGGATAAAAGGCTCTTTTTCGGAATGGCAACCGGTGACAAGTGGTATCCCGCAGGGTTCAGTACTGGGGCCACAGCTATTCACTTTATATATTAATGATCTGGATGAAGGGACTGGGGGCATTCTGGCGAAGTTTGCCGATGATACGAAGTTAGGTGGACAGGCAGGTAGTACAGAGGAGGTGGGGAGGCTGCAGAATGATTTAGACAGTTTAGGAGAGTGGTCCAGGAAATGGCTGATGAAATTCACAGTGAGCAAATGCGAGGTCTTGCACTCGCAGGCATGGATTACAGGCATGGACTATTTTCTGAACGGTGAGAAAATTCATAAAGCCGAAGTCCAAAGGGATCCGGGAGTGCTAGTACAGGATTCTCTGAAGGTTAACTTGCAGGTTGAGCCTGTGATTAAGAAAGCGAATGGAATGTTGTCATTTATCTCAAGAGGGTTGGAATATAAAAGCAGCGATGTGCTTCTGAGACTTTATAAAGCTCTAGTTAGGCCCCATTTAGAATACTGTGTCCAATTTTGGGCCCCACACCTCAGGAAGGACATACTGGCACTGGAGCATGTCCAGCGGAGATTCACACGGATGATCCCTGGAATGGTAGACCTAACATACAATGACCAGCTGAGGATCCTGGGATTGTATTCATTAGAGTTTAGAAGGTTGAGGGGAGATCTAATAGAAACTTACAAGATAATGCATGGCTTGGAAAGGGTGGACGCTGGGAAGTTGTTTCCATTAGGTGGGGAGACTAGGACCCGTGGGCACAGCCTTAGAATTAGAGGGGGTCAATTTAGAGCAGAAATGAGGAGACATTTCTTCAGCCAGAGAGTGGTGGGCCTGTGGAATTCATTGCGACGGAACGCAGCGGAGGCCGGGACGTTGAATGTCTTCAAGGCAGAGATTGATAAATTCTTGATCTCACAAGGAATCAAGGGCTACGGGGAGAGTGTGGGTAAGTGGAGTTGAAATGCCCATCAGCCATGATTAAATGGCAGAGTGGACCCGATGGGCCGAATGACCTTACTTCCACTCCTATGTCTTATGGTCTTATGGTCTTATGGAAATATATTGCAGTTCTTTCACTGTTGCTGGGTCAAAATCCTGGAACTAATCTCCCCTCCAAAGTGGCACTGTGAGTCAACACTCAGCAGGCGGACTGCAGTGGTTCAAGAAGGCAGGCAGTTCACCATTACCTTCTCAAGGCCAACCTAGGTCAGGCAATACTGCCCACAGTGATGCCCACATCCCACAAATGAATTAAATAAAAAGAATCGACTGCTGGCATCAGTTGACATGGAGGCAAACAGCATACACATTTGGTGCCACTATTTACCTAACTGTAGATTTGGCTGACAGCTGACCATGCTGTTAGCTGCCTTTGTGTTTAGCAGGGGGTTAAGCAGCAAGTGATAATGGTACAGCAGGCTTTCTGTTTATAAAATCAGTTTGTTTTTCATGAATGAAGCTGCTTTGGATTACAGACAACTGCTGCTGAATACCGTTGCTGCAATTCAAAACACGGAAAGTAAAATGCTGGGCAGGGAGGAAGTTCCAGGCTTATGGATGCAATGTATGAAGCCTTAATGATGCAGAAAATCAGAGGGAAAAGAACCATGGTTTCATGGCTTACAAAGAACATAAGTTGGCCAGGAGTGTCAATTCCTGGCCTGGGTTTTTAAAGGACTTTGGGTTGGGACCTGCTGCAGGTGGAATTTGAAAATTGCAATTGGAGGTTGTCTTTGGTTCCTGACATCCGGAATAATTTCCAATTTTTAAAGTGCCAGCAATCGGGAGAGAGAGCAAGGAATACACACCAATTCTTGTGTCATTGAGTTCATTCAGGAACATCTAAAGTGGTCTAGAAAGTACTGAAACAGGCCTTTCGGCCCTCCAAGTCTGTGCTGGCCTCAATGTCATTTTAAACTAATCCCATCTGTCTGCACATCGTCCATACCCCTCTATTCCATTCCTGTCCATGTGTCTGTCTAAATGTCTCCTAAGTATTGCTTTTGTATTTGCTTTTACCACCTCCTCTGGTATTCCCACCCTCAGTGTAAAAATCTTGCCTCGCACATCTCCTTTAAACTGACCACATCTCCTCATCTTAAACCTGTGCCCCCTAGTATTTGACATTTCCATTCTGGGAAACAGATTCCGACTAACCATGCCTCTCATTATTTTTAAGCTTCTACCAGGTCACACTTCAGCTTCTGGTGCTCAATCAAAAACAATCTAACTTTCCCCAACCTCTCCTTATAGATAATGCACTTCAATCCAGGCACCCTCTCCAAAGCCTCTACATCCTTCCTGTAGTGTGCTGACCAGAACTGCACACAATACCTCAAATGTGGTCTGTCATATACACTGAACTAACCACATGGACAGACACAAAGTGGAGGACCTAACATGTGATGAAAGCTTTGTGAAATTATCGCAATAGTTACTCCCAATTGACCTGTCCTTCAATTTACTATCACCAAGCTTTATTTATCATGAAGACTTCTGACACTGTTTGTGTTATGTAAAACAGGAATAAATAATTAATGCTAACCCTCTCTAACTGTGATGCAAATTTCATAGAACAATGTACCTAAACTCCGAGGTCTCTCTGTTCGACAGTACTACCCAAAGGTCTACCATTAAGGGTATAAATCCTACCCTTTTTTTGTTTTATCAAAATTCAATACCTTGTATTTATCCAAATTAAATTTTACCTGCCACTCCTCAGCCCATCGGCCTAATTGATCAAGATCACTTTGTTATCTTAGATAACCTTCTTCACTGTCCACTATACCACCAATTTTGGTGTCATCTGCAAAATTATTATGAATGCCTCCTAAATTTTCATCCAAGTCATTTATATAAATGACCAACAAAAGTGGAAACAGCATCAATCCCTGTGGACCACCGCTGATCACAGATGTCCAACCCAAGAAACAACCCCCACCACCACATTCTGTCTTCTACCATCAAGACAATTTTGTATCCAATTGGCTAGCTTCCCTTGAATCCCATGTGATCTACCTTGACTAATTAGTCTACCCTTTTCAATGGTTTTACTACAGTCCATGTAGACAATGCCCACCACTCTGCCCTCATCAACATTTTTGGTTACGTCCTCAAAAAACTCAATCACTTTTGAAAGACACTACTTTCCATGGCCAATGCCATGCTGATTATCTATAAACAGTCCTTGCCTCTCCAAATGCATGGAAATACTATCTCTCAGAATACTCTTCAACAATATACCCATCACTGATATCAGACTCAGAGCTCTATAGTTCCCAGGCTTCTCCTTTCAGCCTTTCTTAAAGCCACAATATTAGCTACTGACAAGTCCCTTGGCACATCACCCCTGATATAGATGATATAAAAATCTCTGCTAAAGGGTCCACAATTTCTTCCCTAACTTCCCACAACTGAGCAGATATCAGAGATTTATCCACTGATATGTTTTTTAAGACCTCCAGCACTTCGTCTTCTGTAATAAGGACTGTTCTCAAGACATCAATATTTATTTCCCTGAGTTCCCTAGCCTCCATTTCTTTCTCTGCAGGACAAGCTGATGCAAAATATTCATTTAGAGTCTCTCCCATCTCTTGTGATTTTACACATAGACGACCTTGTTGATCCTTAAGATGCCCTGGTTAAACTTTGACTTAGATTTGGTCGGCTTTTCAGCATGCTGGTGGTGGTGGGGTTGTTGGGAGGTTGGGGGGTGGGGTGGTCAATCAGCGGCCAATTGCAATCCATGCTGATTCCTGCTGTCTCCAAGGTTGAGGGGTGCACTGGACTGAACTGTGAACATTATACCAAATCCCAGTCTCTCTGACAGCTTAAGTTTTATATTATTGCAGCATGACTTACTAACCTTTATACTCAATGCCCTGACAGATGAAGGCAAGCATGCCATATACCTTCTTTATTCCCTTATGTTGTCACTTTTAGGGAGCAATGGACTTGCACCAAGATCCATCTGTATATCACTGCTCCTAAGGGTCCTGCCATTTACTATATAATTTCCTCTTGCATTTGACCTTCCAAGATGCAAGACCTGTTACTGGTCTGGATTAATCGCCATCTGCCATTTCTCCACCCAATTTTCCAATTAACCTATATCCTGCTCTCTCCTTTGATTACCTTCCCCAGTATTCAGAACTCCACTGATTTTTGTCTCACCTGCGAACTTATTAATCAGACCACTGAGATAATCTTCAAAATCATTGTTTTATATATATATTACAAACAATAGAAGTCCCATCACTGATCCTTGTGGAATATGACTAGTCACACACCTCCTGTCAGAAAAACATCCCTCCACAATGAGCTTCTGTCTTCTATGACCAAGCCAATTTTGTATCCAACTTACCAATTCACCCAGATCCCTATGTGAATTAATCTTCTGGACCAGCCTACTATGAAGGGATCTGGTCTGAATGCCATTGAATGCTATTTTCAATTATTTTTCCAGCAAACCTAAAGAATGTTATGCACATTAGAGCATAACTATTTCAAGGTGGCTGCGGCAAGGACTCCTCAGCCGTAGCTCGTCTGCTACACTCCGTCCATTTCAGTTCTTTCTTTTTCTCTTCTTTTGCTCTCTAGTGTGCTTTTCTTCATCTTCCTTCTCAGCAATGTCCTGAACCCCTGGCCTGAGTGCAGACACGGACTCAGCGAGGCAAACTCTCCGCTCCGCATTGTGTCCTCTTGGCCCCACATGGCACCCTTTTGGCATATCACAGTAACCTCTTGGCCTGGCATGGCGGTCTCTCGGCCTGGCGTGGCAGTCTCTCGGCCCAGCGTGACAGTCTCTTGGCCTGGCTTGGCGGCCTCAAAGCCTGGCGGGGTGATCTCTCAGCCCAGCATGGCGGCCCCTCAGCTCCATATGGCAGTCTCCTGGCCCAGAGTGATGGCCTCTCAACAGCCCGGTGTAGCAGTCTCTTGGTGGCCTGGCATGGCGGCTTCTCTGCAGCCTGGCATGCTGGTCTCCCATGCCAGTGTGGCCTTAGCGTGGACTTCCAGCCTCCAGATGATTCCAGAGTGGCCTCCCAGCCTCAAGGTGAAGCCCAGCATAGTCTGGAGTCAAGGCCTCTACACAGACTGGAGGCTAGGAGCCAGTGTAGACTGGGTTGGAAGGACTGTTATTCTGAACATTTCATTTCTTTATATTTCTCATTTATTCCCATGATCTGTAATACTGGACTTAAGAATTTGTACTTAAGAATCTGTACCTAGGTACTTTTGTACATTAGATGACGCTGTAAATGACAAATTGTAAACTTTTCACTGTATTCATTTAATACATCCTCATCAGTTGTGTGACCCTTTGATCTTTTACTTATAAATTCTGTGCTCTGTGTATTTCTTTCTTACTTCACCTGACGAAGGGGCTACACTCTAAAAGTGTATTTGTGTTTTCAAATAAACAGGTTGGGCTAATACCTGGTGTCATGTTATTTCTGACCTTGTCCACTCCAGTCCAACACCGACATCTCCATGTCAATTATATCGCTGTGCTTCTGCACTCACAGATCAGGTAAGGACATTGGGGAACCTGATGGGATTTTGTGACAATCCATGACAGTTTCATGCTCATTATTACTGAGGCTTGCTTTCACTTCTTGGCTAATTAATTAGTTGAATTTATCAATTGATTGTATTTGAATTCAAGGAGATGCTGTTCTGGGATTTAAATCTATTCTCACAGAATATTAGTGCCATTGGATTACTAGTCCAGTGACATTAGCACGACAGCACAATTTCCCCACTGTCTGCCTGGGAATCATGCAGCTTCTGCTTCCTGACTACACTTGTGGAACTTGATATGCAAATAGTAGTTGGGCATAAAGAGAGTCGAGAAATGGGTTAATTGTACTAATACTGTAATAATAGCTACTGAGCATGGACACAAGGAGCAATGTCATGGTCACGTCAAATGATATAAGATTGAGTTCTGATGAAAGAAAGTATTGGTGATACCCTCTCCTTCCATGCTTCTGTATATCGTTTATAATTTATAAAGGTTAATAGTTTACATTTGCACTGTGTTCAGTCCTAATCTGTCACAAACTCCCACAAGTTGTGAGCTTGGTACACCGAACTGGCACCAAACCTATCTCCTTATCATTACTGCATGGGCATTAAAAATAGTGCTGTGAGAGTGACAAAGCTCGAGCACAGATTTGGGATCTGGAATGCATTCGGGTGCCAGGTTTCAGATTCCATTTTGAAAATGTAGCCCCTGGTGTATTCCACAGTTACCGAGACTACACCTTCTCTCACGCACCTTCCTGTGAGAATGTGATACCCTATTCCCAATTCCTCCGCCTCCACTGTGTCTGCTCCCAAGATGGGGCATTCCACTCCCAAACATCCCAGATGTCCTCCTATTTCAAGGACCACAACTTCCCCCCTTCGGTGGTCAAAAATGCCCTCAACTGCATCTCCTGCGTTTCCCGCAACTCTGCCCTCACATCTTCTCCCCTAAACAAAAACAAAGACGGAATCCCCCTTGTCCTCAAATACCACCCCACTAACCTCCGTATTCAACATATAATTCTCCACCAATTCTGTCACCTACAATCTGACCCCACAACCAAAGATATATTTCCCTCCCCACCCCGATCCACGTTTCGGAGGGACCACTCTCTCCACGAATCCCTCATCTGCTCCACACTCCCTACTAGTCTCAAAGCCCCTAGCACCTTTCCCCTGCAACCGCAGGAAGTACCACACCTGCCCCTACACCTCCCCCAACACCTCCATTCAAGGTACCAAACAAACCTTTCACATTACTCAGGGGTTCACCTGCATATCCGTCAATGTGGTCTATTGCATCTGCTGCTTTTGATGTGGCCTCCTGTACATTGGTGAGACCAAGCGGAGACTCGAAGACAGTTTTGTAGAGCTTCTGCACTCTACACATGACAAACGACAACACGTACCAGTCACGAACCATTTCAACTCCCCCTCCCACTCCCTGGGTGACATGTCTATCCTGGGTCTTCTCCAGTGTCATAATGATACCACCCACAAACTGGAGGAGCAGCACCTCATTTTATGCCTTAAGAGCCTACAACTCGATGGTCTCAATGTGGACTTTACCAGTTTCAAAATCTCCCCACCCCCCAGCCTCATCCCATGCCTAACTCTCCTTCTCATCCCCGCCTCCTTGACCTGACACAACCCGTCCATCTTCTCTCCCACCTATCCGGTCCTCCGACCTCACTGACCAATCCCCACCACTCCCTACCTGCACTCACCTTTCACCATCCCACCTACCTTCCCCAGCCCCACTACTCCTCTCTCTATTTATTTCTGAGCTCTGCCTCCCTCCCCCCATTTCCGAAGAAGGGTCCCGACCCGAAACGTCAACATTCCTGCTCCTCTGATGCTGCCTGGCCTGCTGTGTTCCTCCAGCTCCATACTGTGTTATCTCTGATACACGTGTACTCATTTAATCCCAAAGTAACCTAATGTGGATTAGAATATTTATCTTTCTGGTCTAACTAGAAGAAGCTTGTTTAGTAAATAATATAAAGTTTATTGTGTTACTGCAATTATTTACAGATTATGTGAATATGGCGCACATTAGTACAGAGACTTCAGGGTCACATTTGCTCTAGATCTGTCTCCTACCAGTTGCTTCTTTGGTCTGAGCAAGTCTCTGTAACATCACCACAGGAAATAGTGGTTATTGCAACCAGATATTACCCCTTTCAGAGCCATGTTAAGCAGGGTCAAGGACTGAACAATGAGGAGACAGAGAATTTGTTTGGATGTACTCAGTTATTTGGCACATTGAGACTATGCTACCCTATAAATAGCTATCTAGCCTCATCTTACATTCCAGCTCTTGGTGTACAAATGTGAGCCTTATAGAACGTTAAGTTCATATCCAATTATTTTTGAAAATGTGATGAGAATTTATTTTCCACCACACTGTCAGGCAGTGAGTTTCAGACACCCACGACCCTCTGGGTGAAAAAAAATCCTCCTAAAATCCTCTCCGAATTTTCTGCCAATTACTTTAAATATATGCTTGCTGGTTATTGATCCCTTTGTTAAGGAAAATACTTACTTTTATCCACTCTATCTATTCCTCTCATCATTTTAAAAACTCCGGTTAAATCTCTCATCAGCCTCCTGTGTTCTAAAGAAAACAAACCTAGCCTATTCACTCTTTCCTCATAGGAAATGTTTTCCTTTCCTGGTGCCATTCTCAAAAATCTCTTTTGTTGCTTCGCCAGTCTAATCTCACCCTTCTGTAATGAGACAACCACAACTATGAGCACTTCTGACTGTGACCCAAATATTATTTTGTGCAGCTCAAACATAATACTCCTGTTCTTATATTCTATGTCTTAGCTAATGAAGGAATGCATCCCACCTGACTCTTTAACCATTTCGTCAAACTGCTCTATTACCTGCAGGGATCTGTGCTCTAAATTCCTGAGTACTTATTAGTATCCTACCATTCAATGTGCATTCCTTGCCTTGTTTGTCCTTCCCAAGTGCAATCACACTTCTCCAGATTGAATTCCCATTTTTCAACCATTGATATCTTTCTGCAATTATTACTTTCTTCCCCATTGTGAACCTACAACTCATTTTGAACATTCTGTAAACTTTTCAGTAACGCTCCATCATTAATTTCTAAGTTATGAATACATACCACAAAAAAAATGGAAGGCACCCGGTTCTGAATCTTGCAAAATTCCACTAAAGACAGATTTTGAGTCATAAAACCATCCAACAACTATTAACTTTTGCTTCTGCTATTGAAACAATTGTGCACCTAATTTTCCATTTTCCCTTAGATCTCACAAGTCCTTACTTTTCCAAGCAGGCTGTCTTGTAGGACCTTGTCAAAAGCCTTGCTAAAATCCCTGTAGATGGCATCAAGTTTAATAATGCAATTAAGGTAATCAGACATGGTGTCCCTGAGATAAGTCTAATGATCTCACACCGGTTGTCATAAATATCATAAAATGTTATCTTCTACCCGTTGCTTCATTATCCTACTGAATGTACCAGTAAGCTAAAACTTGGCACTCAGGTGTAGCCCATAACGTCCAGATATTTCATTTCTATATCACACACCTATGATTAATGTCAGCCCCAAAGCCTGCTCTTGCTGCTTCCAGATACCTCCAGCTATTGAGCCACAGCAGGAACATCACAGTCACAGGAATCTTGCGTTGGTTCTTTCAGACCAATTGAAATAAGCTGAGCAAGACAGAGCAGAGCCAATGAGGGACAAGCACAACTGCATTTCCTGAGCACGAGGATGGAGATGGTACTCTGCACCACAGTGCTGCCTATCACAGACCCTATTGCATCTGGTGTCATTGAAAGTATTAAAGATGATGATGTGATGAACAAGCTGATGAAACTATTGTTTTCCAACATATGCCCCTTCCCTCACTCCAGTATTTCTATTCAAATTTAGGACAACCAGGAACTTCTGCAGCCCACCTGCAGCAGCCTGGGGAAGAAGAGAAAACAGTAGCATGGAACTGATCACAGCCCACCCATTCACTTGATCTGACACTTCGAGCAGTCATCTCCTGCACCTTGAGAGGCAAGTAAAAAATTCGACTCACCACATATTGAATCACCGAGCACAAGTAGGCTGCTGTCAGTCTATTGATAAAGGATGGTTCAGTTTCCAGTTCACCAGAGATCAAGATTGCAAATGAATTTCACTACGAAAGAGTCAGATGAAGACTTTCATAATGTGATTGATAGGAGAACACTGATGAAGATACACAATAAAATGCTAGATGGTCTGCCAGAGCTTTCTGCCAAGGAAAATGGTAGATTTGATTTCGGGTTAGCATGGGGGGAGTGCAGAGAAGTTGGCTTCTGAAGGACTCTTGTTCTACCTCTCTACTTTGTTGTTGACACAGATAAGACCATAAGATGTAACAGCAGAAGTAGGCCATTCAACCCATCAAGTCTGCTCTGCCATTCAATGAGATCATGGCTGATTGGATAATCCCCAACCTCACTTTCCTGCCTTATCCCCGTAATCCTTGAATCTCTTACTGATTAAAAATCTGTCCATCACAGCCTTGATCTTCTTAACATGCAATCCTCGACAGTTGTAATAAATAATTCCACAGATTCACTACCCTCAGAGAGAAGAAGTTCTTCCTCAGATCTGCCTTAAATGGGTTACCGCTTACTCTAAGATTATGCCCTCTAACCCCAGGCTCTCCCACAAGAGGAGTCAACCTTTCTACATCTGTCCTGTCAAGTCCCCTAAGATCTGTGTATGTTTCAATAAGATTGTCTCTCATTCTTCCATATTTTAATGAGAACTGGCCCAAACTACTCAACCACAGATCATAAGACAATTCCTCCATACCTGGTAACAGCCAGGTGAACCTTCTCTGGACAGCCTCCAATGCCATAATATCTTCCCTTAGATAAGAGACCAAAAATTGTTCACTGTATTCCAGCTGTAACCTGACTACATCCTTGTATGTTTTTAGCAAATCTTCCCTATTTTTATATACCATTCTCTTTGAAATAAAGGGCAGCATTGCATTTGCCTTTCCTATTACCTGTTGAACTTGGATGCTAATATTTTGTGATTCTTGGGTGACGACTCCCAAATCCCTCTGTTCTACAGATTTCTGCAGTCTTTTTCCATTTAACAATATCCAGCTTCCCTATTCTTTTTACCAAAGTGCATAACCTCACAGTTTCATATATTATATTCTATCTGCCAAGTTTATAAAAGATAGGTGGGAAAGCAAGTGGTGAGGATGACGTTAAGTCTCTGCAGAGGGATATAGACAGGTTCAGTGGTATTGCATCTGCCCCTTCCTTAACTTTTAGAACCTTTGCATGGATAGATGCCCAAATATCACCTCATATGAGGTTGCAGGAAGACTCTGCCAAATCTGGCAATTCGCCACAAATGTCAGCACACTTATCCCTGAACCACAAGGTTCTGCATTCAAGTTCTGGAATAGAACTTGAATGAATAATTAGAGGCCAAGACTGCGGTGCTGTGGGACCATTGCAAGGTTCACGATATTGTTTCTCAGATGAAATGTTTCATTGAGGCTTCATAACCTGCTCAAGTGGATTTAAAAGGTCCTGTGGCACTATTTTCAAGTGTAGCAGCAGAGTTAACTCTGGTGTCATGTCCAATATTAACCTTCGATCATCATTACTTAGCAGATTACTTAGCAATTGTACAATAATGTTTGTGGGAATCTGCAGCATGACAATTAGCTGCCACATTTTCTAAATAACAACATGTCAAAAAGGAAAGATGTAGGCAAGAAAGAGAAATGAAGAACATTTGCAAAGTATCAGCATCATAAGGGCATGCAATGTTGAAAATGATTTGATGGGTCTCACTGCAGAAATGTTTCAGAGCAGCAAATATAATTGGAAGTTACCCAGTTTTTTAATTCATGCGTGGGATGAGGCCATCGCTGGCTAGGTCAATATTTATTGCTCATTCCAAATTGCCCAAAGGGTAGTTAAGAGACAACCACATTGCTATGTGTCTGGAGTCACATTCAGTCCAGTCCAGGTAAGGATGGCAGTTTCCTTCCCTAAAGGACATTATGAACCCATTGGGTATTTCCTGACAATTGACCATTGTCTCATTGTCCCCATTAGATGCTTAATTCCAGATATTTATTGGAACAAATTCCACCATCTGCCATGGCGGATGAATGTTATCTGGATGGCTGGATTAGCAATCCAGTGGTAATACCAATAGGCCATTGCCATTATTTTGTCTTGACAAGATTGTATTTGCCCAATGATGCTTCCAATCCATTGTGGAGCACAATGATTAGCATTCTGGGTACCAAAGAACTGAAATTTGTGTCATCAGACCAATGACTGAATGCTGGGATATGCTCCCATTTTAAGTCAGGATGCCACAACAACAAAATGCTTTAATCCTTTTCCACCATCACCAACATGGTTGTAGTATGTTAGTTTGTAGATAGAATAATTAATAAAATAGCCAATTTACATTCAGAGATAGTAGGAACTGCAGATGCTGGAGAGTCTGAGATAACAAGGTGTAGAGCTGAATGAACACAGCAGGCCAAGCAGCATGTCTAGGCCCAAAACATCAGCCTTCCTGCTCCTCTGATGCTGTTTAGCCAGTTTACATTGCCTTTTTTCTACATTTTTCCTTGGTTTTTGTTGCCTGACTTCTAGCATTTCCTTGATCTCCACTCTTTTCAATACTGACTTCTCTGGAGAATAATCATGTTGTGAAATCATCTGAATTAAGCAGATGACTTGCACAATAGAGCTCACTACTTCCTGCAACTCTGATCTCCTCTCATCTAAAAATTCCCAATTACACACCACCACCACCAAAATGATTTCTTTACAATATGATTTCCGCTTGTCCATTTCTCAATGCTTTCTCCTCCCATATATTCATCACCAGCAAGAGCTGTGCCATCTGTATTTTCGGACGAGTCTAGCCAATGTCAGATCTGGACATGACAGGCCCTGAGTTTGTGTTCCGGAGAATGATTTGAAAATATTCCAATGTCTCTTAAAATTCATTATTCCTTCAGCACAAAGCGTCTCATCTCCCTAATCTTTTTTTTCTTCTGGGGAAATAAACATAAAAAATATTTCTGCTTCACAGGGCATTATTATTACTTGATTAGTGTTTGCATTGATTTTCCCTTCAGCTATACGAGTTAAAATTAAATTAGAAGAAAATTTACTTGCTGGAACAGTCAAAATCATTCTTTCTGTATATAGCACAACTGACAGAAGTGATGATATGTTGTAATTAGTTCACACACTGCAGCAAATACACTGAAGCATACATTTATTTATTTTTTCTTGGGAAGTGAGTATTGTTGAAGTCAATATTAATTGAATTGCCCATTCCTAGATGCTCTTGAGGAGTTGGTAGTAAGCCACTTCCTCGAACTCTGCGATACATCTAATGCGGGCTGACCAACTGAAGTGTGAGGAAGGGAGTTCCAGGACCATAACCCAGTAGCATTGAAGAATAGGTATAATTCCAAGTCAAAATTATTTGTGACTTGAAGGACAATATCAAGTGGGCATGTTCCTACATACCTACTGCCTTTGTACTATGTAGTAGAGGTTGTATTTTTAGAAGCTAATATTGAAGCCGAAACAGAATTATTGTTGATTGCCTTTCTACAGTTTTGGTCATTAACCTGAAATACTGAGCTGGATTTTCAGCTGCTGCTGTGTCATGAATAGGTGTGAGAATGATTTGAAAGCTGTATTCCCAGAAGGGTTCCACAGCAGGCTCCAATTTTCAAGGTGAGGACAGGTGGGATGGAGCCATAAATCCACCTGTTTGCAATTAACAGTCCGTTAAACTCCTTAAGGATATTGTTAATGGGATGTGGAGGGACTGATTGCAGTTTTGAGTTTGCAACCTGTCTAGTGTATTTTTGTGCAAAGCCAAGAACTTTTTTTTTAAAAAATGTCTTAATATGTAGAGAATATATTGTATCCAACTGTGGTGCATTACCTCTCACTTAATCAACCGGGCACTTTACTGTGCCTTTAGGCTATGGCTGTCTGAGATGTTGCATGTTCTTCTTGGTAAAGCAGCAGTAGGCACCATCCTGGTTGCCATCTTCCTTTCTTTGCTACTCATGCTACAGACATAGGCAGCTCTGGTTATATGTGATGCCACTAGTTAACTCATATTAATTCATTTAATGTTTTCAGTTCTCTTAAATGATTAACATTTTGGCTATCAAAAAATTGAAATTTGTATCATCAGCCCAATGACTGAATACTGCTTTGCTCCCATTTTAACTAAGGAGGATGCCAGAATATGCTTGAATCCCTCATCAGCGTAATTGTAATAATTTGGTTTGTGGGTAGATTAATTATTAAAATAGCAGGTTTACGTTGTCTATTTTCTTGGTTTCTATTGTCTGATTTCTAGCATTCTCATGATCTCCAAATTTTTCCAAACTGACTTCTCTGGAGACTAATCATGTGGAAATCATCTGATTTAAGCAGATGACTTGCATGTTGCCCACAAAATCACCGAGACACCTATACTCACTTTTTGAAGGAAGGTCTGCTGGATCTTCGGCTCATCAGGCACTTGAGAGAGACAGCAGTAGGCCTTTGTCCCTTTCGTGATAACCTTGGGATATGACCTCTGCTTGCCTGACTATTGCAGCCAATCACAGGTCAGCAGCTGCAATGCTCAGAAGCCCCAAGGAGGGGCCTGTGACTGCTACTGGTACAACACCACCAGCATCAACCTCCCACTACCCCTCAGGTCTCCCAGGATCAAAGAGCAGCACTGGGAAAAGCAGTGTGTCCCTGGCAATTTGTGTGTATTGGTGGGCATGGAGGGTAGTCTGCATGTTTGGATTAATGGAGAGATTGAGCCATTGAGACCAGATACAAGCAGGGTGCTGCCCATGCCTATGCCATCGCTCAAGATATTGCCATTCGATGGTCTCCTCCTTAAATGACAAGTTTCGGGCCAGGTCTCCTGCCTCCTTCTTCACCTCCTGCAGGCACAGCATATTCCACCCATCATTCCTGCTTTTCAGCTGATCTTGCTTTTCAGAATTCCCATGTAAATATTTTATTGCATTTACATTTTCTATGGTTTCTCACAGCTATTGAGTTCTAACTATTTCTCATTTTGGTTTCTCAGAATCTCTGAAGACACACTTTTCCATTGAAAGTTAACATTCAAACATATTAAACTTATCGTTATCAATTTTAGCCTTTTTGTTTGGGTGTAGATGCAACATTTTGCCAGCTACTTAGCTACGTCAAAGTTGACAAACCTAAGGTGATTTGTAAGCTACCCAAGATAGTATTTCCTCATGTCAGAAAAATCTTGATTTTTCACATCTTTGCCTTTTCTATTCGACCTTTGGTCATGTTTGTATCAAATATGAGTTGTTGCAATTGATCTGCTCTCTCGCGATGTGCATTTTGTACATATATTGTCTACATTTATAACATGATTGGATGATGTATAGATGAGGACACAGTTTCAGAGTAACAGGGCTCCCTTTTCAGATGGGGAGGAGTAGGAATGTTTTCTGTGTGTTATTAGAATGTGGAATTCTCTTAGCCTGAGTGCAGTGGAGGCTGGATCAATAAATTTATTGAGGCTGAGTTTGATAGATTTTGGTAAGGTAGTCAAACGTTATGAAGGGCAGGCCAAAAAGTGGAGTTAAGTCTGCAAACAGATCAGTCGTGGTCTTACGGAATGGTGGAGCAGGGTCAAAATGCTGAATGTCCTAATTTAGTCGCTAAATGCAATGTTCCCGTTATATTCTGATGTAATTGTTTGACATACTAATGTATTTGTGTAAGTGGCTTCAGGGTGCAATCTAAAATTGTACTTCTGCTTTATTGCACACAAACATCAGGCTCCCCTAGGTCGACCGTGAATTGTTTGCCCATGTGTGCAAGCATGTAAACAATGTAATGCATTTTGAAAACTTCACTGTGTGGAAGAGAACATTCATCATTTTATAGTCAATCAATGTGCCACTATGTGTCAGTAGCATACAAATAAGCACAAAGTATCAATGTCCCGTTGTGTGAATCACTAGTTTTGCTGTTTGGGTCCTAACCACATGAATGAATGCCATATTAAATAAAACCACTTTGCATATTTTGGAATTCCGCTGTTCCAATGTTTTCCATGTTAATCATTTAATGTTGAAGACCACAATATTTTTAATGTTCCGGTGCATAATGTCCAACAAAACAAGATAAATAACATATCTAATAGAAGCCCATTTATTGACAGATCTGATTCAATGTTAAAGCAAGTGTTCAAAATGATAGTGCATGTGAGTAAGTTGCTCTTAAAAGTATTTTATGAGACAAAGCCTTGGGAAAGATGTCTCTGAACCATTAGCGTGCACTCAGCAGTATAGAGAATAATACAAAGACTGAAAAATCACTTTACATCACTCTAATGCACTGCAAAAGAGCGTTCCTAAGCAACATTCCTTGTTCTTAAGTCTTCACAAAAATACAATATAGCTGAAATCACTGAGTGTAGAGGAGAAATTTCCTATTAAGCAGCTCTTGCTGTAAAGTTAAGCTGCAAGTTGTGGCCAATGCTTGTCAGAGTACTAATAACTGAATAAGTGTTCAAAGGTTTCTGAATTTAAGATCTGGCTTAATGAAAGTTAAAAATGGATCATTTTGAAGTTAAAACCCATTTCCAATGCTGTATCAGCCTTTCATAGCCAGGACCTTCATGCCTCTTGTTCACCAGGTCACTAAGGAATTGGTGCTCCTGCAGCAAATGTAGCCATGTCACCTGAAAACACTGACTCAGCATCACAAAATTGCTAAGGATTTGGATGTAGGAGAATGAGGAATTAGACAAGTGCTAAGTAGGGAGTGATCATTCTGTTATGGTTGTGCAGAAATAAGACAACTGTCCACGTTCACCATGTTTACCACTTCTGTGAACAGAGAAAATGTAAACATGATGCATTAGAATACTTGATCTATCTGCACATACCCACTGCCATCTTGGTAAAAAAATGGGAAAATATGGGAAACAGAATGTTCAGCCAGCAAATTGAATTAAAGTCACCCAATTTATTCCCAAACTAAGCAATACATTTTGGCTGATATCCATTTAGGGAATAAGTGAATGACAGCACTGAATTTGCATCAATAATAAAAAAAAATGCTGATCTCATACTTTTATTGAAACTCCAAAGCAATTAGACATTTGCTGAGCATAGTTCAGTGTCACTGTTTAATTTTAAAAGTCTTAAATTCATTGATGCTGAATAACAGTCCTGATGTTGACTTGTGATCAGAATAAGATTTTTTTAATGAGGCAATAAATAAGGAAGAAACATGATCCGCTAAAAGAATTTCGGCTCAAAATACCCTTCCCTGTTATATATGATTTCCCTTCTCATGCAGTTATTTCTTATATTAAATGGTTCTATATAATATTTGACTGATTAAAGTCATCAACTTTTGTGAACAAAGTCTTCTTCCAGAAAATAAGGGGCACATCAAAAGATATTAATGCCAAACCTCCGCAGGCTGTAAGACACACTTCTGCCATAAATCAGGCATAACCATGGTAGATGACCCAAGCTATACACTAAAATTTAAGATCTAGTAAGAACTGCCAATGCTGGAGTCAGAGATAACATAGTGTGGAGTTGGAGGAACACAGCAGGCCAGGCAGCATCAGAGGTGCAGGAAAGTTGATGTTTCAGGTCGGAAAGGATCCCGAGACTAAAATTTAAGCTTGTCAGCTTCTACTGCTAATTTCTTTTAGGCGTTGGTTAGATCAGTTGGATGGGTGGACAGTTTGCAATATAAAGCAATGCCCACAGCATGGCTTCAATTCCCGTACTGGCTGAGGTGACCATGAATGTCCCAGCTTCTTAACTTCTCCCTTCCCTGAGGCGTGGTGACCCTCAGGTTAAACCACCATCAGTTATGTCTCTCTAACAAGTGCAGCTCTATGGTCAGATAGAACTATAACAACTTTACATAGCCTTTATTGCCAATTTCCACCTGACCTTGCTTGACTGGAAACTATTCCACTCAAAAAAAGGCCCCACCTATCACAAAGATATTGGGGGAGAGAGTACAGAAGACTGAGCATCCGGGGGAGAGACAGAAACACCGGAAGTTCTCCTCACGACAAAAAGACAAATACTGAGATAAAAACTGAGGCCAAGAATCTTGCATATTTTAACTGCCACAAGGTAGGACACACACTGTTCAAAGAAAAGTCATACTTGACTTGCAAATTTATCTTCATTTCTCTCTTCTCAGGTGCTGCCAAACAAACTGAGTTTCTCCAGAATTTTGTATTTTTGGTTATAGATCTCTGAAAACCTCTGAAACGAATCAAGGAGAGATTTTTCAAATGGAAAGAGAGAAGCTCTCATGACAGTGTGTAGTCTCTCCTTACCTCTGGACAAGGAGGTTTGGGTTCAACATTTGTGTAATAATATCTCATAACAGGTTGATTAGAAAATATTTAGAGGAGAAGGAAGACGTCTCCCTGTCAGAACCACATAGCAAATTTCCAGCAATGACACATGAGAGCCTGTGATAATCTTGAGAATACATGAAAATCTCCGAGGCAGCTATCAAGAAATAGGCTGACAAACAGGCCAGGGTGTGAACTTTCAGCCATGAGATCACATGTAAGTGCTCTGACCACGACCAGGCAAACCCTTAAATGCCTATTAGAGTGTCCCACACAGAATATCAAAGAGGTTCAGGGAAGTGAACTGTCTAATTTAGACTCCAGATCAGGGGTAAAGCAAAGGCAGTCTAACATCAATATGGTAAAGGATACTTCTTCTAAGGAAGAGATAAGCAGATAATGGTCTGCCCAATCTCACTGACTTAGATAATGAAGGTAATAGTATGGATGAATTGGCAAGAGATCTTATTGAGGCAAGCCTATATGATGTGGATGTGAGAGCAATCCTTCTATCAGACAACATCCTTATCATCTACATCCAGACAAAATGGACCAAGTTCAGGAACAGCTTAACTATTTGCTGGAGCACCAACTAATACAGCCTAACAGCATTAGCTGGACACCACACGTCACCTTAAACTGAATGGCTCCACAACTATCAGCATTGACTATCAAAAGGCCAGTGCAATGGCCAGAGCCAAATCCTAATGGCATTCCACCTGGAAGATTGTCCAAATGGGATAGATTAAATTGCTTGTTACAGAGATTCTGGTACTTCCTTTGAATAAAGTCTTTATAATTCTAGACAGGTGATACCAGTTTGGAATCCTGCCATTTGAACTCCACAATACAACAGTAACCTTTCAAAGATTGATGAGCCAAATAGAAGCAGGCTTACCTCATTGCATTTGTGTCTAGATTGCCTCCTAGAGTGCAGAGAGGTCTGGGAAACATGTGTAGAGCAAATGGAAGCAGTTTTCTGGAAAGTACAGTCAGCTGGTCTATTCGTCAAGAGTGAGTTTGCTGAGGCCCAAGTGACCCATCTAGGACATGTATTAGGTCTAGAATAAATACCTATCAGGTTGCAAAGGTACAAGAAGCAACATTCCCACAACAAACAGGAAAGACATGAGAATCGTGTGAATGTATGGGTTACAAACTTCAGCACAATAGACACCCCTCTGACAGAGCTACTACAGAAAACATAACAGGCGTATGCACTGAAATGTGCCGGGCAGCTTTTGTGAAGCTTAAATCCACATGAATAAGTGAGCCTGTGCTTCAGCTCCAAATCTTAGCTAGGTCTTTAAACTGACCATGAGTCCATGAGATATCAGGATAGAAGCTATCTTGCTCCAGGAGAACAAATCTGGAATGGAGACAGCACTCAGGTATTTCTCCATAAATTGACCACAAATGCTGCAAGCGGTTAAGACCCAGAACAGTTTTTTTTTCCACAGGAGTTGGCTTCTCTAAAAGTAACACTTTCAATCCTGAGACTGACTCCATCAGAAATGTGGAATGCACCTGAAATCAACACACCTCCCCATAGTGCAGGATAGTTAGGGAAAGGCAAACCACTGTCGCTTGATGCTGGCAGTGTGCCATTTTCTGAGATTTAAATGCCCACCAAGGCAGCTAGACACTTTGATAACTGCTGGTAAAGACTAAATAAGCAAGGTAATTGTGAAGTTGGTATGGCAGACAGTCAAGGGAAAAGCATGCTAGGTAGGTAGGATGTCAGGTAAGTAAGGTGCCAACTGGGAAGGGTACCAGGTAAGTGGGAGGTGTCAGAGCTAGTGTGTGGGCAGTCTGTCAGGGGGCTATCAGGACCATTATGGGTAGGAAGGGTGACAGGTGACCAGTCAGTGAGGAGGGGGAGAAGGTTCCAGGCCTAGTGGGAGGCTTGGGGTGGGGGGGGTCATTGAGACCAATGAGGATGGAGAAGATGTCATGGGAAGAGGTGTTGTGTGGGCCAGTGGTTGTATGTGTTGCTGCCTCTGAGGGTGGGGGGAGGGAGAGGGAATGTTGACCAGGTGAATAAGGTAGATGGCCCACGGAGGCCATTGGAAAATTGTTGAGATACTGGTGGGGCTGTCAAGACTGGCAGTATGGCAGACCGAGGGCTTTTGAGTCCCAGGCTTGCAGGTCAACTTCAGGGATGGTGTTGGGCCTTGTGTTGGTATTTCTGGTTGGGAGGAGTTCCAGGTTTGATGAGCAATACTGGGCTCCAAGAGATGTGTGGATTTATGTTAGGTTAGGGAGGCAAGTTAGTGTGGGATGGTCATCAGGGGTCCTAGGAATATAAGAGATGAAGTACAAGATTCAGTTGGCAGTGTGTGGTAAATTGGGGAGTCAGCTTAATCCTTCCCTAGGAATTAGACGAAGATTTTTATCATCTAAATTTAACTGTTTAATTATTAACCGAACGTAACTGGGCCCCTCCAAATTTTCTGACGTTCAAGGGGTTTTTCAGAGGCATCAAGTGCAGAGGTTGCTTGAATGTATAATTCCCATGGAGTATCATGTATCTGAGGTTCCACACAGTTACATGTACAACTCCAGTCTGTGCTGTTCCAGTGGCTAGCTGACCATTGGAATAGCTTGTCAAATGTTTATGTTACTAATGTAAGTCGTACCTGATTGCTAACATGCAATAAATTATTCTTTATTTCAGGTAGAGCCTCTTCTTGTTAAGACTCACTTGACAGCAGCAAACGTCCCTAGCCATAACCTGAGCATAGTTAACATTGCAACACATATAACACTGCTCCTCACACATTCCCTCTCTGACTGTCTTATGTTGGATTTCTAATTTGCAGCAAATCAAAGCTTCTGTGTTAGGATCTTAGTTGAATTTTCTTTCATATTAGTACTTCTCATGACCTAGGTTTCTGAGAAAGAATGGGTTACATGGGTCGTGTGCCATCCCTCCTTTCTACATAGCTTTTGTGAAACATATCCTAATTGTCTTACGGTTGGAGGATTGGAAATTGACACTGGCTGCAAAAGTGAAGATGATTCTTTTCTAACCACACAATCATCCTTCATCTTAATTAGCACAAGGAAACAAAGAAAGGAATAAACAGTTGCCGTCATTAGAGTTTAGATAGGTTCAATGATTACAAGTTAATGGTAAGCAAAGCTGAGGTAATAACAGTTATTTGTCAAAGTGGAAACTACTGCATGACAACAAGGAACCTTCCATTATTCACAGCACCATTTTTGTAATGAATGTGGAATTAAAGTACATTTTTCTATAGTGGGTTTATTGTATATTTAAAACAATCTATATACTATTTTAAGATATAATGTGAATTAAGCTTAACATCTATTTTAATTAAAAGAGTAAAGGAATAACAATAAAATCAAAAGCAAAATAAAACTAGAGAAGTTTGTTTTTAGAAGCTTTCAGTTGGCCCTGTTTTATTTTGGAATTACTCCCACTTTCCTGGAAGTGTGGCAGAGTGGGAACTCTAAATAAATTCCTAGTGATGTCTTCATTATTTGCACTTGAATGTTTTTCACTAAACAAAGCAAGTGTGGACCAGCCACAGAAGAAAACTGGGAGATTTCCAGATTGCCCCTCACGTTTGCTTTCATCGTGTTGTAATCAGAGATTTTTGTTTAATTTCTGGAGACCATCAAGAATTCAGAACTGTTTTGGGAAAACCAATCTGTCCCAGAATAAATATCCTTCAAAACAATTTTCCTCAGGTATATTAATTGTTGAAATCATACTTGGGGATTTCAAACTTATTTTTTTTGTTATGTTGTTGCAAAATTACAGTTTGATAAAGTAATTGATAATTCATTGAAATATATTTTAAAGCTCATATTGTAGGCTACAAAGGAAATGTTGGTGATCTCAGAATGATAGTCAGTATGAAGGAAAATAGGGCAAGAAATTCAAAATTAGGGCTCCTAAAGCCCTTAGCTGTGATAATTCATGGGCTTTTAATTTTCTACATTGTGAGTAAATTTCAAGATTAGTCTAAATTTGTGTCCTTCATAAAATGACTAATGGATAATCTAGTATGAAAGCACAGAGCGAGCACTTTGCTTCCCGTGCTCTGGAAGTGGTAATCATCCTTAGACAATCAAGACTCACTGCTGTTCCCAAGACAGGTTCAGCACTAAAACTAGTATTTACAAAACCAAAACTATATTAACTATTGGGTTACCAAACTGCATTTAGCAAAAGAATATTTTTACTTGTATCCTTTGACAGTCTTATGACAACAAAGTGCTAGTTTTGTTCTCTCCAAAGTGAAATTGATTGAGGGCATTACAGCTTCTATGACTTAAAACAAGTTATAGCCTTGAGATATATATGTTTTGCATTAAGAAATTTCAAGATTGTAAAGCCAGTGGTCAGATTCAGATGTATTTATGCAACAACTGGACCGCCTGCTTCACCACTGAGTTAATAGATTCTCTTAGCTAACTAAATAAACTCATCCTCCATCAGTTTGTGCAAACATCTGAAATCAATTTTGGAAACTGTAAATAAATTTATCATTCTGAGTTTCAATTTATCCTTCAGTATTATAAATGTCTGTGGAGGGGCAAAAGCAGATTATGAACCAATAGTTTAATTGCCCATAGACAAAAAAAAAAATAAGAAATTCATCCAAAGTATCAGGCAGGATGAATCCGAAAATTGTAAACCATTTTTGATCTGTAAAATGTAAATAATTCTGCAAATTTGTTACTCATTTTTCTTTTTCCTCTCCTAAATGAATTAATTCCATACTAGGGAAAGTCCAGTCCTATACGCCATTCAAGTGGCCATTTTTAGACAGTGAATGTTGGTTGCAGTCTTTTTGATGACTAGAATTCATTGCTAAGTATGTACACTTACAGCAATGGTTTCTAGATTATAGTAAAAAATATTGCCTCATTCTCCTCTCCGTACAAAGAAGCCAAGGCCGACAGCAACACCGCTTATTAACATTTTACTTAAAATTAGTTAGCACAGCAGAGATCATGTCTCAAATGCACTTTATATCTCTTGGTTACTCAGTAATAAACATAGACACCGAACGTAGTCTGTATTGGTTGGATTTACAATCCAGATTTGGGAACCTGATGCTTAAACCATTTTGGATTGTGATCCTCTGCCATATCATTCAAAATTCTTAAGAGAATTAGAGGTGAGGTTGGTGCCTGACTAGTTTAAGAACAGATGCTGGGAATTGGTTCTGGAGTCTGACTCTCAAAGACAGATGGCAACCATTTCTGTGCTTGTGATTGCCCTATGGAATGGAGGAGACTGGACATGGCCAACAGTCTCATAATCTAAGTAAGAACCCAAAAACTCAACTATCAGGGACTTAGTTGGCACTGCTTGAGCGATTGCAATTTTGTACCACCATTTAAGAACCTCAGTTTTGCTCTCTTTTTTACATAGTGGTAATAACAAGTAATAACTCCCCACTATGCTCATGACAGCTGAGCAGTGACACGCTTCAGACCATTTACTCTTCCAGTTCTCATTCTTTTCCACTCCAGCCTGTTAACAATGAGAAGGATATTGGCTCTTCCTGTATCCCTGCTCATTTTGGAGACATATGCTGTCTGAGGCTACTAATTTCAAATTTCATTCATATCCAAGCTCTACTGCCATGAAGGATTAAAAACCTAGCTGTATGTCTCAATTTGGCACAGTTAACTGAATTAACTAGAATGTGATACCTGGCTGAGATCATTCTTGTACCTTACACTTTGCCCTGTTGACATCATGGCATAGACCATCAATATCAACGCTTGAACAATAAATATCCCAAATAAAGATGGGGAATTCCAGTTTCTTCGTGATAAATACACGGAAACACCAAGGAGCTTTAAAGATAGATTTCCTCAGTAAAGCATAAAATTGGCAGGAACAACAGCAATATATTATTAATAATGAGAACATCAGCAAGCAAATTCTAGATTTTAGATATGGACCACATATCATACAGCTCCAGAATTTGCTGAATAGTGTCTCACATTTAGCCTCCTTCCTATTTTTAAGAAAGTGTCTTCGACCCAACCACTTCAGTTGCTTCAATATTAATCTTCTTCCTTGACAAAGTCTGAAGTGGGCATTTTTGGGAATGCTTTCACATTGCTCAATTCTATTTGCTGTCCTTTAAACCGGAAGAGACTCAGGTTGATAAATAGCATTTTGGTCACACAGTTGTAAGACAATGGGCATTTTTAGCAAGAGACGGTTGAACTACTTCTTCTGAACATTCAGTGGTATGATCATTAAGAAATCTCTCATCAACATCCTGGGATCACATTGATGAGCAAATTAAATCTGGGTGTCCCAAAAGTACTGTGACCACTTGAGCAATCAGAGGCTGGGAATCCTGCAGAGCATGACTCAGCTCTCAGTTCCTGAAATCCTGTCCATTATCTACAAGATTAAAGTCATAAGTGTGATGAATGCTGTCCACTTTCCTGGATGAGTGCAGCTTCAACAATGTTGAAAATATCATGCTTTATCCAGGACAAAGCAGCCCACTCGATCAGTGTCTGATCCACCACCTTAAATATTCATGCCCTCCAATATGAGCGTACAGTAGCAGTAGTGTCTATCATCTACAATAAAAACTTCGATAACTCACTTGGGTTTCTTCCAAATAAAACTTTGAACAAGGGCATAAGGGGCATGGGAAACCAATCATATGCAAGTTCCCCTTCAAGTCACATACCATCCTGACTGGGAGCTTTATCATCGTTCTTTCACTGTCAGTGCATTAAAACCCTGTAATTCATTTCCTTATTGGTAATCTGGAATTATCTTCACCACACAGAATATAACAATTGAGGGAGATGGCTCATAGTCACGCTCTCAATGGAAGATAACAATGGACGATAAATGTTAACTTTGCCAGTGACACTCACATCCCTTGAATGAATAAATAAGAAATGAATAAATAATAGAAAATAAATACTTATTACCTATTATTTTCCAAATTTAACTTCCAGTGTCAGTTTAAGAGACAAGTACCTATCTAACAATATGAGACTTGAAAATGCATACCAGTCAATCTTTCCGGACAGGACATTGGTACCATTAACTGCGCAAACTCACTTCCGTACACAGATAATTATCCAACGTAATCAGCTTTCAGTTTCATTACATAGCATACAGAGACACACTTGCTCCAACACCTCCTAAAAATGGTCCATGAATTGCTTTGTAAACCTTGCTGTAGTATATGAACTAATTGTACGTGGACCTGCCTGACATAGAAAAAAAAAGCTCAGATTGACTGGTAAATAATCAAGCACCTATTAAAAATCTCTGATGAGCTTTTGGAATTTTAATGGATTTTGCATTTACTAATGAAGCTCAGAATCTCAGACGGTCTTATTGAAAATGCGAGGGTGGAAATTGGAATGAATCCAAAGTGAACAGCATACAGTCAAATTCTGCAGTGCAATGTTCTTTGTAAAAAGTGTGCCGGAGAAACGTACAAAGCCATTTTTTGCTTGGGCGCTCAACAGCTGTCCCCTGCAGCCACATAAAAGCAAACTTTGATAGAAATTAAATATGTACATAAGCATCCTGTGCCTGAATCTGAACTGTCATGTGAACTTTACCTGAAATATCATTTTATTAACCCAACTATCAAATTCTGGTGAGAAATCATCATTCCTTAAAAGTGATATTTAAAGGGATGCTCATCTCCATCAAAGTAAGATTCTGGTGATAACAAGCATGGGGCTGGATGAACACAGCAGGTCAAGCAGCATCATAGGAGCAGGAAAACTTGACGTTTCGGGCCTAAACACTTCATCAGAAATATGAACACAGCAGGTCAAGCAGCATCATAGGAGCAGGAAAACTTGACGTTTCGGGCCTAAACCCTTCATCAGAAATCAAGATTCTGGTGTATGATTTTAAGTTTGTACTGACTTTATGGTGATGATTGACTGTTTTCTCAAATGTTTGCCTTTGAGATCCTTTTGAAAATTCAGTTTGTAGCGGGTTAGTAATGTTTCATATAATTTTCTGTTCGAAACTAATGGATATAAAAATAATATTGGAGTTAAGATTGAGACTCTAAATCTTGCACAGCATCAGCAAAAGGGCAGGAAAGAACTTGATACGCAACAAAAAAGGTCAAAGGAGATATTGAAGCATTTAGGAGGAATCTGATAGGGCTAGAATAAATCTGGCACAGCCTATCTTTAGGTTAGAGAAACTCGCTGCACCTTGTAATTAATTCCTGGACAATGAGGTGAGATTCTCGACAGGGAGCATCAAGGTGCTTATTAAAGGAGATCATTAACTTGTTGACAGCTTTATTAATTTCGCATCTTGCTTCATTGATGAGCAATTTCATATGCAAACACCAACAGAGAGCAAACTTGATGCTGAGAATTCTCGGCATGGAATTCAGAGCAGCTACCTGGATTCGCATTGGTTGTGAAGAATCTCCATGTTCCTCACCATACAACAGCACAATCAGGGCACCATCCATGGACACCAGCTGCATGGTCTCATCTATGGACATTGGCATTCAATAATGCCAACCGATAAGACCAGAAAATATAGGAGCAGAAATAAGCTATTCAGCCCATTCAAATGTTATTTGAATATGGGGCTCATATGTTTCTCATTCCCATTCTTCTGTGTTCTCCTTGTCACCCTTGATCCCCTTACTAACCAAGAACCTATCTATCTCTGTCTTAATTACACTCCATACTTGGGTTAAGATTTCTCCTCATCTCAGTTCTGAACATTGCAAGGAGGCAACAGCCTAGTTGTATTATCACTAGAGAGTTAATCCAGGGACCCAGGTAATGTTCTGGAGATCAGGGTTCAAATCCCACCACAGCAGATTTGGGATCTGAATTCAATTTAAAAAATCGAAATTAGTGTCTATTGATGACTATGAATCCATTCTTGATTGTTGGAAAAACCCATCTGGTTCACTAATGTCCTTGAGAGAGAGAAACTGCGACCCTGCTTTGGCCCATATGTAACTCCAGACCCACAGCAATGTGGTTGACACTTAATTGCCCTTGGGACAATTAGGGATGGGCAACAAATGCTAACCTAGCCAGCAATGCCCTCATCCCATGACGAAGAAAAGAAAAGGGTTGTCCCTTCACTCCAAGGCTGTGGCTTTGGGTCCTAGTCTCTCCCACTAGTGGAAACATCTTCTCCATGTTCAC
This sequence comes from Ginglymostoma cirratum, assembly GCA_024137785.1. Lineage (NCBI taxonomy): Eukaryota > Metazoa > Chordata > Chondrichthyes > Orectolobiformes > Ginglymostomatidae > Ginglymostoma > Ginglymostoma cirratum. The sequence goes on from JAHRHZ010000049.1 coordinate 15,501,583, forward strand.
TCTATCCACGCCTCTCAGTACTCTTTAAGTTTCAAACATATCCCCCTCTCATCCTTCCAAATTCGATCACATACAGACCCTTCAGCCCCAGAATCATTCTCCTCTGGATCCCCTCTAATGCCATTACATTCTTCCTTAGTTACAGGGCCCAAATCTGTTGACAACACTCCAAATATGGTCTGACCAGAGGCTTATATAGTCTCAGCAGTCCATCCCTGTTCTTGTAGTCTGGCCCTCTTGGAATTAATGTGAACTTTGAATTTGCCTTCCTAACTGCCAGTTGAACTGAGATATTAATCTTAACAGAATCCTAAACTTGGACTCCCAAGTCCCTTTCTACTTCAGATTTCTAAAGTCTTTCTGTATTTAAAAAATAGTCTATGCTTCTATTCTTCTTACTCAAGTGTGTAATGTCGCTTTCCCACTTTGTATTCCAGTTGTTACATCTTTGCCCTCTCTCCTACCCTCCCTACTTCCTCAGCATTACCTGTGCCTCTATCTGTCTTTGTGTCACCCGCAAACTTAGCAACAATGCTTTCAGTTCTTTTTCACCCAGCTCGTTAATAACACGTGAAGATTGTGGTCCCAACACTGATGCCTGTGGAACTCCACCAGTCACCGGCTGCCATCCTGATAATAACTCCTTTATCCCCACTCTCTGCCTTCTACCAGACAGCCAACCCTCTGTCCATGCCAGTTCCTTGCTATTAACACCACGGACTCTTATCTTATTCAGCAGCCTCCTGGGCGGAACATTGAAAAGGCCTTTGGAAAGCCAAATTGATCACATTCATAAGCTCTCGTTTGTCCAACTTGCTCATTAGCTCCTCAAAGGATTCGAACAGACTTGTTATGTCTGATTTCCCCTTGATGAAACCGTGCTGACTTCATTATCATATTACTATGCATTTCTAAATGCTCTGCAGTCTCATCCTTAATGACGGACTACAAAATCTTATCAATAACTGATGTCAGGCTAACTAGACTATAGTGTATTGTATCCTGCTCCCTGACTTCTTAAACAGGAGTGTTACATTACCTCTTTTCCAGTCCTCTTGACTCTCCATGACTGGTCATGTCTGGGAGCTCTTCAGTGAGTTTGGTCAGAATTCTAGAATGAGTGTGTCCTGAGGGCACATGCTTTGATCATTGAGGAGATTCAAAGAGGGCACTTGGGACAAAGTGTGGCTCATTGTCAAAAGGATCTGGAGTAATAAAGGCTTCATGGAAAACAGAGGCATGAGTTGAGATTGAAGACAAGGATATTGACAGTGGGAAATCCAGGTATAATGGGGGCACGTGGAAGACCATTACAGTTCATGATAGGCTACAGGATGTGGTGTTTGCTGTGGCCACTACTGTGGCCTCCAGAAGGAGAGGAAAAATGACCAGGGTCACCATCATTAAGGTGTGGTGTCAAGGTTCAGGTGGCAGGGAAGACAGTTGTAGGTGAAGTTCAATGTGGTTCAGTGTGGCATGGGGGCAGGGATGGGTGGAAAAGAGCTATCAGGATCATATAAGTAAAGGAATATTAAACACTCAGGGGAAATTATATTGGGTGACCAGGCAGAACCCAGTGCTGCTCAGGTCTATGGTGAGCTGCATTCACTTCCTTCACTTGCTGTTCATGAGATGCAAACTGTAACTAGAAAATGGCTGGGACTGCACCCAAGATGGATAGAGTCAGTGTAACCCTGTTGGGTGAATGTGTGGGATCCAAATCAGTTGGAGATCCAGACATTGTAGGGGAAAATGAATGAAAGTTGGAGGTGACTTCACAAGGGTCTTCGACTCAGTCAACTGTGAAGGATTGTGGGCTATTCCCCTCCAAATCAGCTGCCCATTCTTTGCCTGCTTCACAATGACATGCAAGCTGTAATCCTCACCAACAAATCCATGATAGACCAAAGACAAGTGAGATCTGGGCTGAACCAGGGCTGCATCATTGCACCGATGGAGTTGGAGGAACACAGCAGGTCAGGCAGCATCAGAGGAACGGGAAAGTCAACATTTAGGGTCAGGGCCCTTCATCAGAACTCATAACGTGTTGACTCTGACTCCAGCATCAGCAGTTCTTGTTATCATTGCACTGATGCTCTTCTCCATCTTTCTTGCTGCAATACTCCACCCCATCCCCATAAAGCTCCCTGTCAAAGTGGGACTAATCTACAGGACAAGTGTGAAACAGTTCAACCTTGAGCAGCAAACGTCTCAGCTTTTGTCACCAAGCTGGCTAACATTGACGATGCCTGAGTTTATACACACTCAGAGGTCGAGCTACAAACCATCATCAACGTGTTCAACGAGGAGTGTGATAGATTGGGCCACAATCCTAAACATCCAGGAAACAAAGTTTCTCTACAGCTGCTCCTGCTACACAACACTGGACCAGATCATCACAATCCACAATGATTCCCTGGACAATGTGGATAATTTCTCATAGGTAGGGAGCCTCCTCTCCACGCGAGTAGGCATGGACAATGACATCCAATGCTATCTACAATGTGCCAAAGCAGCTTTCAGATGCCTGAGGAACAGAGCATTCAATGTCTGAGATCTTAAACCCAGCACCGAGCTCATGGTCTACAGAGCAGCTGTTGTCCCCACCCTCCTGTATACATCAGAAACATTGCCCACATACAGCAGACACTGCAAATCTGTGGAGAGTTATCACTCACACTGCCTTCACAAAGTCCTGCCTATCTATCACTGGCAGGATAGGTATACCAACATGAATGGCCTCTCCCAGGCCAATATCACCAGCACTGAAGCCATGGTCACAGAGAACCAGCTATGGTGGATAGGCCTCATTGTCCACATATCGAACAAAAGGATCACCAAACAAGTGCTCTACTCCGAACACTGCAATGGTAAACGCTCATGAGGAAACTCTACAAGGACACTCTGAAAGGCTCCTTTAAACAAATGCAATCTGCCCATCGACATGTAGGAATCTCTTGCCCCAAAACACAGACACCAAAGGAGAAGCATCCTGAAGCATCAGCCACTTTGATCATCACTGAATGGTGCGCGTGGAGGCCAAGTGTAAGCAGCAGAAAAAACATGCAGAATCCAGTGCACCGCACCCACCCACCTCCTCAAACATCACCCTCCTACCCCTCTGTGGCAAGCTCTGCAAATTCAGGACCGGACTATTCATTCACCTCAGATAGCATCCCACCTAAATCTACAGGAGTGCAAGTAAATTACCCTCCATCCTGAGGGACTGCCAAGTTGAAAGAAGAACATAAAACATGTGTTTGCAAACTGCAGCTTCATTTCATACAAACATTCCATCACCCTTCCTCAAAGTCTGCAGAGTGAACCTGCTTAAGATTGAAATGTTGGTCAAAGGCAATTTGCACTATGTTATTGTTGATTGTAAACTGAACGTTGACATCTCAATGATACTGATGTTAACAGCAGTAACTTTAAAAGAAGGAAATGTTGTCAAAAGTGACTGCTATCTTGTAAAAATTCCAATGGTGTTGTGAGAGGCAGAGATGATCTCTTCATCATCTATCATGCAAGTATTACAAAGGTGCTCTGCTCATTTGAAACCCAGGTGATCTGCAATCACCATTCCCACTTCTTGGAGATGTGTGCCTGCAACCCTGTAGCTGCACAATGTCTACATCTTGAGCACTCTTGTACACCTGGTGCTTTTGTGTGGTCCAGGGGCCTTACAAGACCGGTTACTGGGGGACAAGGGATTGTCCAATTTGACCATGGCTCATGACACCATCGCTCAAACCCCCTGACTGATGGAGAGCACAGTTACAATGTTGCCCCTGCTTCAATCAGGGCCTTGAAACAGGCAGCAGGCAAACTTCATGCTGCCTCCTCATTTACCTGACTGCAGCATTCAGCCTGAAAAACTAAGTGATTAGTCATCAAGGAGGCCTAGTCATGTGCAACACCAAATTGTGTACCAGCTAGCCTAGTCCTCTCGAAGGCTGTCTGCCTTTCTCATTGAGAAGTTACAATTGTGACAACGACACTGCTTATTAATGTCTGAAATGGCACTGTGATGCAAATGAAAGGAAAAGAAAAATGGAAAATCAAAATATCTCCCGTGTTCACACTGAAGTCCTCAGTGGGGAGCTCAACAGTGTCAGGATAGGATGTGGGCAGGAACACATTTCTGCCACCTTCCCAACTCTGAGCCATTTTCAATGATGGCAGGTTGGGGCCAGATTGTTTTCCACAATAAGCAGTCAATTCAAGGCAATAATTTTCAATTAATTGGCCTGTTAATGACCCATTTGTTCACAAGTTTAAATTTGGAATTGGCAATGGAGGTGGCACATATTTGTACGGACTATATCTCGGCCAATCTGGCCAGGTCAGGTTGAAGATTAGTTGTTAGAGATTTGGGTTTGGCAGACGTCATAAGGAATGTCCTCTTCATCTATAATGGGTGCCAGGCCACAGCTGCAGCTGCTGCTCCTCCAGGTCATGCCAGGCAGTTGATCTCATGTTCCATGGCAAGAAAAGCTTATCTGGCCTTTTGTCCCTGATGTCAGCAGCTTCGTGTCAGCAGCTTCATTTCAGCAGCTTTCAGGTTGGCTGGTGGGACTGCCCACCATTTACTACTGGAGGACCTTTCAATGTCCCTCTAATATTAATTCATCAGTCCCTCAGTTAAAGTTAGCTGGGAACATCAAGGTTCCAATAGACATGCCAAAAACATGCCTAGTATGGCTAGAATCCAATCCTAGGCAGCCTTACCAATTTCTGATTCTGTTGAAAATCAAAACTATTGCTTCCCAAGGGGATATCAAATTTTGACTGAATGGGGAGGAGGTTGATAAGGAGGTGAACTTCTGTGTTTGGTCTCAAGGTCCTAGCAGAAGTGTCACAATTTTTTTAACAATTCCATATGAGTGGCGAATGTCAGTGAATGCATTGTGAAATGGCATCTCATATCCACCACAACACAAAACTGTCATTGCACAATGCACCACAGCTCAATTACTTACCATTCAACAATTCTTGGTAGTTAGGACTCAGGCCTAACATTCAAATGGTCCCTTGACCCTCCATCATAGTTCAACAATGCAAGTCTCACACTCACTTCTTTGCAGCTCTACATGCCTCCAGCTAATTGGCCATAGCAGATATGTCACCCAAAAATCATGCAGCATTCTTTCATCATTGTTGCTGGGCAAGGCTGCATACCATCACCGGGCGCTCAGTAAGGCTCGTCTGCATCTCCTGAGCAGTTCATGTTCTAACTCACCACAAGATGAAATTATGTGTAGGCTCTGATACAGGGATCTCAGATGAGGATTTTGATTGGCATGTACTTGAAAGAATGTTGAATATGCAGACTGATATGCTTGTTGTAGTGACAATCCTGTCAATTAGCCCATGTCACTGTTAAGGAGATGGAGGAATCCAACTCCAATGTGGCAGAGTATCATGAAAACCTTTGAATCTATGTTTTTGTGCATGGAAGTGATACCCAACACCATGACTGCAATTTAGGACTTCATGATGTAGTGTCTGATATTCAATGTCTCAGTTTTGACTGCCTGTAGAAGACTCCCAATTTTACACTGCTGTACAAGACATTCACCTGTAGATCATGAGATCTACAGATGTAAATTCAAAGAAAACCATCTTGACTTTATATCTCGTTGCACAAGTGTCAGGCAGGCTCTTATGGCAGTCCATCAATCATCCCTCCAGCCAATTACTATGCTCTGGGAGAATAACAGTGGCCTCACAGAGCACAAACCTGATGTCCCCTTTGCACTCCTCTACCATTGCCATACTTTCATTAACCCTGCTGTTGCCTGACAGCCTGCCAGTGAAGATCACACCATTCTAAGGTCACACAGGCTGAAGCCATGCATTCTAACCTCAACTTGCTTGGTAATGTCCTGCCAGGTCATCAGGGGTTTCCCATTGAGAAACTCATCAGCCTTCCAATGGTTATGAAATATCAGCGTGCTAAAGCATGAAGACAGGTTAAAGGTAGACGATATGAAGAATTCAAAAGGGTGATTGATTGACTTTTGTATGGAATATGCTCACTAACAGTGAATTTGAGTTAAAGTATGATTAGCGTGGTTAAGACAATTTACAATAAGACTGTGATTTTGCAATGAAGCACTATTTGTATGGGTACCTGCCTTGCACCCATTAATCAGGTCAGATCAAGCAGCAGAAAGGCAGAAAAGTTGCAGGACTGCCTGATGTTATATGAGCAGTTCTCACTGTAGACCACCTTGTTGTATGGGGCTGCGACTCATTGTGGAGTAGGTTTGCTATGAGCATCCTCTTCAGGGTCGGGATCCACAGGATCCACAGTCTGTTATCTTAAACATGACATGGCTTATTGCACAACAGCAACCATGTACAAGTTATACTGACATGATAGCTATTGTTCCAGATGCTATAAGAGGAGCTGGATGGTAAGTTTGACTCCTTCGAGAGCCTTAACTGTTCTCCCACTAAGACAATATGATGTCATCATAGTGGGTAATGCTTATGGTAAAATTCAGTATTAACCCTTTCAGACTATGAAAGGTTTTTGCAACATTGCAGGCATAAATTTAAAATCCCCTGCCCAGAACAACCAGGCAGGGTGGGGTTAGATTTGGCTCCTGTAGTTTCTAAATGGAAGTACACTCCCATGACCACAGTGTTTTGATTTCCTAAAGCAAATTTTGACGACAGCAAGATTGTCCTTAACTGTGTCTATTTATTATTTCACTAGTGGAGAGGTCTGGACGGAGTTACCACCATTAAAGGCAATATAGCTTTAAATGTTTGATATTTTTCATGCAGTCCTAACTGGTACCCTTCTGTTCTGCTGTGTTGCACTGTTCCATTGACCTCACTTGAAGGCTACAAAAACAAAGCCTCCTACAGCCATGGAATCATTTGAATTTTATTCTGGCTGGTAAAATCCTGAGTCACAGGCAAATGATACTATATCATGAAATGATTTTAGAACCATGCTGGGATTAAAAAGAAATAAATAATATGATTTTGGAACCATCTTCACAGTACATTTCTGATGGTTGTCAAATGTAAAGGAAAACAAAACCGCCTTCTATTACAAATTTAAAACACAGTGCATGCTAGTGGATCACTTTTGATATTTTCTCTGTCAGGTGTTGGACAATTTTAGGTTGTCTTCTGGTAAATGTAAGTGTTATCGTTTATTCATATAAATAATATCAACATTTTTAACTTAAAAAATAGACATTTTGTGTACTTTCCAAAATGTCTATTTCAAAATTTGGCTAATGTTCAATGTCCAATTTACTTGATGAACCTGTGAAATTCCAAATTATGTAACAAAAGAAAGCCAGATGTAAGACTAGGATCACAACCAGATGCATTTATTCGATGTCTAGTTTAATAGTACCTTGTCTGCACTGTTGTTGGCTTCCTGTTTTTGATGTTGATGAGCCTTTTTTTTCTTGGCATTAGCCAACATCAATTTGGCAAATTTGCTGAAGCAAACCAAATCCCTACTATTTCACTATTTCAATATTCATACGACTGTTCAATATGCTCTGTGCAATCCTATGTTTTGACGTGATTTCCATATTAAGCTTTGAGAACGATCATGACAAAATTACTTGGTATCTTTTGCATCAGTGTTGCTGAGGCAGAAAGAAATGGTTAAAGTTTAATCAACACCTGTAAATCAGAAACAGCATTGTAATTAACATAAATCATTACAGAGAACATTTTGCTGCTGATTCATCCACTTTAAATGGATTGTTTTTGTCGAAGCTGTCACTTTGGGATATAAAGGGAATGAAAACTACACGACACAGCAACTCCAGGTAAATCAATCAAAGTTAAATTAAAGGATGGAAATGAAAAGAAACTTTGCACAAAAAAAATGTCACAGCTGACGCTTTTGATACATTGCATGTAGTTTTATTTACATTTCACGAGCAATGCTGCGCTACGTTTCTGCTCTATTTATGTGTTGTACTTTCCTTGACTTCCCTTCATTTGCCAGGGAATAAGCGTAAATGTTAAGATTAAAGTCATATTATTGAACAGTACTTCAAATTCGCATGAGCCTGGAATTTTAAGAATTCAGTTTCACAGAAGCACAGTCATTTCACTATCATTCTACTCACATGAGATACTACATAAATAGATGCATGCCTGAAGGATGAGTTTTTTCTAGGGTTGCATGCAGCTGTGGAATGAATGCCCAGCAAATTGTCAGAAGGTTGTCTTCCAGAATGAGAGAGAGTGTGTGAGAGAGAGAGTGTGTGAGAGAGAGAGTGTGTGAGAGACAGAGTGTGAGAGAGAGTGTGTGTGTGAGAGAGAGTGTGTGAGAGAGAGAGTGTGTGTGAGAGAGTGTGTGTGAGAGAGAGAATGAGAAAAAAAAGCTATTTGAAATTCACTTAAAATTCAGATCAGTTTGAAAACAACCCACTTGAAATCAAGATCATATGATGCACTGAATGTGGCAAGAAAAACCTGTTTGACTAATATATACTTGCAGTCTGTTTAATCAAGAGAGTTCCCATGTGGTCAGAACATAAGGCCACTATTGAACTACATCAGGAAATCTGGCATAATTTTTTTTTGCAATAGCAATATCAACAACAACAAGTGTTGGTCTAGCACCTTTATCATAATAATATGTCCCAAGGCACTTCACAGGACAGTCATCTAATGAAATATATCAACTGAAAGAACTGCAGATGCTGTAAATCAGGAACAAAAGCAGAAGTTGCTGGAAAAGCTCATCAGGTCTGGCAGCATCTGTGTAGAAAAAAATCAGAGTTAACATTTTGGGTCCGGTGAACCAGTTCTTAGGAAGGGTCACCAGACCCGAAATGTTAACTCTGATTTTTTTCTTCACAGATGCTGCCAGACCTGCTGAGCTTTTCCAGCAACTTCTGTTTTTGCTCCTGAAATATGATATCAAGCCTCTTGAAGAGAATTGAGGGCAGCTGAACAAAAACTAACTCAAAGGAATAGAACTTATTGGCTCTCTTAGTGGACGTGAGGAAGTTAGGAAGGTGGAGATGTTTAAGGAAGGAATTGTAGAGTTAGTGAACTGAAGACACTGATGCTAATTGTGAAATGGTTAAAACAGGGTGTGCAGCAGGTGACAATTGCAGGAATCGTGGAAGTAGCTTTGGAGAATATGACAAAGATGGTGAACAGTATCAGAAAAGATGATTCTTAACAGAAAACATTTAATTAAATAGTAGACACTAAAGGTGGCATAACTTCCCTTTTTGTGTGAAAACAATTCTTGAGAACTGCAAGAATGATAGGGGAAAGAACATAAATCACAGACGCAAAATGAACATCAAGACCTGAAATAGCCTGTCTTTGATTTCTATATTCTTCTGGTCCTTTTTTGTTTAGCTGGCTCTGACACCTGCATAAAAAGAACACACGTCTCATTCCACAATTAAAATTATAATTCTTTGTGTTTTTCCAGAACTTTAATGAATATTAGTAACAGCTTGCACCTCACAAATTCTGTCAAATTTCTTTCAGCAGTCGTCTCAACAGTGATCCATAGAAAAAGGATGTCTGAATTCAATAGAAGAATCCAGCCAGTAATTTTTCTGCACGTATTTTAACATGAGTCAGAAGGAGCTGCAAGTGCATCTTGCCATATTTAATCTATTGAGGCCCTTGGATGTACTGAGGACTCTTCATGGGCTTTTCTCATCCAGCACAAATGTTAAGCAGTATGGTTATTTTCCATGGGTAATGGAGCTCTATTGAATTTAAGCTGCACAGTCTGGCATGCTAGGTATAAAGCCATGCACAATGACTCAACAATAGCCATAGAATTTGATGTTTGTCTCATTTAGTTGTCAGAACTGGATGGTGTGGGGAAGAGAGGAGGTGCTGGCAGAGACGTGAAAACTTCTGATACTTGTGTCATTCAGTTTGATTAATTGACCATTGGAATACAATGTTCAAATTAAGATAGAAGTACTGAACAGATAATAATTTAGTAGTACTTGACATTGCTGATACATGTTGTCAAAGCTTTTCATCTTGCACTCATCGGGACTGTTTGCAAGAAATACCAAAATAAAGGGAAAACAACATTTATACTGCATGAGAGGAGAGCGATGATTAGCTAGAAAGTAGATTCTGGTTGGTGGAGGTGTTTCCTCTAACACCAGATAATGATGATTGACAGTTAACTGCCAAGTTTTGCTTAAATTTTAGAAAGGGCAGGTTGACTCTGATTGGTCAAGGTATTGCTTTAAGAAATGAATGAGAGTACAGTTATCACACATCTCATTGTTTTATGTATGCATTTTCATTGTGTCTGTAAGCACAGGCAAGTATGCCTGTGAGCCTCACTGACAATATTGTATAGGTTGTCATCACCATTCTTTGCATAAGAAGAATTATGCTCAGCAAATGATTTTCAAATTTTGTCCATGTGCTGAATTCTATCTAGTGTTGGATATTGTGTATGAGTTTTGCAAGCACAGGCCAGTTGGGCCCAGTCAGTACTTTATTTGCTACAAACAGCTGAAGTAATGTATTGTTTCAATATGATCAGTGGTCTTTAAGATGTACAGTCTACTTAGTGACTTGATGGTTGCACTAATGAAAAGCTTTGACAATACACTTCTTTTTTCAGCAACACTTAAAGTATAAATAGTGTGGTCTGCACTCCCACAAATGATCAGTAATAGACAGTCAGTAAGAATCTATTTCTAGATGTAGCTCATCAACAGAGACAAAGCAAACTATTTCTGTTTGATTGTCTTTGTAAAATAAACAACATTTCTGTTAGTTAATTTGGATTCTCTTTAAACCATAAGTGTCTTTACTTTACAGATGGAGATGGACGCCTTTTGGGTAAAAGTGCTAAGAGAGTACAGTAGATAAATATAGGGTTAGCTTATGAAGTTGTACAAGCCAGCAGCAGGCAGAGTTAAGGGTCATACTATTTTAAGTGTCTGAGATTAGAGAAATTTGGAAATGAAACTAGCTTTGATGACAGAATGTCTCAATGTGGGTTCTATTGGAATCAAAATCTCGAAATGAAACAAATAATTTCCACTGTCGAAAGCTGATTGAACTGATGATCCAGCTGTAGCCATGAATTATATGTGCAAGGTAATTGCAGAACAATTCCAGTTAGGGTATTAAGCATTTGTCTGGTCCCACAACACGTATTTATTAGGATGCCTCAGCCCACGCCTTCTTATGTTGGAACAGAACAACTGGCAGGTAGAATATTTAGGTATTATTTTCTTTTTGTGCAGTCCATTAAAATCTATGTAGAGCTTTGTGTGAATGTCTGAGTAATCTGTTTCCTTGGCGATCTATTTATTTAGTTCTCTGGTGGTCTGTAAGATATAAACAGTGTAGATGAAGTACATGTCCCTTGGTAGTTGAAAATATTCCTTGAATTGTACAGAATTTACATGAACAAGCAATTTAACCAAACTATTCGATTTTTTTTGTACAAAACTCTGCCTACACTACCTCATCTAATGTTATCAGCATTTTTTCTTTTCCTTTCTCACTCACATTTTGATCCAATTGTCTCTCAAATGCATCATGTGCAGTCAGAATTCTTGTATTAACAAGAGAGTTCAAAATTCATCCTTCATGATGATAGAGGGAGCATTGAGTGACAACGTCTCTGGATGGGGACTTCAATATCCATGACCAAGAATGGCTCAGCAACATCACCATTGACCAGATTGGTTGAGTCCTCAACATCATAGTTTCTAGACTGAGTTGGTGACAGCTAACAAGTGAATCAACAAGACCTCATTCTCACCAAACTATCTGCTGCAGATGCATCTGACCATGAGAGTATTGATAGGAATGATCACCGCATAGCACTTCCAGACAGAAGTGTTTTCCTCCATAAGACAACTGTATTTAAACAGAATTAGTGCCCATACTTTTAAGTGAGAGCTTTATTTCAGTAAGCCATATTCCATAAAATGCAAACCCACTGATTACTAGGTCCCCATATTTATACAGCTGATACAAACCCAATTCATTCTTAATTGAAATATCCATCAACTCTTCCTTCATCCCATTCAGTCACAGATACTCCTTTGGACCGTAGTAAATGATAACAGCAAAGTCCCATCTTCATATTGAGGATACACTTCATCACATTGTCCATCAGGAATGTTGTTCTCAGTGGCATAGACTTTGAACAGATCTAGCAACTCAAGTTTGGGCATCCGTGAGGCACTGCAGGCCATCAGCAGCAGCAAACACACACTCAAACTTAATCTCAACCTCTTAGCATGGCATGTACCCACTCTACAGGATGCTAAATGCTGCAAAGTAAATTGGCCCTGACAATATTATGTCAACAGTACTGAGAACTTGTGCTCCAGAACTTGCTATACCCCTAGCCAAGTTATTTCAGTACAGCTACAACACTAGAAACTACTGGACAATGTGGAAAATTATTTAGCTGTATTCCATACACAAAAAGCAGGAGAAATTCAACCTGGCCAATTACCATCCCATCAATCAACTCTAAATCATCAGTAAAGTTATGGAAAGTGTCATCAACACCACCAGCTCAGCAATAACCAGTTGACCGACCTCAAAACAATCTTGGTTCTAATGTGGACAAAAGAATTACATGTGTGAGGTGAAGTGAGAGGACTGCTCTTGAAATTAAGGCATTATTTGACCAAATATGGCATCAATGACCCTGAAGAAATGGTAATAGGAAGAAAACTCTCTGCAGGTTGGAGTCATACCTGTCCTTAAAGAAGATAGTTGTGGTTACGTAAGATCAGTCACCATCAGAGGCCATAAATTCTGTAACAAGCAACTGGTTTCCTGTTTCCCAATGCTGGTCGAACATTTACAAGGCAAAAGTCAGAAGTGTGATGGAATACTCCACAGATGCAACAACTCGTAAGAAGCTTGACAACATTTAGGACAAGCAGCCCACTGGCACCATTTCTTAAAAAAACATTCCAGGAAACTCCTCCACCACGTACAGACAGCTATAGCAGTGTATGCCTCTATAAGGTGTACTTCAGAAATTTACAAATGTTCCTTAGATAGTACCTTCCAAACCCACAACCACTATCATCTAGAAGGGTAAGGACTGAAAGTACATGAGAAACTCTATCACCTGCAAGTTCTCCTCCAAGCCATTCTCCAGAACAACTTGGAAGTACATCATTGTTCCTTCCATGTGGCTGGGTCACACCTTGGAACTCCCTTCCTAACAGCATTATTAGTCTATCTGTAACAAACGGACTGCAGGGGTTCAAGAAGGTAGACCACCACCACCTTTCCAAATGCATTTAGGGTTGGCCAGTACATATTTGCTAGGTCAGCAAAGCTGACATCCTCTGAAGTATGAAATAACAAGGTGCAGAGCTGGATGGACACAGCAGGCCAAGCAGCATCAGATGAGCAGGAAAGCTGACGTTTCGGGCCTAGACTCTTCTTCAGAATTTTCTGAAAAAGGATTTAGGCCCGAAACATCAGCTTTCCTGCTCCTCTGATGCTGCTTGGTTTGCTGTGTTCATCCAGCTCTACACCTTGTTATCTCAGATTCTCCAGTATCTGCAGTTCCTACTATCTCCTCTGAAGTATTATTACTTCTCCTTGTAATGAGTGATTATAAAAGTATACAGGTTGTATGTGATCAGAAAACCCAGATGAGATCCTTAGCTAAGTCTAGTGCTGCTCATTTTGTTTGCTCAGATCAAGAAATAAACATACCTTATAGCTTTCCATTCAATAAAGCATTGCTTAGATTTAATCATCCATCGTCCTGCAGAAAAAAAAGTCTCATTTTATTTTGCATTGTCCTCCCTCATTAGTTAAGGATATTTACCAAAGAACAGATAAGTTGATGATGAAACAAGAACTTGCTTCTGTTGCTCAAATGTGTTTGGCAGTGAGCAGCAGTAGAGGTTTTTATGTGATTTGGTAATCTTACTTTGCCGAAAGTTCGAGATTCCCTGTGGTCCAACATTGACTCACAAGATATGTTCAGAGCTCAGAAAAAGCACAATGAAAATTATAGAGGCAAGAATACTTTAAAGAATTTATCCTATCATTCAATGGTTGCATAATTGCAACATTAACTTCTTTTTTTCAAAAATCCGAACTGTTCAAATGAGAAAAGTATTGATAGGTAGAGAGGTATGACGTTGTCAACCATTGTAATGGGATCAACAGAGTTCATGAAAAGTATATTTGACTAAAAATAAGAACAAACTAGCAAAGAATAAGACATGATGTCTGGTTTTCAATGAAGTCAGGATAGAAATGAACATGCATAACCCTATATGAGATAACAAGGTGTGGAGCTGGATGACCACAGCAGGCCAAGCAGCATCATAGGAGCAGGAAAGCTTGATGTTTTGGGCCTCGGCCCTTCATCAGAAAATCTGATGAAGGGTCTAGGCCCGAAACGTCAAGCTTTCCTGCTCCTATGATGTTGCTTGGCCTGCTGTGTTCATCCAGCTCCACACCCTGTTTTCTCGGATTCTCCAGCATCTGCAGTACCTATTATCTCTAACCCTATATGATCTGTGTTTCCCAGCTTTTTAAAAAGCCAGATTGTGCTCCTGCTCTACAACTTCAGCTATTCAAATTTCTTTACTGCATTGTCTCGAGAGTCATTACAAATACAATATTCAATAGTCCTGCCATCACGTCCAATGATTATCGAGCTGATGAACTATAATTCACTCACAATTCTGTCTCTCAAGCTGTTTTAGTAACCTAATGTGGAAATATTTATCATGTGTTGTGACTGCATCTTAATATCTTAAAAGGCGTATGATTTTAAAGGAAGCTTTGAACCTGAATTGGAGCTGTGTTGATTGAATTTAATTTCTGGTAAAAGGACCTCTATTGGAAGATGGGTGGTCTCATGGTATACACCTAGAAAATAATATACTCCAAGCAGCCTTTTCCATGCTGGTCTACAGTCTCTGGGATTGTCTCAGGTGGGATGGAGACTAACCAAACAGCAGGAGAACCAGTAATCCAGGTGAACATTGGCAGGGGATATGTGGGAATTTCTGTGGGGTTTTGTCGAGAATGGAAGAGACGGATGTGATCATCGAAATGAAGCACATGAGGAGAGGCAACCTTCAGAGGTTTCACATTCTTGTGAAGTCCTGAGGAGGACTCCTGTTCTCCTTAGTCTCACAAAGATAATTTGCCTCTCTCTCTTTCATGCTCCTACCCCGTTATTAAAGGCTTGACAGAATTGAGCACCTGTGTAAAAATTGCATCAGGGCCCTGTAAGTAACACATAAGCTCTATCTGCATCAAATGAGGAGGCTGCTGCCTGTGTCACAGGCAGGCTTTGACTGTTCATGAAAATTTTGAAGACTATATGGAGATTGGTGAGAAGCATGTTGAAATATGGCGATAAATGCAATGCTGCAATTTAGTGCTGCTGTCCTTCTGCTGCCAGGTACTGGGCATTAAAAAAGCATAGCATGGATGTGTGATGCCACATTTTCTGTCCGCTTGGAAGTGGAATAGACTGCTTCGGGCAAGAGCTCAGGATTAGCGGAAAAATATAATGTAAGGTAATGATCAAGTAAGCAGTAAGAAATGGAGAGTAATCATGCTGTTCGTGATAGTAATGGGTTCTGAGGATCTCTTGGAAATAAAAAAAAAGTTCTTTTTAATGTTGAAAAAGACACTTGCGTTTCAATGTGACCAATCATTGTTTTCTGCTTCTAGTCTTCAGTTATTTTTAATCTAAAATGAACTGGCAGGTCCTGTTCTAGCAGAATATGCTGGTGTACCTGTTGGCATGTGTCCTTCACATACATTGCTTATGAGTACTATTACGTATGTTGTATGCATTACCGGAGCTGTCAACCCACTAACAGCACAATCTTACTACTAATTATGTGTGGAGGAGTTATTCAAAGAAACTATCAATTTGTCAAGAAGAATAAGCTTAAATTACATTTTCCTTTAAGATTTTCTACTAGGCTGAGAGTGTGATGATTTTTATTTAGTGATGCAGAGCACTTCTCTTATTTTAAATAGACTGTTTTCATTATACAGTGATTTTGATGCAGGTGCTCATTTGGTAGCATAATGAACAAGTTCATAAAATGTAACACAAAAAGTAGCACAAATCACATGAAACATTGAACTTGGCAAAATCTTATATATTGCCACAGTGTCACTTCAATTTTTAAATCAAAAACAATTGGTCATATAGCCTTACAAGACTCATCCTTATTTTTATGTGTTTTCATCCGCAACCCGAGCAGCAGGTATGACTATTTATATCTTCTGTACTAATTTCAAAAAAACAAACAAATTAACTATGAAACACGTCATCGATTATTGCTCTACTGCAAAGCGAAACTTGTCCCGGAGGACGCTTGCAGCGAACAGCTAACACAGTACTCCTGTTGATATTGGAACTCAAGAGAAAAAAAAAATGACACACTCATTTAAAACTTTCATACCTCCTACAGGGATACATTCCACACCCGACAAATCAACAACAACCCTACATTGTGTTGGCACACTGCCTGCTTGATTGTAGATATCAAAGATCACAACCTGGTACCAGAAACAAATGGACAAGTCCTAGATATTAAGTGCCATGGAAAATTTGGCCAACCCTAAGCTGTTTGACCACAGAAGATGTGGCACTTGTTTCATAAATGGAACATAAAGAACATCTCTAATTGGGATTGGGACCAACCAAGTCAGACAATTGGTAACATCTTGAAATGCTGCCCTGCATCCTGGTGATATTACAACTGTTCACAGTGCGCCAGCTGAAGCCATTGAAGGGATTGTTAACCTTGAGCACGGACTACAACCGCTTTCTCGGTCGGACAAATATTGTTATTCTTACTACTTACTCGAAGCACTAAGGAAGCATTTTCATCTCATGGATCCAAAGACTCAGGAAATCCCAGTACTCTTCCCATGGTAACTGGGAGGGATAATTTGGCTATATTGGGAAGATTGATAATCTGAGAATGAATGGTTTTATGAATGAAAAAGGAGGAGTGCACAGTCTTTGCCCATTGTCACTCTTGCATAAGTTAGAATATAAATTTAATTGTTTACCCAGTTCCTGATACAGCCAATCATATGCTTTCTCTCTATTAGACTTGGAATAAAAAGGTCCATCAACTAGGTTTTTTTAATAAACTCATAATTATTAATTTATTACAAATACTTACTTTACACAGATGCAAAATTGGTTAACACATACAGCTTGTACACGAATGTTTAACTGTTTATCCCTCTAAATAACTCAAAATAAACACACACATACACCATGCACACACTCCCTCTCACTCACTTTGGGAAAAAGTTTTTTGAGCAATAGTTGTTAGTTCTTGAAGGCAAAGGTATAAGGATTGAGATTTCCAAGTTCAATTTCAGTCCACGTCCTGACATACGAGGACAGGTATCACTGAACACAGGCAGTTGCAGCTGTAAATGAAACACAAGAGGACCGGAACTTTTTGATTTTATGTTTTTTTAAATGAAAATAAAATGAGGAAGAACTGTTTTAAAACCAGGGTTTTAAAAGGATGGCTGCATAGTTTGAAAGCTAGCAACCTAACTCTCAATGTAAGAATTGTGCAATCAGCTGTTTGATCAAGTGTTTGCAAGCAACTTGGAGCCTGCAGATGCATGTAAGTGGCAACAAGAAGCTGATTGGTCTATGGATTAGTAACTAGCTACTGATGACAAAGGCCTTTTGCCTGTCAACATGAAATGTTTGTTTGTCGGTTAATTGAACAGCTTGGGGCTAGGAACAAGAAACAGAGAAGTAGTTTGATCTGCATCATCTCAGAAGCTGCCTCTCTGTTCTCTGTAGCCAAAAATCACTTTAAGCCTGAACAAAACCAGTTAAACTTTTCTTTGTATCAGAGATAATAGGAACTGCTGATGCTGGAGAATCCGAGATAACAAGGTGTAGAGCTGGATGAACACAGCAGGCCAAGCAGCATCAGAGGAGCAGGAAGGCTGACGTTTCGGGCCTAGACCCTTCATCAGAAATGGGGGAGGGGAAGCGGGTTCTGAAATAAATAGGGAGAGAGGGGGAGGTGGATAGAAGATGGATAGAGGAGAGGATAGGTGGAGAGGAGACAGACAAGTCAAAGAGGCGGGGATGGAGCTAGTAAAGGTGAATGTAGGTGGGGGAGTAGGGAGGAGATAGGTCAGTCCAGGGAGGATGGACAGGTCAAGGGAGCGGGATGAGGTTGGTAGATAGGAGATGGGGGTGGGGCTTGAGGTGGGAGGAGGGGATAGGTGAGAGGAAGAACAGGTTAGGGAGGCAGGGAGGAGCTGGGCTGGTTTTAAGATGCGGTTGGGGGAGGAGAGATTTTGAAGCTTGTGAAATCCACATTGATACCATTGGGCTGCGGGGTTCCCAAGCGGAATATGAGTTGCTGTTCCTCCAACCTTCGGGTGGCATTGTTGTGGCACTGCAGGAGGCCCTGGATGGATATGTCGTCTGAGGAGTGGGAGGGGGAGTTGAAACGGTTCGCGACTGGGAGGTGCAGTTGTTTATTGCGAACCGAGTGTAGGTGTTCTGCAAAGCGGTCCCCAAGCCTCTGCTTGGTTTCCCCGATGTAGAGGAGGCCACAAAGGCTACAGCAGATGCAGTATACCACATTAGCAGATGTGAAGGTGAACATCTGCTTGATGTAGACATCTGCTAATGTGGTATAGTGCATCCGCTGAATGAACTTTATGCACATCCAACCACTTTGAATGGGCATCCACAATAACCAGGAACATTGAACCCATGAAATGACTGGCATAGTCAATGTGCAACTGAGTCCAGGATTTACCCGGCCATTCCCACAAAAGTTGGGGAGCTGCTGATGGCAATTTTTGTCCTTGTTGGCACTCTGCACACTGCCCTACCAAAGCAGCTATGTCGGCATCCAACCGTGGTCACCAGACATAGCTTCTTGCTAGCATCTTCATCTTAGAAACCCCCGGATGACACTGGTGGAGTTCAGCCAGTATTTCTCTATGACCTTTACTCAGGACTATCATCCTTGTTCCCCATAGTAATTTGCCATCCTCTACTTTGACCTGGTCTCACCAGGACCAGAAAGGTTTCAATCTGGGTTGTGATGGCCCTTCTGTTTCCCCTATTAACACCAGCTGTTTTAGTTACACTAGGACAGGATCTTTATGTGTCCACAGTCATATGTGGTCAGCGGTGACTGAAAGGGTGTCCAGAAATTTTAAAATCAAAACAAAGTCGTCCAGGGGAGGAACTACTAATGAAGTATCTGCCGGTGGGAGGTGGCTCGAGACACCCACATTAGCTACTTGGCTTTCTGGAGGGTGCTCTAACTTGTGCTTGTACGCACCGATAATAAAGGCCCACCGCTCAATTCTACTGGAAGCTTTGGGCAGCACCGCCTTGTTTTCCTTCAGTAACCCGAGCAGGGGTTTGTGATCAGTTACTCTGACAAATTCCATTCCATAAAGGTACTGATGGAATTTCCTCACACCAGAGATGATCGCCAAACCTTCTTTGTCTCTGTGGGCACACTTGTATTTGGCTTCAGCCAAAGTCTAGGAAGCGTACACTATTGGGAGTTCTTATCATTTGGAAAATACTACCCTGATACTGTACAGGGAGACATTGCATGTCAGCACTACTTCCCATTTTCGATCCTAGAGGGCCAACACCTTAGATGACAATAGTGCTTTCTCATTTCCCTAAAAGCTGCTTCTTGGTCACATGAACATTTCTAAGGCTGACCCTTTTTCAATATCAGGTGTAAGGGTGCCAAGCTTGAGGCAGGTTATGTATGAATTTTCTGAAATAATTCACTAACCAAGGAAAGACCTAAGCTCCGGTACAGACGTGGGAGCTGGAGCTCTTTTGATGGCCTGGACTTTCTCTTCGAACAGGTGTACCCTGGTTTTGTCGATTGTAACCCAAGCAGGTCACTTGGGGTGCCTAGAACACCATTTTTCCCTTCTACAGTGTATGCCTGCCTGGGAAAAACATTTAAGCACCATGTACAAGTTCTCCAAATGCTCTTTATTGGTCTTTCCTGTTATTAATACATCATCCAGATAAATGGCAACCTGGATAGACCTTGTAAAATGTTCTCCATGGCCCGCTGGAAAAGGTTGCAGGCTGATGGTACTCCAAATGGCAGTCTTGTATATTGGTATAAACCCTTTTGGGTATTAATTTTAGCGTACTTTTGGGACACCTCATCTATTCACAATTGCAGGTAGGTGGGCTCATATCCAGATTCATAAAGAACAGCACCCCTCCCGCCAACTTTGCATACAAGTCCTCTGTGCAAGGGTTTGGTTATTTATCCAGCTGTGAGAAGCGGCTTGCTGTTCACTTAAAGTCCCCACAATGGCAAACTGAGCCATCAGGCTTCACAATCGGTACAACCAGTGCTTTCCATTCTGCACGCTGCACTGATTTGATGATTCCTTTGTTCTCCAGCCTCCTGATTTCTGCCTCTACTTTTTCCCATGAGGCAAATGGCAGTGGGCAGGCCTTGCAAAGTCTCAGAATTGCTTCCTGGTCAATTTGTAAAGTGACTTTTGCCCCTTTGATAGTCCTAAGCCCTTTTTGAAAAACTCTTGGTTATTTCAATAGGACTTCACTGAGGCAGCCATTTTCCAATTGAAAAATGTTGACCCAATCAAGATGAATCTTCCTCAACCAGTTCCGCCCCAATAGGCTTGGGCCCGAGCCTTTTACTACCATCAGTGGTAACTGCACCAACTGCTTATTGTTGGAGACCGGAACCGAAGTCACACCCTTAATATACAATGGTTCCACATCATATGTTCTCAGTCTGGCTGAGTCTTACACAAGCTTAAAGGTTTGGAGTCCCGAGTGAATTTTGTTAAAGACAGATTCTGCAACCACAGATGCACCTGCACTGGTATATATCTTCATGGGAACTGGGTGAACATTTAACCAAACATTAATTTAATTGGCTGAGATTTGGGTGTCACTAAGCAATTTAATTGTTCCAACCTCCGTGTAGGGGAACTTTCCAGGTTGTTCACTCTCCTGGGTACCACGTCTTGAGCCCTCATACCAGTAGCACCTGCAATGCTCGCTGTCCCAGATCCTGAAGAACTGTTTACCCACTTGGCTGAGGTTTGGCTTTGTTGTGGGGTTCTGTTGTGGGTTGACCTTGGGTCACAGTGCACAGGACATGCCCTGTGTGAGGCTTTGTGATTGCCTACACTCATGTGCTCAGTTGGACAGACAAGGGTGTCCACTTCCTTTGGGATGCCCTGTAGTTCCCATGCTCTACTTGCATTTTCTAATGACAATACTAGCTACTTTCCTGTTTGAAGTCCAGCTGGACTTCAGCTAGTAAGCACTTCTGTATGGTTACATCATTAACCCTAGTCTCATCACCACTGAAATAACTGTGCAGAGGCCAGTGTCCAGTCACCAAATTCTTGTGGAAAGCCATCTCTGAATCAGTCCTCAACTGAAGAGATTCTGATCTCCTGGTTATATTGGTCAGCCAAGGCTTTCCTGATTGGCCCAGGTTAACAACCCCAATCAAAAACCTCGTATTTAATGAGGTCCACCTAGTTCCAATCACCGCTATTACCACTGAACAATGCACTCAGTGATTCACCCTAAAAAGGCAATAGTAATACATTATGAGATAACAAGGTGTAGAGCTGGATGAACACAGCAGGCCAAGCTTCC
>JAHRHZ010000049.1:15523664-15545760 GCA_024137785.1 Ginglymostoma cirratum
CAGCTCTACACCTTGTTATCTCAGATTCTCCAGTATCTGCAGTTCCTCCTATTTCTGAAGTAATACATTATGGCCTGGTTACCAATCAAAATTTTTTGTAACTTCCTCGTGTCCTCTTCAAAGCTTACTTTCCAACCTTTCTTTGTGTTGTTAATGAATTTAACAATGTTTGGCCACCCGTCTTCAGATGTTCATAAATATTTTAATAAACACTCATGGAAGGTGGGATTTGAACATAGTGTTCTGGCCCAGAACTAGGATGCTATTATTGCAGCACTAGAGTGTTCTTTGTACAATTATACGTTTTATATTTTAGTTTGATACTGTCTTTAACATTTCTAGTTAATCACAGATGGTGGGTCAATCCCTTGGATTTTTTCTGACTTGCTGGAATATATCTATTCTAAATTATCCCCTTACATGCCTGCTACTGCAGCTCTATTCACCAGCTTCGCTTTCATACCCTTACAACCACCATTAATTACACTTATAAAATAGTCTCAGACTCACTGCTCTCTCACTCAAACTGAAAGTAAAATTTATCAAATCATGTTTGCTGCTACCTGGGGGCATTTTCAACATGAAATCATTAATTAAATCTCTCTCATTGCACAATACTGGATCTAAAACAGGTCCTCCCTGGTCAGCTCCAGAACATGTTGTTCCAAGGAAATATTCTGAAAACATTCTATGGACTCCACATTTGTGAGTTTCAGTTAATAAGTAGATAATAATAAACTACTGGCGTGAGTCTGCCAGTTCTGTCACACTCATCACGAGGGAAAAATAATGTTTTGTATGAGTAGGATTTGAATTGAAGAGTACTTCTGAACAATTTGTTTTGGACCAGAAGAGTCGGCTGTAGGGCAAACCTGGACTGTTTCAGAGAGGCACGAGGGGATAATTGGGTCCCAAGGGCACATTCAGAGTGCAGACGGTGAATGAACTCCCACTATTCAGATGAGGAGAGTAATTGAACTCCTGCCATCACCAGCCAAGAATAACTCTGAATAATGGTAGCTGCTAACAAATCTGAGCTTGAGTTTGTAGAAGAAGGGAAAGAGTGAATGATGTCCCTTCACGTCACTTGTAAGAATAGAAATGTAATACTTCTAATACTTAAAAGAAAACTCAAGAATGTCATACAAATAGGATGCAGGCTACAAGGACAAGAAAGAGAGCACAAAACCTTCCAATTCATTAGCCAACCTTCAACAGAAACTGAGAAATTATAAAGACAGTAAATGCAAAGAAAAATGAAGACACTTGAATTTTTCTTTTTGCTTGATTTGCTTGATTTAAGTAACAAATCTTTATGTTTGACTCTGATTTCCTTGAATGTCTTCAAGTCACTGAATAAGATGTTACCTCTGTGGTCTGCTCTTGTGTTTTAGTTCTTTAGATGTTAAATATTGTCTTGCGTCTATTTGTATTATGGCTGAAATTTGAAACTGTTTAAATTTTAACTTGTTTTCATTCCCCCCAAAGCTGGAAATGTTAGAATACATTTTGCAGTCAATACGTAGATTACAATTGCCCCTGATTAATGTTGTGCCTTTCTGACCATTGATCATTATTGGTTCCTTTATACCACACCCTACTATGTGGTTAACATTAGAGGCCTTGTGCACCATTGCCACAAGTGACTTCTTGCTTGTATCATTTTTCAATCTACCAAACTGTTTCCACATCTTGGTTTTCTGATCCTGGGTCATCCCTCTCTATTGTGCTAATACTATCATTAAATAACTGAGGCACCTCTTCACTTTATCCTACTTCCCTGTCTTTGCTAAATGTCCTCTTCCTTTCAAAATTCAGGTTCTAATCCATATCATCATTCAGTGATGTCTCTCTAATGGTACTGGATTGTAGTTCCTAATTTCTATCTGTCCTCTCAGTTCATCTGTTTAGTTTTGAATGTTAAATGTACTCAGATTCACAGACTTTAGGTTTATTGTTTTATTTTCTTTGTAAGTCCAAGTCTTCTCTGTTGGTTGATTCTGAGACTTATACTCTCTATTCCATCTTGATATTGTTTGTTTATCATTTCCTGTGTTATTTACCTTCTTTCTGGCCTCGATTCTACTCAGTCATTTGTCACATCTTCCAAAATTTGATTCATTATTCAGTTTGAAATCATTTGTATATTCCAGTTAGATGGCTAGCAACAACACTGATGCGGGTATATTTATGGTGGAGACTGTCCCAGGCATAGGAATCCTAGTTTCCTAGGTAGTGTTGCTAGTTTAGAGCCAACTTCTCCAATACCTGTCTGTGATGCATTCATCTCTGCAGTCTGATTTGCCCAGTGCCAATTTGCAGGTGGCACAGGTAATAATGCAGTGATTATGATTATGTTCTACTTCTTGATTTGATTCCGTGCTCTTCATATTGACAACACCAGTGTTTTTCTGGCTGGAGGTCTGTGACTAGTGGTGTTCCACTGAGATCCATGCAGGGACCTCTGTTGTTTGTGATTTATATTTAATGACTTGGATGAAAACGTAGATAGATGGATTAGTATGTTTGCTGATGACGCAAAGATTGGGCGAGTTGTGGATAATGTCAAAGATTGTCGACGGATACAAAAGGATATATATCAGTTGCAGATATGGGCAGAGAAATGGCAGATGGAATTTAATCCAGACAAGTATAAGGTTTTGCACTTTAGGAGATCAAATGTTTAGAGAAAGTATAAGATAATGGGAGGATCCTTAACAACATTGATATACAGAGGCATCTTGGGATCCTAGTCCATAGCTCCCTGAAAGTGGCTACATAAGTAGATAGGCCGGTGAAGAAGGCATATGGCATGCTGTCTTTACTGGTCGGGGAATTGAGTACAAGAGTCAGGAAGTGATGTTGAAGCTTTAAAAAGCTTCGGTTAGGCCACAATTAGAGTACTGTATTCAATTCTGGTCGCAACATTGCAGGAAGGATGTGGAGCCTTTAGAGAGGGTACAGAAGAGGTTTACCAGGATGATATCTGGATTAGATGGTATGAGCTATAAGGAGAGGCTGGACAAACTACAGTTGTCTTCTCTGGAGTGGAGGAAGGCTGAGGTGAGATTCGATAGAAGTATATAAAATTATGAGAGGCATTGATATAGTTGACAATCAGAAACTTTTTCCCAGAGTTGAAACGTCTAATACTAGAGGGCATGCATTTAAGGTAAGTGGTGGAAAGTTTAAAGGAGTTGTGAAGGGAAAGTTTTTTTTACACGGAGAGTGGTAGATGCCTGGAATGCTCTGCCAGAGGTAGTGGTGGAAGCAGATACGATAAGGGCATTTAAGGGACTTTTAAATAAGCACATGAATAAACAAGGAAGGGAGGGATATGGATGATGGGCAGCAATGACGGTTGTGTTTAATTTGGCGTCATATTCTGCACAATATAATGGGCCAAATGTCCTGTTCCTGTGCTGTACTGATCTCTGTTCTATGTTTTATGTTCTATGTTCCATGTATGCAGAACCTTCTTTCCACAAATATCAACACCCTCTAACAACTGATGCTCATTGTGTACTATGTAAAAGATGCACTGTCGAAATTCACCAAAGCTCCTTAGTCAGCAACTTCCAAACCCACAAACACTTCTACCTCGAAGGACAAGGGCAGCAGATACATGAAAACTCCTGCAAGTTTGTCTCCAAGCCACTTAACGTCCTGACTTGGAAATATATTGCTGTTCCTTTAAGGTTGTGAGGCTGTTCCTTCCTGAGTCATTGGATCAAAATCCTGGAATTTCCTCCCTAAGGGCACTGTGGGTCTACCTACAGCACATGGACTGCGACGTTTCAAGGAGACAACTCACCACCAACTTCTCGGGGGCAACTAAGCATGGGCAATAAATTCTGGCCTAGCCAGCGATGCCCACATCTCATAAATGAATTTCAAAAAAGCCATTCTTTCTCAAATCCCATCCCACTCTTAATCCTGGAAATGATAAGCAGGATAGAGCCGATCGTATAGAGGATAAATTGGTAAAGCTGTGTAAGGGAGATCTGAACATATAAGGGGCGGCGGAGTAGCGATCTGTAATTTGCTGATTTTCAGTGGTTCAAATCACCCCAGATCCCTGGTTCTGACAGTGGACATACTTAGGAATGTGAAAGAAGGCAGTATACAGGTGTTTCAGGGCAAAAGAATCTCTGCATTTATTTAAGTACAAAAGGTAAGTATAATACAAGAAATAAAGGCAAACGTAATAAACAGTGAAATTGACAAATCAACTATACAGAGGACAGTGCTTAAATACACCCTTAAATTAAGCACAGGTTCAACATTATCAACAGCTAAACAACAGTTTTCATCACAGAAACTTTAATCAGGCTTCCTACCTTTGGGGTTCCCCACTCTGTCACCACCCACCTTCCCCTCCCTGCAGGCTGGGTTAGATACTTTGGGGTCTTGGGAGTTTAAGCTCACCACTGGAGAAAACATGATTTTTAAGTACGGCTGGCCATTCCCACTTGTCGTATCCGGTGCCTCAATGAGTCTTCAGACCGTGTAGGCCTCCAGTCTGGTTTGAGTCTGCTGATGCGGTAGGCTTTGTCGGGTGACTACTCGATTTTCCTTACTTTATGGAGGTTTTTGCAAGCTGATTTTCACCTCAGGATGAGCCTGAGACCTTGTGGTGTCATCTGGGTCTGTGGTTTTCGGAGGTTATTGGTTCTTCAGTCTACAGGTCGTGATCAGTTACTGTTGGTTCCCCTGGTACGGAACAGGCCTGTGTGGGTAAAGCGCAGAACTCCTAACGAGATCCCTCTTCCAGAGATACAAATACAGCTAGCTCTCAGGGAGATAGCTCCTTCAGATCCCTTTCCTGGGGGTAGTTGGAGGGAGATCTCAGGTGAGATCGGGGCCTGCAATTATAATAATTATGGTCCTCTTCGTGCCAAATCAGTATTTGCCATCGTGTTACTGGTAGAGATAGCAAGGACTGCAGATGCTGGAGTCAGAGATAACACAGTATGGAGCTGGAGGAACACAGCAGGCCAGGCAGCATCAGAGGAGAAGAAAAGTTGATGTTTTGGGTCATGAGCCTTCTTGAGAAATGTTACTGGTGTTCCCTTTGAGGTCAATTCACTTCCTGACATTTAAAAGTATATGTGAATGTATTTTGATTGAAGTTGAATGCCTGATATCTCTGCGAATGATTATTGATTTAAACTGAATGTCTGGTATATGTCGCGACCACATTCAGTCTGTGTTTGCTGGTGATCTTTTAGAGTGAAGGTGTGAATTGGAATTCCAGGTTGAACAATGGTTCCAGGCAGTTATCTCTGTGTCAGTGTATTTTTTCCCAGAATGTAGCCAGCTGCCTTTTCACTTTTAAAAGTTTTTGAAAAATCCAGGGTTTTCGTCCAGTGTTTTACATGATAGTGACTTTTGCTCAATCCTACAATACCTTACCTATTGGGAGGAATAATTGAGAAGCATTACACCTTTTCAGGCAAAGGTTGATAAGCATTTTAAGCAAAGGAAAATGCAGGTCAGTGACAATAAAGCAGGGCAACAGGATTAATTTTGAATTGCTATGTCAAACAGCAGTTAAACCTTCATGTAACTTATGTCCTTCATTGCTGCCAATTTCCCCCTCTCTACAGCTTAAACTGAACTTATTTAAATAAAATACAGATCTTGCAATATTGACTTGCAGACACTTTTTGTCAAAGACTAGAAGCGAATTTTAAAAGTGCAGATGGAAATCAAATTGGAGCAATTAATTTTAGATTGATTGAGGCTTCACATCAAACTTCTTAATTGAACTTCATCCATCCTTTCAACTGAGCCAGAGCACTTCAATTTGCACTTTGATAACTGTACTGCAATTCTCGTAAGCCTATTTTCCTTTCTAATAAATCCATCTCTTTTGGATTTCCTTTTATCACTTCATGAGGGCACTCTTAAAAATCTGTGAACAAGGCTCTACTAAAACAATACAATTCTGCGAGATCTCTTTGCACAGCAGGTCATAATAACACAGGTTCTGATTTATGAAGGGCAAGCTGAGCTTAAAGATCAAGAGGTATTTCTTTAGTTGCAGCAATTTTTTGCACAGTCTTGTTTAGACCATGATATTGGACCCTTTTAACTGACAATTGGATACTCTTAATGAGAAGATGATAGAGCTGGTACTCTGGCAAAAGAGATCAAATGAGTTGTGAAGCTTCATTAATACAATTTGCCATTCCATGAACACTTCTTTAGTATTAGAACAGAAAGTGAAAAATAAAAGGCAAATCCAGCCTTTAAATTACTTCATCCAATATTCAATACACTTCTTAAAGTTCTTTTGAAGATCTTTTATAATCAATTCAAGTAATTAAACTACGACAGATGTGTACTTTTCAAGTCAGTTTGATATTAAGATTACAATGCTAAATTTGAAATTCTTCAAAATGAATTAAATTAATATTATTTCATAATCATAGTATGGTGTTATCTTTAATGTAATAAAGTATTCTTTATTTTAGTCCTACAATATTATATCAACGGAATTTTTTAATCACTGATGAAAAATGTGTGATTGGAAAATAGTTCACAAAAATTGATGTATCAAGAAATATATCCAGGCACTAAGGACAAAAAAGTTTGTTTGAAAACTTCAGTTTTCAAAATAAAGAGCTCCAATTTTTCAAAGTAATTCCACAAACCAGGCAGCATTTTACTGAATTCCCACTGTACCCTCTCTTTTGCCTCAAAATATCCCCTTTAATGTAAAACCCAAATCTGCACACAACACTAGTAATGACTCAGATTTTCCGCACATTCATCACTGTACCTTGATTTCTATATTTGATGGTGATTTGGTTGGATAGCCCCTCCAATGAAGTATGGAAATCATGAAGCGCATCTAACCAATATCTGATCAAAGTGACACAGATGACATGCAGATGTTGTGCAGCCCAAGGTTCAAAACACACAAGAGCATTGGGCAAATTCAAGTCACAAAATCCATAAAAAATCATGTAAAATATCCAAAACTGAACCAAATATGAAAGTCACCCCACCGTGTATATGACTTTTCGCCATGGCATACCTGTCATCCAGACAAGGTTGATCACTTGAAAGCACCAGTGTTCCTGTGAGCCGAGAAAAAGGCAAAGTTTTCCGTTGAGGAATAACGGGACAGACAAGGGTCTGTGAGAAACTGTTCTTCCAATCACAGCTCTTACTGCTCCAGCTCTCCTAATTACGACACCCCTCCCTTCAGGTCTAAATGGACCTCCATAGAACAAATCAACGGTTAGGATTCCTTTTCTTTCTTCTTAGCTTGGAAGAGGTGCCTTTATGAGTCAGAGGTCCCCTGGAACTCCACCGGTGAGAGAGCCTGACAATCTGAGATATATATCCTTACTGGCAATTTATTGAGTGCCACATCTAAAACATCGCACCCCACTTGGTGCTGCTGTCAAACTGAAGGCTGCTGGCAGCTGTTCGGAGTGGAAGAGGCTCCTCAGAGGTGTCGGGAAGACTGGGGCCAGGGAGAAGATGAGTGATTCATTTGGGAGAGGATGGTGTACAAGGGTTGCAAGAGAAGGGAGAGTAGGGGGATGTTAGCGGCAAGGGAAAGTGCAAAGCATGACTCTCTGTGGCTTCACCACCAACTTGCCCAGACTGACTGGTGACCAAGCAGACAGCTTGCGCTGATTTCCGGTAAAGAAGACAACCATTTATCTCCTCTGCACAGAAGACAGGTAATCAAGCCAATGACAAATTGACTCCCTTACATGGTTATTCATTGACCACTTATGAGCCTTAATTGGTTATGGCTTAGGAAGGTGAATCTTAAGACCTTAAGGCAGATATAGGTCATTTGGCCTGTTGAGTCTGCTCTGCCATTCAATGAGATCATGGCTGATCTGATAATCCTCAACTCCACTTTCCTGTCTTTCCCCTTGATTCCCTTACTGCTTAAAAACCTGTCTGTCTCAGCTTTGAATATATTTCACAGCCTAGCCTTGAGAGCCATCTGTGATAAAGAATTCCATAGGTTCCTCCTCGTCTCTGCCTTAAATGGTCCATTTCTTAATCTGAGATTATGTCCTTTGTACTCTTCTACATGGGGAAAGAACCTCCTTGTATTTACCCTGTTTAAGCCCCCTAAAATATTACCCTAATAACAATGGGCCTTCCTGTCCAGAACTGAGTTGGTGAGAAGGGGGCAGCTATTCCTCTGGTGCCAAGTGGACAGTGGGAGGTGGATAAAAATAAACAATAACTTGGCCAAAGGCAGGGCCAGTGGAACCTGCCACAAAACCTCAAACCTGCTTCAACCTGGCTGCATTCTGCACAGACATAACAGGGGTTCCTGGCTGACCTTTTGCCTTTTGCAAGTGACAGAGCCTAAATTCTAGAATAAGATTTGAACAGAGGTGAGAAATAAGGAAGATTTTCAAAAGTGCTCATTAATGGAAGGTCTGGGGATCTGAGTCTGTTGTCATTTCTTTTTGATGGTTAACTTATTGCATAGTTGGATCCATCAAAGTAAGTATTCTAACAATTCTTCAACGCTTGAAGGAAACTTGATATTGACAAAATAAAATTGAAGAATTCTGGTGAGTGCTAATTGCTTGCAACTTTTTCAGAGTTTGCAAATGTGATTCGCATTCCCAATAGATTACCTTGTGCCTAGTTATATGCTGAACAGTGCAATGGAAAGATAACCTCACTAACAGATTTTTGGAAAACACTTCACAGAATCACAGAATTGTTTGGGTATAGAAGGAAGACTTTAAGCCTTTCTTGTCTGCATTGACACTCAGAACATTCTGACATTGAGTACCAAACTTTCTATTTTTTACCCATATCCTACACATTGTTTCTTCTGAAATGATCACCTCGTCCCTACTTGCAATCCAAATCTGAAACATTCGTTATTTGAAAATGGTTTTCAAACAACCTTTGTTTGCTTTTTTGCAAAATACTTTAAACCTGGGCTTTCTGGTTCTTGATCATACTTTCAGTAGGATGTTTCTTCTTAACTCTTCTTTCAAGATCCCTCATATTGTGAAAACCATCAAAGCTCCCTTCAGTCATCAGCTCTCCAAGGAAAGCTGTCCCAAATTCTTCAACCTATCCCCAGAAATGAAGTTTCTCATTTCTGGAGCCATTTTCATAATTTTCTGCACTCTTGTCCCAATTACTTCATCAAGACTTTCCAATGTAAAAGTAGGGGATAATGAAAGTGATATATTCCTGATCATTACAGAAAGGCTCTTATGAATTATTGTGAATAAAATTAACAAAAGGAGACATATGGGCTGAAGAAAGAAGCATTAGCTGAAGGTGTGGAGGCATAATTTGAAAAATAAGTTCAAAGCACAGTACTGATTAAAAGTTGCTGTCCTGTCCAAACTGGTTAAAACTATATATGATCTGCATATCATTACGATCAGTTAATAATTTGCAAAGCATTAAAATCCAGATTGAACCTGACTTTTGACTGAGTGCAGTACACCCAGATTGAAAATTGCTAATACTAATGAGGGATCAGGGTCAGGTATTAGAGTTTTACAAAAATCTGGATCCAGGTCCAATGTGTCATCACATCAGATAAAAATATCGACACTTCACATATTACATTACATATTCTGATATCAATCATATCATGTCTTAATTACTTCAGAAATAACATGGGCAATCGATTCCATACTTAAGCCCTATTACGAGCAAATTTACAGGGTAATTTTGTGGCAGGCTCTGATATGACACAAGGAACACTAAGGCTATGCAGTCAAGTGACTCTGCTTGGAATCAGAAACATCCAGCCCTATCACAAACCAAAGCCACTCCCAGTAAAATCAACCTTGAACTGAAAGTCAAGTGTTCCTATTTTCAAGATACTTACAAATCTTTAAGTAACTTTCACATCTTTTAAGAGCTTTTTTCAAAGTTTAACACAGTTTTGACAATAATATTTATCATTTTAAAAACTATTGCACAGTGCAATGGAAAAGATGATTTAAGTAATAGATTTTTAGAAAGTGCTTTGCAGAATTACATTACAGCATGAGGACATTCAGCCTATCATGTCTGCACTGGCCCTCAAAGCATTTGACTCCGAGGAACAAACTCCTGCTCTTTTCCCTTACCCTACACATTGTTTTTTCTTAAAAGATCATCCAATCCTTTCTTGCAGTTCAGTGCAATCCAAATTCAAAGTATTCGCTGTGTGAAAATGGTTTTCGTGCAACTTGCATTTGCTTCTTTTGCAAAATACTTTTAAAGCGGTCCTTTCGGCTCTGGAACATATTTTCAGCAGGATGTTTCTTCTTAATTTATCTTTCTGGACACCTTAAAATGTGAAAACAATCAATGCTCCTCTCAGTCTTATCCTCTCCAAAGAAACCAGTCCCAACACCTTCAATCTATTCCCATAACAGGAAGTTTCTCATCCCTGGAGCCATTTTCATAACCTTCCACAATTTCTCCAGAGCATACAAATCCTTCCTAACGTTTAGTACCCAGAACTATACACAAGACTCCAACCGAGGTCTTATGTTGGTCTTAAATAAGTCCAACATAATCTCCTTGCTCTTGTGCTCTGTGTCTCTCATAATGAAACTTAGAATACTGTATGCATTTTAACAGCTCTCTCTACCTGCTCCATCGCCTTACGCACATATACATCCAGATTTCTCTGCTCCTACCCACCATATAGAGGAAGGTCCTTTTTTTTACAGTCTGTCCATGTTCTTTCTACTAAAATTCATAACTACATACTTGCCTACATTGAATTTCTGCCACCCATCTGCTCAATCCACCAACTTAACCATGTCTTTTTGAAGTTCTACACTTCTTTAATTCTTCCAAGTTTGTATCATCTGCATGTTTGAAATTGCCCCTGCACACCAAGATCTAGATCCATTTTATACTCATACATATCAGAAAAACAGGAGTCTCAATACCAGTGCACAGGGTATTTCATTCAAAATCTTATTTCAGCCCAAAAAATACTTGATGTTGTGAAATAACTGAAGTCCATGCTTTTTACAGGTTTGATACTTGAACAAATGCTGTCATGATGCAATATTTCAAGGGCTACCTTACACCTTTGTTTCTCCATGAAAACTTAAATCAAAGTCAGAAAAATGCCTCTGACATCAAATGCTCATCCAAGGAGGTACACGCTTAAGCAAAGACTTTTATATCATGCTGGTCTTGTAGACATTGTTGCATAGGATCATGATGGACAAACTTTCCATTTAAACCTACAGAGCATGGATTGATCCATAACAGTTGCGAAGGGGACAGCTGCCTAAAGCCCGGTAGTTCATTTAATTCCTTGCGGAAAATAGTAGCAAATGAGAGGAATAGTTACAATGACTTCAGTAAATAAGACCTCAACTCACATCTCACTGGAGACAAAATGTGACTGGCTTATCAATAACAAATGGGCCTCTTGGAGAGTTGACACCGTAGTGTGGGACAAAGTCACAGGTTATGACTGCTAATGATACATCTCTATATGAATGAATGTTGCAAGAAATTTAATGATTTGACCCAATCTGCCAATATTTGTGGAACTCTTGGAAATATTTTAGTTGATTTTTCATTTGTAGTTAAAAGGTTATGAACAAATATCTTGCTTTTGAGTGGATGGTGTTCTCACATTTAGGTAGCATTGAGTGGTCCTGAAATTTAGTTGCCTTTTTGGAGACAGGATTCAGTGCATGCTCTACTGAGATCTGTCTGTCAACACCACAAAGTTAAAATGTAAAATTTGTCTCCAAACTACTCAACAAGCCCTACACGAGCTAACAAAGAAGCAAAAGTTAATAGTTTGTTCACACAATTAAAGTTAGATGTGGCTCATAATGCCCAGTATACTAAACCACCATGGTAGATGTATGCATTTGTGGGTATGTATGTGGTGTGTGGGTAGTCATGTAGCTTTTCTGAAGGTGTTTAATTGGAATGGAGAGGTCAAGAAAAAGACAGATTTGTTGAAGGGAGAAGCTGTCATATGAATTTAATTGAGTTTT
This sequence comes from Ginglymostoma cirratum, assembly GCA_024137785.1. Taxonomy (NCBI): domain Eukaryota; kingdom Metazoa; phylum Chordata; class Chondrichthyes; order Orectolobiformes; family Ginglymostomatidae; genus Ginglymostoma; species Ginglymostoma cirratum. The sequence continues at coordinate 15,535,658 of JAHRHZ010000049.1, forward strand.
TTTGAAAAGGTGATGAAATATATTGATGAGGGTAGTGCAGTTGATGAGGCCAGGGTGAAGAAGTCTCAGTTATGAAAGAGGCTAGTTAAGCTGGATTTGTGTTCCTTTGAACAGAAGAGAAGGATGGGTCATCTGATTGAGATATACAAAATTATGAGAAGCATAGAAAAAGTAGATCATGAGAATCTTTTCCTCATGATAGACATGTCCAGACCAGCGAGCATAAGTTTAAGGTGAGGAATAAACAGTTGAAAGGAGATTTGAGAAAAAAAAACTTTCACCCAGAGGTGATAGAGATATGTAACATGTTGCCCGAGAGTGTGGTGGAGCCAGGTAGTCTCACAACATTTAAGAGGCTTCTGGGTGAGCAGGGGATGTTAGGCTATGGACCAAGTGCAGGTAAATAAGATTATTGTAGTTTGGTGTTTGCTTGTGGGCCAAAGGACCTGTTATATGTTTATGATTCTGTGATGCTATGACTTTGTGACTTTATGTTTTAGGTTGAATATAACTTTTCTTTGGAACTTCAAATTTTCAAAAGCATTATTTTCTTTCAATGTACAAGTAAAATATAGGAGACTCATTTATTAGAATGAATCTGTGATTTCATAGAACTTAGGGCACAGAGGGAATTTCCCACAGTTTATTACTAAAATGTCTGAGACTTCCATTCACCATAAATGATAGCAATGGATCTAAAGAGTGAGGAGCAAAGAATAATGCATTTTCAGGATTCCAGGTTACCTGATAGTTGGCTTTAATTCATGATAGTCAGCATGGATTTGTGAGGGGTAGATCATGCCTCACAAACCTTATTGAATTCTTTGAAAAGGTGACCAAACGCCTGAATGAAGGTAGAGCAGTGGATGTGGTATACATGGATTTAAGTAAGGCGTTTCATAAGGTTCCCCATGGTAGGCTCATGCAGAAAGTAAGGAGGCATGGGTTAGGGGGAAATGTGGCAGATTGGATTCAGAATTGGCTGACCCTTAGAAGACAAAGAGAGGTAGTGGATGGAAAATATTCAACTTGGTGCTCAGTTACAAGTGGTGTACCACAAAGATCTGTTCTGGGTCCTCTTCTATTTGTGATTTTTGTAAATGATTTGGATGTAGGAGTGGAAGGGTGGATTATTAAGTTTGCGGACGAGAGAAAGGTGGGTTGAGTTGTGGATAGTGCAGAGGGCTGTTCTAGGTTACTAAGGGACATTGATAGGATGCAGAGCTGGGCTGAGAAGTGGCAGATGGAGTTTAACACTGAAAAGTATGACGTGGTTCATTTTGGAAGGACAAATTTGAAAGCAGAATACAGGGTTAACGGAAAGATTCTTGGCAGTGTGGAGGAGCAGAGGGATCTCGGGGTTCATGTCCACAGTTCCCTGAAAGCTGCCACCCAGGTGGATACAATTGTTAGGAAGGCGTATGGTGTGTTAGCTTTCATTAATAGAGGGATTGAGTTCAAGAGCAGTGAAGTTATGCTCCAGTTATACAAAAGCCTGGTTCGGCCATATCTGGAGTGCTATGTCCAGCTCTGTTTGCCTCATTACAGGAAAGATGTGGAAGTGTTGGAAAAGGTACAGAGGAGATTTACCAGCATGTTGCCTGGAATGGGGGGAAGGTCTTATGAGGAAAGGTTGAGAGAGCTAGGTCTTTTCTCTTTAGAATGACGAAGGATGAGAGGTGACTTGATAGAGGTGTACAAAATGATCAGAGGTATGGATACAGCTAGAGATGTTTTCCTAGGGTGGAGGTAGCTATTACGAGGGGGCATAATTTTAAAATGAGTGGAGATAAATATAGGGGAGACGACAGAGGTAGGTTCTTTACTCAGAGAGTGGGAGGGGTGTGGAATGTATTGTCGGAGAGGATAGTGGAGTCGGCCTCATTCGGGGCATTTAAGCATCTATTAGATAGGCATATGGATGTAGGTATAAGGTAGGCGTGGAGGTTAGATCGACCTTAGGTTTAGGGTTAAAGTTTGGCACAACATCATGGGCCGAAAGGCCTGTACTGTGCTGTACTGTTCTATGTTCTATGTTCTAATTTGGAAGAATATTCACTAATCCTGAACCATTTGCTAGTGGAGGTAGAAGTGTAGTGCCAGAACTATTATATATTGCAGATGCTCAAAATACATTGCTTAAATTTAGCAGGAAGGTGACAATTGGGGCATGCAAATTAATAGTCTTTAATTTGGAGGGATCCACAGTGACTAGAAATGGTCTGTTTGTGGGAATGAAATTGATAAATATCATAAATTTAGTTGCTGATTGTTATAAGCCTTGTATAAATCTGCTTTCAGTCAGTACACAAAGTTTAGTCGATTTAGTAATGATTGCTGCAATGTTTGCAAATGTTGCCAAATTCACCCATTCTTCCAGGAACCCTAACAGACAGTTGGCGTGAGAGTAGAGTCTTTTTCTGTTGCTGAATTTCCCCTGAGTTCTCATGGGGAACACTGGATCCACTGGAGGTAAAAGTTCCATAAGTCATCGTGATAATATGCATTAACCATAAGGGCTTCTATTCCCTTTATGTACAGATGGTGTTTGCTGGCAAGTGAAATGCCCTTCTGGTGGGTGTAAAGCTCCCAGGCCTAGCACACTCAATTCATTGTGAATTGGTCATGTTCTTGACTTGGCAAGAGACATTGTGGGAAATCTTGCTGGGAATGACATCAATTGAGGGAATCACTTGCATTGATAAAAAAAAAGTATTTTCTTCACACTTTCACTTCATTGTGTGCTGTAGCCATAAACTGCAAATTGCTGTAATAACAACAAACACATCCACATCATTACCTTCTCCACAGAAAGTTGGAAGAGATAATTGTTTTGTCCCGCTTTACTCTGTTTCAACCAACAACAAACAGATGGAGTCCAATGAAATTCGATCACAATTAGATAATGAGTCAAGGAGAGACTGATTACTTTTGGGTAAAATGCAGATGAGGAACCGACCTAGTCATTTTTTAAAGGATCTGTTAACATCGGCAAATGTCGGTGGCATTGTAGACAGTGTAGAAGAAAGCATAAAATTACAAACGGATATTGACAGACTACGTGAATGGATTAAACTGTGGCAGATGGAGTTCAATGTAAGCAACTGTGAGAATATTCATTTGGACTGAAAAAGGATAGATCAGAACACTTTCTAAATGATATGTAACTAAATACAGTGGATATCATAGAGACATAGAGTCATACAGCATGGCAATAGACCCTTTGGTCCAACCAGTCTATGCCAACCATGTTCCCAAGCTAAACTCTTCCCATCTGCCTGCACTTGGCCCATATCCCTCAAAACCCTTCTTATTCATGAACTTATCAAAATGTTTTAAATGTTGTTACTGTACCCGCATCCATCACTTTTTCTGGCTGTTCATTCCACACACAAACCACTCTCCATGTAAAAAGATTGCCCCTCGCGTCCTTTTTAAATCTCTCTTCACCCTAAATACATGCCCCCTAGTTTTGAACTTCCCTCCCCATGCTATGGAAAAATCCTCATCATTCATCTTATCAATGGCCCTGATGATTTTATAAATTTCAATAAGGTCACACCTCAACCTCTTAATCTCCAGTGAAAAAAAGTCCCAGCCTTTCCAGTCTATTGTTATATCTCAAACCCTCCACTCCCAGCAAGATCCTGGTAATTCTTTTCTGAACCCTCCACAGTTTAATGATATGAAAAAAAGTACATGGGAGATCAGGCACATAGACCTTTAAAATGTCATGCACAGGCACAAAAAATAATTAAGAAAGTTGTTGGAATGCTGGCCTTTATATCTAGAGCACTGGAGTATAAAGATGCAGAAATTATGCTGCAGTTACATAAAACCGTGGTTTGACCCCACTTGGAGTATTATGAGCAGATGTGGGCATCTCACCTAAAGAAAGGAAATATTGATCTTGGAAGGTATAAAATGGAGATTTACAAGAATGATACCTGGAGTTCAGGGTTTTATTATGAGATGGGATTATACAAATTAGACTTGTATTCTCTAGAATTTAAAAGGTTAGGTGTGATCTGATCAAAGTCTTCAAGATATTAACAGGAAATCGTAGGGCAGTTAATGATAAACTATTTCCACTGGTCGGAGATTCCAGAACTAGGAAGCATAATCTGAGAATTAGGGCCAGAATATTCAAGAGAGAGATTAGCAAGCACTTCTACACACAAATTAGAGTAAGATATTTGGAATTCTCTTCCACAAATCGGATCAGTTGTTACTTTTAAAGCCTTTGTTTTGTATTCAGTCATTGGATAGGAGTATTGTTGGCTGGCCAGCATTTCTTGCCCATTCCTAGTTGCCCTTGAGAAGGTAGTGGTGAGCTGCCTTCTTGAACTGCTGCAGTCCACGTGCTGTGGGTTAACTCAGAACGCCATTAGGGAGGGAAATCTAGGATTATGAGCCAGCAATTGTGAAGGAATGGTGATATATTTCCAAGTCAGGATGGTGAGTGGCTTGGAGGTGAACTTGAAGATGGTGGTGTTCCCATGTATCTGCTGCTCTTGTCTTCTAGATGGAAGTGGTTATGGGTTTGAAACATGCTGTCTGATGATCTTTGGTGAATTTCTACAGTGCATCTTGTAGATAGTACACACTGCCGCGACTGAGCATTGGTGGCGGAGGAAGTGGATGCTGTGGTGCCAATCAAGTGCGCAGCTTTGTCCTGGATGGTGTTAAGCTTCTTGAGTGTTGTTGGAGCTGCAGACATCCAGGCAAGTGGGAAGTGTTCCATCACACTCCTGATTTGTGCCTTGCAGATGGTGAACAGGCTTTGAGGATTCAGGAGGTGAGTTACTCGCCACACTATTCGGAGTGTCTGACTTTCTTTGTAGCCATTATGTTTATGTATTGAGTCCCGTTGGGTTTCTGGTCAATGGTAACCCTAAGGGCATTAATACTGGGGGATATAATGATGGTAACACCATTGAATGTCAAGGGGTGGTGCTTGTCTCTTATTGGAGATGGTCATTGCCTGGCATTTGTATAGCTTCAATGTTACTTGCCACTTATCAGCCTGGATACTGTCTATATCTCATTGTATTTGAACATGAACTGCTTCAGTACCTAAGGAGTCATGAGTGGTGTTGAACCCTGTACAATTATCAGCGAACACCCTCATTTCTGACCTGATAATGGAGTGAATGTCATTGATGATAGATAAAATTTTATTAAGCATACATATTAAGGGATATGGGCCAAATGAAGGTATATGGAGGTAGGTCACAGATCATAACTTCATTGAATGGCAAATCAGGCTTAACGGACTGAATGGCCTACTCCTGTGCCTATGTTCTTGTATTAACATTGAATTTTTCTTTTAGAATGTTGCTGGTTGTCTTATGTGAAATCTTCTTGAGTGTTTTAGATGTTGTGGATTTTCTCGTGAGCTGTGCTGGAAGTTGTCAAAACTGTCCAAATGAGAACAAAGTTTCCAGAGCGGTTTATTGGATGATGATTGTGCTAAAACATCTTCAGTGAGAGGGACACTCTTATTAGAAAAGATTTCCTTTTACCATCTTCATAGTTGTTTGATGACAAAGAAGTTGAGCATTTCTAAAGAAAGGACATCTGTCAGATTTCTTCATTTTGCCCTTATTAGGACAGAATCAAAAATGTCAAATTTCAAATGGAACAGCAGTTTATAGAAAATGAGAAGGGGGAGGGTGATTAATTGAGAAGTGAATCCTGATTAGTTGAGGCATTACCATTGAAACTTTACCACATGCCAGCTTACATCCTCACTTAATCTCTTTACTCAGTTGTTTTCAAAGTGGCTTTAGGACCTTTAAACCATGCAATATGGCAGCTCCTGCTGTGAGAGAGGGATACATTTTCAACACTGATCAACTCCGCAGCTGCCTGTGTGGGTTGCTGGACTTCACATGCCAAGAAAGCTCTCGCCTTAAAAGTTTAGTGGGAAAGCTCCTCTAAAGGTAAGTGGGCAACCATTTTTGTCTGATAGAAAGTAAGAACTGCCGATGCTGGAGTCAGAGATAACACAGTGTGGAGCTGGAGGGACACAGCAGGCCAGGCAGCATCAGAGGAGCAGGAAAGTTGACGTTCTGGATCGGGACCCTTCTTCAGAAAAAAGGGTCTGAAGAAGGGTCCTGACCCGAAACGTCGACTTTCCTGCTTCTCTGATGCTGCCTGGCCTTCTGTGTTCCTCCAACTCCACACTGTGTTATCTCTTTTTCAGTCTGATGTTGTTCAGGAATAGGGATTCTGACCGGGATCGAAAGATTCAAGCCACAATGTTCAATTTTTGTTTGCTTAGTAAACAATAATGTTTTCAGTTAACTCACACACTTTCAAATATAGTTCATGCTCAGTGTGATATTATAGATTTCAGAACTTTAATGACTGTTCATGGACAGAATGAATCCACAAAAGGTAAACTATTACATACAGCAATAACTCTGTTTAGAAGAATCGAAGACCAGAACAGCAGAACTTCAAAGAACAACACTGCAGAAGGACTGAACCCTGGAGAGTCCTCCCAGTCCACATCACTGTTGGTTGAAATCCTGGCCATATTTCACCAGTAATCAGGTAATAGCTAAGTTAGGTTGTGGGCTTATACTGGTTTACTCGAGGGGTCTTATATTTGACTGCTACATGCAATTAAGTTTGAATTATTGTTTCAGCACTTGATTGTCTGTGAGATTTCTTAACAAGTAGCTGAGTTAAAGGTTAACTTGTGGTGACTTACCCACAACATCAGTTTCCTAGCTGCAGCTAAAATAGATCCCTCCACTACACTTACCAATTTCTTCCTTAAGTTTATCCCTCATAATCTATGAATGGCTTATCAGCTTTAGGTTTATGTTCTTTCATCTTCTAAGCATCCTTTCTTTCAACACTAACTTTTCCCTTTCAACACTGAAAACCCTTTGTTTATTTTAGCTCTTCCTTCTGAGGGCAGAGATAAAACTCATAGTTCTCCTCAAGGACCTGCACTGTGTTCTTATGTCTCGAGGAACAGAACTGTGTGTAGCAATCCTAGAGGAGTCCATAACTTTATCATGCCTCCTGGGAGATTGAACTCAAGTCATTTTGCAGCAAACTTGTCTGGTTTATCACTATCTCTACTTTTATTCAGTTATGGTGAGTAGCAAGTCTCGAGACACCTTCAAGTTGTTCCCTTGGCAGCTCCTTGGCTTAGTGATTCAACATAATCGACTGTTCTTTCAGCTTTTTTTAATCTACTGTTTGCTGCATGTTTAATGTTGTTAATGTTCTGTGTGCAACTTCTGCTGTCTGGAAAGAAGTGATAGGAAGCGTTATCTTTTAACATTTGATTTCCTTATTTATTTGGTAATCTCGTACTTTCTAATCCAATGTTCCACATTAGTGATATACACCTACAGAGAAGGGAATGATTAACACTAAACCTCCAGTGTGACGAATCTATCTCATAACACTATGGCATGGTTGTTGGGACAATAATGCAGTTGTTACCTCACTGAATATTCCACTTCTTTTCTGATGCAATATACCATCAGTGTAGCCCCAGTTGTAGAACAAAAGCAACAACTGTCATATCCAAGGGATAAACAGAATACTCTCTCTACTGCAGTACTGTATCAACCTTTTGCCACCAAACTGAGAGTACACTACTTAGCCAAGCTGAATTAATATATATTACCATCCCACAATCATTTCTCCTAAGTAACTACAAAATACTTTCCAAGCTGATTGAAATAACGAAAGTTTTTTTGTTGACAGATCTTTAAGAAACTCTGTGCTTCCATTATTGACCATTTTTTGTCTTGCAGTTTCAAATAATACTGATATTGAAAATCACCTAACATTATAGAAATATTGTCGTGAAATTAATGGAATTCAAATAAAATATACTGCAGAGTTGTAAGAATCTGCTCCATAAACTGAAAAATAATGCATAGAGATTAGCACTGATAATCAGCAGTACTTTGGATTTTACATCGATAATGTAACAAAACTGTTGCAATTTCGTAACTTAATGTTGAAATTAAAATGTTCTGGAGAATACTTACTAATTTTATACTTTTCATTTTATTCTTCTTTCCTTCTATTTTTACATTTTCTCATCTATAATTGAATATGAACGACTAATAGAAAGCAAAGGTATATTTTGGGTGGCACTGCTGCCTCACAGCACCAGGGACCCAATTTTGATTTGCAGCCTTGGGTGGCTGTCTGTGTGGAGTTTGCACATTCTCCTTCTGTCTGCGACAGTTTCTGCCAGGTGTTCTGTTTTCCTCACACAGTCTAAAGATGTGCAGGTTAGGTCATTTGGCTATCGTCAAAAAAAAAATTGTCCTGTAGTGTCTAGGGATATAAAGGCTAGATGTATTAGCTGTGGTAAATGCTGGGTTACTGGAATAGGCTAGGAGGCTGGGCCTGAGTGGGATACTCTTTGGAGGGTCAGTGCAGACTCGATGAACGAGATAGCTACTATCTGGGGATTCTATGATTTCAAAATATGAAATATTCAAAGCATCCATTATAAAAGTGAGACCTACCTTGTCAAAACCTGGTCTCTAACTGAAACTAGTGGAAGGAAATTCAGGAATTTGCGTATTAACCCTTTCTAACTGATTAAAGATTTACCAGCCATCTTTGGTTTGTTCAACACATTCGCATCAGTTCTACATCACTTTGATCTTTTGCTTATAAATTCTGTGTCTGATACCACTGTTCTCACTGATACCTGAAGAAGGACCGAGACTCTGAAAGCTTGTGTCTTCAAGTAAACCTGTTGAACTATTACCTGGTGTCTCGTGGTTTTTGAACTAGTCCACCCCAGTCCAACATCAGTACCTCCGCATCATAATTACCAGAACCTTGGTCTCCAATCAACTATGCAATGAAATCCCAACATTTGTTTGTTGTTCATAAATTTGAGAAGGACTGAGGTCTGGATTTTCACAGAGCTATGGAGACATCAGTGACCTTTAACTATAGTAGGTAGGTCCAAGATCAGAAAGCTCTTCTCCCATTTGTTTTAAATTTCATCTTTGGCCGATGGAGGAATGGGAATGGGGCATTACTCACAAATGAAGGGAAACCTGAACTCACAGGGCCATTTGAATGCAACACTGAATGTATAGATACACATTTTTTGCTTTAGTGTGGAAACTACGAATTTTTAGAGTTGGTACAAATGGTCAGACAGAAAAGTGAATTGTGAAGAAAAACATAAGGAGCTTACAAAGAGATGTAGGTAGGTTAAGAGAGAAGGCAAAGATTTGGCAAATGGTGTCTAATGTATGAATGTGTGAATTTGTCCTTCCTGGCAACAAAATAAAAAAAAGCATATTATCTAAATGATGAAATGCAGAGATGTCTTGGTGTCCTAGTGAATGAATGACAGAAGGTTAGCATACAGGTACAGCCAGAATTCAGGAAAGCTAATAGAATGTTATGGTTTATTGTAAGGGGAAATTGAATGCAAGAATAGGGAGATTATGTTTCAGTTATACAGGACATCTGTGAGATCCTATTTGCAGTACTTTGTATAATATTGGTCACTTTACTTACGGAAGGAAGTTAATGCATTGGAAGCAGTTCAAGGAAGATTTACTAAACTAATAAAAGCAATGAGTGGACTGTTTTATGGGGAGAAACTGGACAGGCTAGGCTTGTATCTTCTTGAATTTAGAAGAGTTGGAGGTGATTTAATTGATAAGATCCTGAGTAGACTTGACTGGGTGGATGTTGAAAGGCCATTTATTTTCATGTGAAGATCTAGAACAAGGAGTCATTGTTTAAAAATAAGGGATCACAACTTAAGATAAGGATTCAGAGTTTGTTTTCTTTCGGGAAGTTGAGAGTCTTTTGGAATTCCCTTCCTTAAAGGTGGTGGATGCAGTATCTGCAAATATTTTTAAGATAGAGGTAGATAGATTAGTGGTTGCCAAGGGGATAAAAGATGAGATAGTAGGAACTGCAGATGCTGGAGAATCTGAGATAACAAGGTGTAGAGCTGGATGAACACAGCAGGCCAAGCAGCATCAGAGGAGCAGGAAAGCTGACGTTTTGGGCCTAGACCCTTCTTCAGACTTCTGATTGAAATGGTTTGCATCATTAGACAATTATAGAACCCATTA
>JAHRHZ010000049.1:15546160-15565495 GCA_024137785.1 Ginglymostoma cirratum
TCATTTCTGAAGAAGGGTCTAGGCCCGAAACGTCAGCTTTCCTGCTCCTCTGATGCTGCTTGGCCTGCTGTGTTCATCCAGATCTACACCTTGTTATCTCGGATAAAAGATGATTCAGGTTATGCAGGAATGTAGAAGTGAGGTTAAGATTAGATAAGTCATGATCTTATTGAATGGAGGAGCAGACACAATGGGTTGACTGGCCTATTTCATTTGTTGTTCATATGTTGGTATGATTTTCATCCTCGATGTGAGAAAGCTTTGTGAGAAAACATCAGAAGAATAAGGATTTTCACTCTGGGATTTAGCTGAGGACCCAGACAGCCTGTACACTGTTGAAACACAGCAGCCTCTGCTCAATGGACAGCTTTGATTGCTTTACTTCTAGCTTCAATTTCACAATGCTTTCTTACACAAGATCAAGAGGTTTCAAGTGCCTACAGTTTCAGCTACTGAAACTTTAAATGTTTGGATGATTTTAGATATTTACTCCCCTCGCAGAATCATTTCTACTTACTTCTGAGGTGTTATGAACTAAAACTCTTCAAAAAGCTAGTCAAACACCATGATAATTGTGAAACAGTGGCCCATGTAATGCTTGACATGAACCATCCTGTATCTTAAAGGGCACCTCTGTAAATCAGAAACCCTGGGAACAGGATTGAAAACTCTGGAATCAAACTCACCACCATTTATATGGAGCTCTCCGTCATACCAACTTGGCAAGAATACAATCATGGACTTACTGTGAGTTATTGGAAACCTTTACATTTTGTAACAAAATATCTTAAACTGCACTTAGACATGAAACATGACATTTGAAAGACAATTGTTGAGCATGTTAGTTTATGCTGTCTGTTTAATCACCATGGATAAATTCTGAGCTCATCACCAAACAGTTAAAAGCCCTCAATTTTTTTTAATGGTTTCATTCAACAGGATTCAATGGAGAATTAATAATTAATTCTTATTTTTAATAGCTGATAAAATATTTATTGTATGGTTTTACAGGAGAGTTTTCACAGTAGGAAGATAGTAAGCTAGAATTGAAACTTGCCTAAAATTGACAGTAAATCTTCAGCAATGTGTGTGTTTATAGCTACTGACTGAATTATTACTTTAACAAACACTTAACTCCAGATAAAGTTAGGATTCATCCAGGTACAAATATTAAAACATAATAACCTGTCCTGCACAAAACAGGAAGTACAAAGTTTGTGCACAAATAGCAATACAAATGTGAAAGTTACACAGTAATTATATCAAAGTATTTTTTCAATTAATTTAATAGGAATGCAACAATGCATTTTGCATGTTTCAGTTCCTGTACATCTTAGAAAAAGGGACTTAGTTAACTCAGTTGGCTTTCAATGTAGAATGATGCCAATAGCACGGGTTCAATTCCTGCACCAACTGAGGTTATCATGAAACACTTGCCTTCTAAACCTTTCTCCTTGCTTGAGGTATGGTAACCCTCAGGTTAAACACCACCAGCTGTCTTTGTCTCTCTGTAATAAGTGAGCAGCTCCAAGGCCTGGTACAGCTAAAGCAACTTTATCTTTTTATTAGAAAATTTAAACAAGTAAATCAAACAGAGGAGGACGTTGAGAAGCAAACATAACTATTTGCCCAATGATTTTATATTTGCTTTTCTCTTCCTTTCATCCACCAAATTTGTAAAATGTCTTTAATGCAATGGACATGCTGAGATGTTTTGTTTCTTTCGCTAAGATGGCAACACCAGGTCCAATTTCATAGGTTTACGGTACATACTTTCACCAGTGCAAGACTACAGAGAAAAAAAATTGTGTAGATATAACACACTTTAAATTATTCAAGGAGAACCAATGTAAACCATTTCTTCTCCAGGCATATTCCATGCTGAACATCAATATTTTATTATAACAAAAATGTGATTCCTTGTGGATTTGGAAAGCATTGTTATACTTCAACATGAATAGAATTTCATTCTATACTAGAATTAATAGCATTTCGCAAATTCCATTTTGTATCACCACAGTCCTAAATCAGCACAAATGATGAATTAAGAAGTAAAACATCTGATGTTTTTCTCTGTGTATTCTTCCTCTAAATCTTGTATGAAAATATATATATTTTCATCTGCCACTGTTTTAAATCCATTTGATATTCTAATTTTGAGTTTCTTCTGAGTTCCAAAGGTATTATCTTGGAATGTTTCTGAGACATAGAATTAATTTTGGAGATTATCCAATTTCATGTGATTCAGAAGAAATACCACTGTATATAAACATTTAAGGTGATCATATAATATTGTATTGAAAGATATTAAAGAATCCATTAACCTATTTATTTCAAATAGGTTAATGCATCTGTTAAAATAGAAAGCAAATTTATATTGTATGAATGCATTTAGTGTCTGTATACTAACACTGTGCAGCATTTCTAGACTGATTTACACAGCCAAAATTTAAACACTGCAAGTCTCAGACATTGCATTGAAATGATAACAAATATTATAAAGTTCTGTCATATTTATTCAAAAATTTGTTAGGAAGGAACTGCTTGTGTAGAAAAGTTTTACAGCTTGTACTTCAGCAAGATTTTGCCTGAAGTACAAATAAGTCGCCTTTGATTAGTTGAATCAATAACTAAACTGAAGAAAGGTTCTCATGACTTAAAGCCACATGCAGTTTTGGTTGTTACTGCTTTATAGATGAGTATAATAAACTGTAGAATATTTTTAAAAACTCATGTTAATGCCATTGTTAGAATACCTTTTCCAGCGGATATTGAATTAATATTGGAACTTCCAACACATAGCGCATTTCAAGGAGCTGTTATGCTATAAATCTAAATTGTTCTCATCTAAAAGAAACTTGAAGGCATTCACCAAGAAGACTACATATTTTGAGACCTGAACATCTTGTAGTAAATCACTCTTTTAAGCAGGATGGATTCTAACTTTTCCATATCTTCACTTAATATTTAAGCTCAGGAATTATATTTGTCTTGGCTGAAAATTTGAGCAGGAAGTGGCAGGATAAATATTTTTCTCTTGATTGTGTGTCATATAAATGACACAATATCAGTTAGTGGGCCTTCATGTTATAATCCCTCTATTTTGCGAAGGTTCACTGATGAGATTTTGTTTTACCGAAACAGAAAGGTAGAATGGTACAGCTATGTTATTGTCTTATGACTGATTCATAACAAGAGAATTGAAAGATATAAATGTTTACGCTATTGAACTTTATTTCAATTTTAACTTATATCACTTGATAATTAAATGTTGTGCCAAAATTATATGAAGGATCCGAAAAAAACAATCATCACGTCTGTTCTTATGTCTTTGGAATGAGAGTTTTGCTGACAAATCCAATTTTTAACCAATCATTAATGTTGTATGTAGGTCTGAAAGGGTTCATACAGAGGACTGCAGTAGCATCATCCACAAGGATGATGTATTTGTTGGCAGAACTGTTTAGGATCTAGAAGGAATGAGGCCTAACATCTGGTCCCCCTCAAAGTCTCTGTAACAATGTATGCCATTACAATGTAACACATAACTAGTTGCTAACATGTAATAAACTATATCTTAGTAACTTTAAGAAACTGTTCTTGTTGGACAAGAAAATGGTTCTCCTCTACCACACAAGACTAAGTATGGCCCTGTATCTTCCCAGACTTAAATAGCAGCCACCTTCATCATGAGCATTAGCTCATACCATGTGTATGGACCAGATGAAACTCCTTTCAAATACAACAAGGAGATAGGTTAGACCCTAACTTTTATCTTATTAAAAGGTTAGTGTACAGGTGCTGTGTTCCAGATATAATTCAACTGGTTACACCACTCGGCTTTAAGCAAAACACACTTTATTCTGACATTACAGTTAGAATACAAACAAAAGAAAGAATAGGAATAACTTAACTTTATTAGAAAACTTAACAGAATAATAGATTATTTACCTAATAAACATCAATTGTTCCGATATAGAAGTTTCCCATAAACACACTCCTGGTAAAAGGCAATTTCAGTAAAATTGATTGTGTTACTTGCAATTCTGACAGCAGGCAGAGCTTCAGCTTTAAGCTGTAATACAGAGACAAATAACAGCTTCCACAGCCAGCTTCCAAATCCCAACAACTGTCGAAAGCTAACCGAAACCCCTGGTTCTGTGGGAGCCTGACTCCACCAATTCATGCCACTTCTATTGTTCAAACTTTGACCCAAAAGCCAAGGCCTCAGAGGCTGTTTACTTTTTTGGGTTGGAACAGTCTGCTCGTCGTCTCTGTCTCACCCTCTCTTCAACACAAAACAGACAAAATGCACATCCTAAAGGCGTAGTATTGTCACACATGTTGTCTGTTAATTGTCTGTTGTCTCTCCATTTTCGCAGCTGCAGCAGGAGAGGTGACGACGAGGACCAGGGGGCTGCCGGGACGGTCAGTCCTTCACTTTAAATACTTACTAGTTGGGATCTGCGGCCTCCATTTTTGCAGTAGCAGTGGGAGCGGTGACGGCGAGCACCAGGGGGCTGCCGGGACGGTAAGTCCTTCGTTTCAGGAGTGGAGCTGAGTGGGAGCTGTTGAATTGCGCTCTCAAAACGTGAGTGAACTGTTATATTTGGGCAGTGGCTAAACCCGAGACACTACACGTGTAGTGTCTCCCACCCGCCCTTCTCCTCTGACCAAAAAAAAACTCTGTGGTGTGTTGAGAAGGTAAGGTTTTTCTTTTTCTTTTTTTATCGTGTGCTAGGAAGTAGAGTGATTGGTAATAAATTTTTCATTTCATTTATCTATTATTTGATATTATTGTAGGACTAAGTTAAGCTTAAGAGTAAAAATGGCAGGAGATCCCAGACCCGTGTTATGCTCCTCTTGCTCAATGTGGGAGCTCAGGGACACAGCTGATGTCCCTGACTCCTACACGTGCAGGAAGTGTGTCCAGCTGCAGCTCTTGTTAGACCGCATGACGGCCCTGGAGCTGCGGATGGACTCACTTTGGAGCATCCGTGATGCTGAGAAAGTCGTAGATAGCACGTTTAGCAAATTGGTCACACCGCAGATTAGGATTGCTGAGGGAGAAAGGGAATGGGTGACCAAAAGGCAGAAAAAAGCAGGAAGGCAGTGTAGGTGTCCCCTGCAGTCATCTCCCACCAAAACAGGTATAAAAAGTTTTGGATACTGTTGGGGGAGATGGCTCACCAGGGGAAGGCAGCAGTAGCCAGGTTCATGGCACTGTGGCTGGCTCTGCTGTACAGAAGGGCGGGAAAAAGAGTGGAACGACTATAGTCTTAGGGGATTCGATTGTAAGGGGAGTAGATGGGCGGTTTTGTGGTTGAAAACAAGACTCCCGAATGCTATGTTGCCTCCAGGTGCACGGGTTGGGATGTCTCAAATCGACTGCAGGACATTCTGAAGGGGGAGGGTGAACAGCCAGCTGTCGTGGTGCATATAGGCACCAATGATATAGGTAAAAAAACAGGATGAGGTCCTACAAGCAGAATTTAAGGAGTTAGGGGCCAAGTTAAAAAGTAGGGCCTCAGAGGTAGTAATCGTAGGATTGCTACCGGTGCCCCGTGCGAGTCAGAGTAGAAATGAAAGAATAGGCAGGATAAATGAGTGGCTTGAGAGATGGTGCAGGAGGGAGGGTATCAGATTTTTGGGACATTGGGACCAGTTCTGGGGGAGGTGGGACTATTACAAATCGGATGGTCTACACCTGGGCAGGACTGGAACCAATGTCTCAGGGGGTGCTTTTGTTTACGCTGTTGGGGACGATTTAAACTAATGTGGCAGGGGGATGGGAACAAAATGAGGAGGTTAGTGGACAGTAAGGAGGTAGTAACTAAATCCTGTGAGGAACAAGATAATGAAGTCGGTGTGACTAAGGGGAAGAATAGGCAGAGAGCAGATGATGAGCGCAAAGGGACAGGTGGTCTGAGGTGCATTTGATTTAATGCTGGAAGTGTAGTAGGTAAGGCAGATGAACTTAGGGCTTGGATTAGTACCTGGGAGTATGATGTTATTGCTATTACTGAGACTTGGTTGAGGGAAGGGCAAGATTGGCAACTAAATATCCTAAGATATAGATGCTTCAGGTGGGATAGAGAGGGAGGTAAAAGGGGTGGAGGAGTTGCATTACTGGTCAAAGAGAATATCACAGCTGTGCTGAAGGAGGGCACTATGGAGGACTCCAGCAGTGAGGCAATATGGGCAGAGCTCAGAAATAGGAAGGGTGCGGTAACAATGTTGGGGCTGTAGTACAGGCCTCCCAACAGCGAGCGTGAGATAGAGGTACAAATATGTAAACAGATTATGGAAAGGTGTAGGAGCAACAGGGTGGTGGTGATGGGAGATTTTAATTTTCCCAACATTGACTGGGATTCACTTACTGTTAGGGGTTTAGATGGAGCAGAATTTGTAAGGTGCGTCCAGGAGGGTTTTATGGAGCAGTATGTAAATAGTCCAACTCGGGAAAGGGCCATACTGGACCTAGTGTTGGGGAATGAGCCCGGCCAGATGGTTGAAGTTTCAGTAGGGAATTACTTTGGGAATAGTGATCACAATTCCGTAAGTTTTAGAATACTCATGGACAAAGATGAAAGTGGTCCTAAAGGAAGAGTGCTAAATTCGGGGAAGGCCAACTATAGCAAGATTCAACAGGAGCTGGGGAATGTGGATTGGGAGCAGCTGTTTGAGGGTAAATCCACACTTGATATGTGGGAGGCTTTTAAAGAGAGGTTGATTAGAGTGCAGGACAGAAATGTCCCTGTGAAAATAAGGGATAGAAAGGGCAAGATTAGGAAACCAAGGATGACACGTGAAATTGTGAGACTAACAAAGAGGGAACAGGAAGGTCTAGGCAACTGGAAACAGACGAAGCTTTGGAAGAATATCAGGAAAGTAGGACCGATCTGAAATGAGGAATTAAGAGGGCTAAAAGGGGTCATGTAATATCTTTGGCAAACAGGGTTAAGGAAAATCCCAAAGCCTTTTATTCATACATGAGGAGCAAGAGGGTAACTACAGAAAGGGTTGGCCCACTCAAGGTCAAAGGAGGGAAGTTATGCGAGGAGTCAGAGAAAATGAGTGAGCTTCTTAATGAGTACTTTGCGTTGGTATTCACCGAGGAGAGGGACATGACGGATATTGAGGTTAGGGATAGATGTTTGATTACGCTAGGTCATGTCGGCATAAGGAGGGGGGATGTGTTTGGTATTCTAAAAGGTATAAGGGTGGACAAGTCCCCAGGTCTGGATGGGATCTATCCCAGGTTACTGAGGGAAGTGAGAGAGGAAATAACTGGGGCCTTAACAGATATCTTTGCACCATCCTTAAACACGGGTGATGTCCCGGAGGACTGGAGAATTGCTAATGTTGTCCCCTTGTTTAAGAAGGGTAGCAAGGATAATCCAGGTAATTATAGACCAGTGAGCCTGACCTCAGTGGTGGGGAAGCTGCTGGAGAAGATACTGAGGGATAGGATCTATTTACATTTGGAAGAAAATTGGCTTATTAGTGATAGGCAGCATGGTTTTGTGCAGGGAAGGTCATGTCTTACCGACTTGATAGAATTCTTTGAGGAAGTGACAAAGTTGATAGATGAGGAAGGGCTATAGACGTCATATACATGGACTTAAGTATGGTGTTTGATAAGGTTCCCCATGGTAGGCCGATGGAGAAAGTGAAGTCGCATGGGGTCCAGGATGTACTAGCTAGATGGATAGAGAACTGGCTGGGCAACAGGAGACAGAGATTTGTAGTGGAAGGGAGTTTCTCAAAATGGAGAACTGTGACCAGTAGTGTTCCACAGGGATCCGTATTGGGACCACTGTTGTTTGTGATATACATAAATGATCTGGAGGAAGGTATAGATGGTCTGATTAGCAAGTTTGCAGATGACACTAAGATTGGTGCAGTAGCCAATAGTGAAGGGGACTGTCAGAGAATGCAGCAGAATATAGATAGATTGGAGAGTTGGGCGGAGAAATGGCAAATGGAGTTCAATCCAGGCAAATCGAGGTGATGCATTTGGAAGATCCAATTCAAGAGCACACTATACGGTAAATGGAAAAGCCCTGGGGAGAATTGATGCACAGAGAGATCTGGGTGTTCAAGTCCATTGTACCCTGAAGGTGGCAATGCAGGTTAATAGAGTGTAAAGAAGACATACGGCATGCTTTCATTCATCGGATGGGGTACTGAGTACAAGAATTGGCAGGTCATGTTACAGTTATATGGTTCTTTGGTTCGACAACATTTGGAATACTGTGTACAGTTCTGGTCACTACATTACCAAAAGGATGTAGGTGCTTTGGAGAAGGTGCAGAGGAGGTTCACCAGGATGTTCCCTGGTATGGAGGGTGCTAGCTATGAAGAGAGGTTGAGTAGATTAGGATTATTTACATTAGAAAGGTGGAGGTTGAGGGGGGACCTGATTGAGGTCTACAAAATCATGAGAGGTATAGACAGGGTGGATAGCAAGAAACTTTTTCCCAGAGTGGGGGACTCAATTACTCGGGGTCACGATTTCAAGGTGAGAAGGGAAAAGTTTAAGGGAGATATGCGTGGAAAGTTCTTTATGCAGAGGGTGGTGGGTGCCTGGAACACGTTGCCAGTGGAGGTCATAAAGGCGGGCATGATAGCATCATTTAAGATGTATCTAGACAGATACATGAATTGGCAGGGAGCAGAGGGATACAAATCCTTGGAAAATAGGCGGCAGGTTTAGATTGAGGATCTGGATCGGTGCGGGCTTGGAGGGCCGAAGGGCCTGTTCCTGTGTTGTAATTTTCTTTGTTCTTTGTCCTTTGATTGATTGCCCTTGAAAGTACAGTTTGAGCTCTCTCCTTCAACTTCTGGGGACCATGCGGTCCAATTATACCCATCGTGCCGTTACAGAGGGATTTTGGCCCAGCAACTGTGAAGAAATGAAAATAAGATTCCTAGTCTGGATCGTGTGTTACTTGGAAACAATCTTGTAGTTAGTAGAGTTTCAGTGAGTCAGTTGCCTTTGTCCATTTAAGTGAAAAGGTTATGGGTTTGGCAGGTGCTGTCAAAAGACCCTAAGAGTGTTCCTGTAATAAATTCTCTAGATGAAACACACTGATGCCATTGTTCACCATTGGTGGAAATAGTTTAAAGTGGTGGATGGAATATCAATTAAGCTGTTTACTTTGACCTGGACTGTATTGATGTCTTAGTGTTTGTGGAGCTGCACTGATCCACATAAATCGAAACAGTTACATCATATTCTTGATATTGCCATATACATGGTGGACAGGATTTGGAGAATATCAAGAAGAGTTATTTCTTACAAAATTCCCAGCCCCCAAGTTGCTGTTATAGCCACCATCTTTATGCCTGGTGAAGTTATTGATGGTGGTGATTTAGCAATGATAATAATGCTGAACTTCAAGAATAGATCATTAGGTTAAAACACATTCATCTTTGCTTGGCAGCTGTGTCATGCAAATATTACTGACTACTTCTCCCCAAGCCTGAACGTTGTCCAGATCTTGTGACATGAGGAAATGTTCTGTTTCAGTATCTGAGATGTCGAAATAGAATTAAACACTATGCAGTCATCAGCAAGCACACCTTATTCTGACCTTATGATGGAAGTAAGGCTGTTAATGAAATGAAACGTGGCTGGGCTGAGGAAGCTGCCCTGAGGGGCTCCTGCAACAATGTTTTGAAGTGGAGTTGATTGGCTTCCAACAACCGCAATCATCTTCCTTTGAACTGAGTATGACTCCAATAAGCCTTCTCTCTGATTGCAGTTGATTTCAACTTTACACGCACCTTTTGATGCCACCATCTATCAAATACTGAGCAAACATTTGGAATTACAGGCAGATGTCCTAGGCCTTAATCACTTTATCTTAGCTACTTAAAGGGAGTGTCAATGGGAATAATGGACATATTGGTTAAAATGTTCCAATTTTCCTTGGAATCTGGAAATGTTCAAATAGTTCAGAAAAATGCTAATGTAATGGCCTTATTCAAAAAGAGAGAGAGGCAAAAAGTAGAAAACAATGGACCAGTTAGTTTAATGTTTGTCATTGGGAAATTGTTGGTATCCATAATTAAGGAAGTAGTAACAGGACAGTTGAAAAGTCAAAATGCAATTCATAAGAGTCAGTATGGTTTTATGAAGGGTAAATTGTGGTTAATTAATTTGCCGGAGGTCTTTGAAGATTTAGCAAGCAAAGTGGAAAAAGGGTATCCTGTAGATATCACACTCCTGATCTACCAGAAGCCATTTGATAATGAGGCGCAGTAAAGGTTAATACCCAAGGAAAGATCAGACATAGTAGAGGTAATTTATTAGCTTGAATAGAGGGTCAACTAACCAACAGAAAGCAGAGATAACAAGGTGTGGAGCTGGACGAACACAGCAGGCCAAGCAGCATCAGAGGAGCAGGAAAGCTTGACGTTTCGGGCCTAGACCCTTCATCAGGTAAATGGATCGTCTTCTGGTTGGCAAGCTATAACTAATGGGTGCCACAGGGTTCAGTCTTTGGGCCCTAATTGTGAACAATCTATATTCATGACTTGGATGCAAAGGGAGAAAGTGCTTTAATTTGCAGGTGACACCAAAATAGGTGGTAAAGTAAGTTAGAATGGAGAAATAAGAAATGTAGAAATAGATATGGATAGTTTAGGCCAATGGACCAAAATTTGATTGTTGAAGTTTAATGTGGATAAATTTGAGGTTATGAATTTTGGTTGGAAGAATAAAAAGGCAAATTATTACCTAAATGGAGCAAAAGTTCAAAATGCTTACAGTGCAGAAGGATCTGGGTGTCCTCATGCAGAATCATAGAAGGCTACTGTACAGGTACAGCATGTAATAAGGAGGGCAAATGCAATTGTGACATTTGTTGCTAAAGGAATGGAGTATAAAAGCGAAGAAGTGTTGTTGCAATCATATAGCACATCTGGAGTATTGTACACGGTTTTCGTCACCTTACTTGAGGAAAGGTGTAATTGCTTTGGATTGCAGTTAACAGAAGGTTTACTAGATCAATGCCAGAGGTGAAAGCCTTGTCTTATGAGGAGAGATTGTGCAGCTTAGGGTAATACTGGTTAGAGTTTAGAAGGATGAGAGGAGAATTGTTTGATGTACATAAGCTGCGAAAAGGGGATTAATAAGGTAGATGTAGAACAGGGTAATCTCGAACAAGACATTATAGTTTTAGGCAGAGGGGTGGCAAATTTAAAACAAAGATGATGAATTGGAATTACTTCTCCCAAAGGGTCATTAATCTGGATGCCAGGACCCTTAGTAAATTTATGGAGGAGGAGATAGACAGATTTTTAATTTGTAATGGGTTAAAGATATGGGGAGTGAGCAGGAAAATGGATCTAATGCCGAGATAAGATCTGCCATGATCATATGATTGATGGAGCAGGCTTGAGGGGTTGAATAGTCTACTTCTGCTCCCAGTTCTTACGTTCTTAAATGATTTGTCAGTATCAATGCCAATCATGTTCACCTCACTACACCAATTACACACTCACTGAATTTGTAAGCTATATCCTTTGTAAAACAGAAGTGTTATGGTCAAATGTGGGTTTGGAAAAGAGTGGAGCCACCCTATTCCTCCTCATCTGATTATAATAGAGGAGGGACATCTTGTGTAGGGAAATGATGATATTATATTGTCCAGGATAACAAGTGTGGTTCAAATGTAACAGAAGGGAGAGGAAACATTATATTGGGTTGATAGTAATGAGACCAGTGGAAGTGGTAGGAAGTATTATAATACACACAGACAGGTCTCAAAAGTCACACTAACCCATAACTTTAGGGTCTCTTTTCAAATGTAGGGTCTCTAATTTAAACTCAATTGACACGCAAGAAGAGGCATTTTGGGTGGATAGGGTTAATTTCGCACAAACTGGTGGATTAATAGATCTCACCAGTAAACAGCTAAATGTATGAAAACTACAGAAAAATGTTCTCTCACAATACTACAGTTAAAGTTTGACCATAAGCTTGTTGGTTTTGGACAATATTCCTCTATTTTTAGAGCCTAAGATCCTCTTCCAATTTAACCTCCATCCTCAAAACTTGTGCATTTCTATCTCAAGATAACTTTGCTCCCACGACTGCTGTAGAAATGTATCCTTCATTGTCTCTTCGTATTCTTCTTACCAAAATGTATCATATTACAGTGCTGTATTAAATTCCATCTGCCACATGGGTCCATTCTATTAGCTTGCTGTTGTCGTCTTGAAGTCTACCACCATCCTCATCACAGTTTCTCAATACTTCCACATTTCAATATTTCATATTTCCATATTTTGTGTTGTCAGCAAAGTTTGAAATTACACTTTGCATATCCAAGTTTAGGTCATTAATATAAATCAAGAAAAGCAGCAATGCTTGGACAAAACTAAATAAGCATTCACTAAGACTCTCACAGTCACTCAGTTAATTCTCTACCCTTGCTGTCACTGTCCCATTTTATTTTATTGGGTTTAATTTTACTGGAAATCCCATTCTTGGGCACTTTGTCAACTGCCTTTCGTAGGTCTATGTATCCCACAGCGACCACATTAACCCCAACAACCCCCTCTGATACCTCATCAAGAAGCTCTGTTAGGTTTGCTAACACAAACTGTCCTCAAGCAATCCTTTAGTCTCCATTATCTGCGTCAAAGCTGTCATTCCCCTATACCTCAAGGACACTTCAATAGGCCATGCATCTTTGCGAGAACAAACTACTGGGCACGAATGAAATTATTAAAGTTTTGTGCTTTGGTTATTTAAATCTGGTTCCCAGACAAAAAAGAAATACTGAAGATGAAAGCCTATCTGTTGGATCCAAAATTTCTTACAGAATCAGAGACTATGGCTAGGACTTGCAACTTTTAAATAAATACTGTAGCTCAGTGGTTAGCACTTCTGCCTCATAGTGCAAATGACCTGGTTCAATTCCTTCTTTGGATGACTGTCTGTGTAGAATTTGCATATTCTCCCCATATCTGTGTGGTCTTCCTTCAGATGCTCTGGTTTCCTCCCACAGTCCAATAATATGCAGGTTAGTTGGGTTGGCCATTCTAAATTGCCCATAGTGTGCAGGGATGTGCAAGCTAAAGAGATTAGCCATAGTAAATGCAGGGTTACAGGGAAGGGAGGGTGTGCCTGGGTGGTATGCTCTTTGGAGGATAGGTGTCGATGTGATGGGCTGCATGACCTGCTTTCACACTGTACGAATTCTATGACAATGTTTATCTCACAAATAGACTACCCAGACTTTGCTTGGCACCCTCTTGGCTGACTCCCTGAAGTTCTGACTGTGAGCAACTGAAAAATGTTTGTAGATTGGCTCTGTGGGATCTGAATTTGTAGCTCAATAGTTTAGAGAACACTTGACTTTGGTTTGCAGTCAGCTGGCATAGTTCCTCAAACTCACTTGTGTTCATTGGTTTACATCAGTGCACACTGCGCAAAATAATTGTTATTTCTTTTCTTGATCATTTTCATGGTGTATTGGCATTGTGGCCAAGACCAGCATTTGTTGTCCATCCCTGAGCTGCCTTTTCAAAGGGCAGTTCCAAGTCCGATCACATTTCTGTTGGTCTGAAGTCACATGTACAATAGACCACATGAAAATGGCAAATTTACTTCCTGAAAGGACATTAGTGAACCAGATGGGGTTTATGGCATCCAACAATGGGTCTTTTGTCACCGTTAGACTGGCCTCTAAATTTCAGGTCTTATTCCTTTATTATTTCCTTTATTTCACCAATTGTACTGTGTTATGTCTCACAGTCAATATGTCACTATACAGGTACCTTCAAAAAGACATGCCCAAGACATTTTCACTGCATCATAGCATGTAACCTAAGGTTATAAAGGTTCCGTACTCCACCTCACCTTGGGTCAGTGGAAGGTTGTTCATCACGAAAAGCTTCATTTTGTTCAGTTGGTTATGTGTCTGAAAATATGAAGTTTGTATATAATAGTGAGTTGTTTATAATAATGTGAGTTTATAATGTATGATAATAAAACATGTTGGATTCTTTAATGATACGACATTGGGAGGCAATAACATAAACATTGTTGTATCAGGTAAGAAAGCCTGTAAGAGGCAAACACATGCTGCTTGTTGTGATGGATGCATGAGTAGATGCATCCTTGCTGTCACTTACCGCCATTAAAGAGAGTGACAATGTTATGGGATTCTTGGTTGATGCTACAATTAGGTTTTGTTTTCATTCGTTCATGGGATGTGGTATCACTGATGGGCCGGTATTTATAGTCCATCCCAAGTTTTTCTTGAGGCGATGGTCAGTTGTCTTCTTGAATTGTTGCAGTCCATGTGTCATGGGGTAGACATACAATGCCATCAGGGAGGGAATTCCAGGATTTTGACCCAGTGACACAGAAGGAATGATGATATATTTCCAAGTCAGGATGGAGAGTGGTTTGGAGGGGAGCTTGCAGGAGATGGTATTCTCCCACATCTACTGCCCTTGTCCTTCTAGATGGAATTAGTTGTGGCTTTGGAAGGGGCTTTCTAAGGATCCTGTGTGAATGTGATAGCATTTTGGTAACATATTCTCTTGCTTGTCAATTGGAATATGTTTTTACAGCAGCAGTAAGATTTGCTTTGTGAATATGTTTTGCATAGCGAAATATTATGATATTGGCGTACAGAACAGCAGAATATCTTTTTCTCAGAGGAAAAGAATGATTGTAGGAATGAGAGCTTTGAAAGCAAAGTGTTCGAGCCATAAGTTTTTGGAGTGGACGGTGCCAAAGTTGTGGAGTGAGGAGGAGCAGTAAGTTGGTCTATAGCTTCTTCCCATCGAGAAACACCAGCAATTATTCTTCATTCAACAGATAATGACCTTAGTTTTGTTAAATTCCCACCTCCCTCTATCCACCTCCCCATCATTGCAATCTTTGGTACTGAATAGGTGGGCTTGTCCTGCAAACAGAGACAAAATACCTATTGCAAAATACCAGTTGGGACTGTTGGCCTCTTTATTATGAAGTTTGCTTTCAAAGTTGAACACAATTAAAAATAAAAGAAATTAATTAAGAGAGTTAGAGCTGCAAGGGCAACCTCATATACTGAGCTAAACAGGACATCACCATAATAAACAAACCTATTTCATCAAGTTCCACTCAATTTGCAATTAAGAAACATAATCTGTCAAATTAGTACTTATTCCCCATTGGCAGATATCCTCACATGTTACAGAAGCAAGATACTCTTAACCCAAAGTCCACCTCCTTAGGATCTGAAAGTTTTACCTTCAACAAAATGTCTATGCATGAAACCGAAATGGATTAGTTTCCCACACAAACACTTACAGGTCTGTTAAGTATTTTCGGGATCTGTTGTTTTGCAAAATTTCTGGTTTTTGAATATTTTGTAATAATGCAGTGAAAAGAGTGAATAGAGTTTGTGTGTGTGTTTGAGTCGATTTACAGGGATAAGCTTTCATACTTCATACTGATTTGTTTATATTTGACACTATTTTATCTTTAACAAATAAATGGGTTGATAATTGTTGGCAATTGCATCAATTGAAAGAAACATGGTTGATAGAATTTTTTATTTATTTGAATCCTCAAGGATGGCTATTTCATTTGCCATTTCAAAGTGGGAAAAATATTTTTATCTCGTGATTCCTGGTGTAGTAGAACTAGAGTGACAGTGAAATCCTGCAGCTTCAGTTGTAACAATCACTATGAACAAAGATTTGAGCAAAATATGGAGCCAGTCATTTCCTGCTACTGGTGTGCAGCAGCAACATAAATGAATTTTCCACCAACAAGATGTTGCTGTCAAGCCAAAAAGACGCTTTATCTACCACGCAAATGAGTAACGTAGACTATGAATGTCAATGCTGGTACGATGCTAGGTATATAGGCTGTATATCTAAATAACCAGCTGATCATATCAAACAGCACATTCCTTCAACTGTTCATAATAGGCTGAGAAGTGAACTTATTCATCCAGCCTGCGTTTGCAAAACTCAAAATATAATATCTAATGTTAGACGTGGCTCCATAATTGAACAATCCAGAGTATGCTAATAATTACACAAACAACTAGTTTAAGTTCTCAGGTGGGGTTGCAATATGACTGTCCCATGCTCACACAAAGCTATATGTATTCATATTCAGGAATCTGTTTTCTGCAGGCAGAGGAACATGTCCAATTATTGTGCTTTTTAAAAATTAAACAAATGCAACCAGGACAAAAGGTTCCTGTTTCATTCTCCATAGCAATGCCTCAACTAATCAACTGAGTTGCCAATCAATTAGCTTCATTTTTCATGTGGTACAAATTGTCGCTCCCTTTGACATTTCACTTTTTGCATTTGTCCTGATTGATGCAAGATGAAAGTATGCCTCTTTATTCAGCATGTTTTATCTAAATCCATAAAATATATTGTTTATCTAGATTTAATTTTTTTTTGATTTGTTTGATTGTCGGACTACCGTACGTTAAATTTGTCAATGGTATATATTCTCCAAGACTATATGTTCATCTCAATGCTCAGACCAATATATCTGCACATTCATTTGAAAGTCTATGCAGCCAGAAAAAAAATTGCATGAAGTGAAAATGCATTTCTTGAAAATCAAGGCAAAAAATTGCCCTGCAATTTTCCAGACAAACCGCTGTCAAACAATACCCTAAAAATGGTATCCCTCTATTCCCCCTTGTCTAATATCTATCACCATGGTAAAAGTGGGAATAAACATGTACTGTTGATTATCAAGTTCCCAAGACACATCACGTTCGCAGAATAAAAGGCCTTTAATTAGCTTCTTGGTCCTTGCTGTTCACCCTCAAACAGATATTCCATTTTGGGTACTGTTAAAGGGGATAGTCTCTCAGAGAAAAATAGAAGTAACAATCAGGTTTTGGGCACTAAAAATGAATCTTATGTTAAACGGGGTTTGTCAAGAATTTAAAACATCATTGTAATTGAGGACTTTCCTGTCGGGGCACAGACAGGAGACTCTGCAGCAGTGAGTGTGAATCTAGGATAGTATGTTGCTTTCCTGGTGGTAGGGTTAAGAATGTTTGAAGCATATTGTCAAAGGGGAGAGTGAGAAGCCAGAAGAAGTTATACACATTGGCAGGAACAACATAGTTAGGTAAGAGTTAAGGCCTTGCAGAGTCAATATAAAAGGTTAGGAAAAAGGTTAATAAACAGAACCTCAAAAATATTTGGTTTCCTCTAGGTGCCACCGAGAGGAAGAAATAAAAGGATAGGCAGATAAATTAATGGCTGAAGAGGTGGTGCAATATGCCGGGATTCAGATTCTTGGATCTTTGGGAACTCTTCGGGGTAGAAAAGACCTGTTCAAAAAGAATGTTTTTCACTTGAACATCCTGGTGGAGAGATTTGCTAGTTACATTTTGGGAACCTGGAAACTATTGGAAATGAGGAGTTAGGGGTTTCTAAGTAGCAGTGAAATCAATTGACAGATGAGTTATGAATTAGAAAAGAGCAAGTGAATTAGAAAAGTCAGGCAAGGGCAAAGTCGGAGAATGAGGCAACACTGAACAATTAAACAACATTTATTTCAATGCAAGGGGCCTTAAAAGTGTGGCTGATGACCTCAGGGCATATATCGGGACATTGGGTTAGGACATTATAGTTGTTACAGAATCTTGGCTGATGGAAGGACAGGACTAACAACTTGATGTTCCAAATGATTGGAAGGCAGGAGTGATTAAATGAGAAAAGGAATGAGAGTTAAAAGATAAAGATGGCAATGGGACAAGTAAGGAACGATAGGATGGGGTCTTTTGTGTTGCAGTGGTAGTGTTTTAATCTATGCTGCCAGAATTTGGGTTCAAATCCCACCCATTCTGGAGGTGTCATAACATGTTTTAACAGTTAATCAAAAATAAGCAAGAAACAATAGGAAGGCCTAGAAAAATTACAGATCGCAATAGCAGAATCACAATCAACTGTTGCTTCCTGAAAAACAAAACATGGGACCAGTTGTAGTTATCCAAAATTGCTGAAATCACTAAGTTCTGATGACATGAACGGCACAATAATTGGATGTGGGCTTGTACTTCAAACTTTCACTAAAATTCATTAGAACATAGTAAGTAGCTGAGAACAGAAAGTTTAAAGTGAGAGAAGGCAGAGAATTAAACTGCCAGACTTCAAGTCACAATTATACACTGATTGCATATATTCCCCAAACCAATCAACCAATCATTTGGTCTGCCAACTGTAACAAAGACTAGATTGTGAATAATGAGTACTAAATTGAAGCACCATATATATAAATTGTATTCTGCCAGATAGAAGGGCTTGCGGCCTTTGATGATGAGAAAGGAGCAGGTAAAAGGGCATGTCTTGTATCTTGTGTGTTTATGTGGAAAATACAGTGAGAAATTGGTTGGGGTGCTTAATTATTGGCAGGAGTGTCATGGATGGTGTGGTCCCTTCAGAATTTTGTATGAGTCAGGACAAGCAGAAAATCATTTTGGCGATAAAAACCAAAAGAACTGCGGATGCTGTAAATCAGGAACAAAAACAAAGTTGCTGGAAAAGCTCAGCAGGTCTGGCAACATCTGTGGAGGAGAAAACAGAGTTAACGTTTCGGGTCCAGTGACCCTTCCTCAGAGATGGTAGGAACTGCCAATGCTGGAGAATATGAGATAACACAGTGTAGAGCTGGATGAACACAGCAGGCCAAGCAGCATCAGAGGAGCAGGAAAGCTGACGTTTCGGGTCAAGACTGTTCTTCAGAAATGGGGGAGTGGAAGGGGATTCTGAAATAAATAGGGAGAGAAGGGGAGGCGGATAGAAGATGGATAAACGGGGAGATAGGGTGAGAGGAGACAGACAGGTCAAAGAGGCAGGGTTAGAGCCAGTGAAGGAGAATGTAGGTGGGGAGTTAGGGAGGGGATAGGTCGGTCCAGGGAGGACGGACAGGTCAAGGTGGCGGGATGAGGTTAGTGGGTAGGAGATGGGGGTGGGGCTTGATGTGTGAGGAATGGTTAGGGAGGCAGGGACTAGCTGGGCTGCTTTTGGGATACGGTAGGGGGAGGGGAGATTTTGAAGCTTGTGAAGTCCACATTGATACCCTTGGGCTGCTGGGTTCCCAAGCGAAATATGAGATGCTGTTCCTGCAGCTTTCGGATGGCATCATTGTGGCATTGCAGGAGGCCCAGGATGGATATGTCTTCCAAGAAGTGGGTGGGGGAGTTGAAATGGTTCGCGACTGGGAGATGTTGTTGTTTGTTGCGAACTGAGCATAGGTGTTCCACAAAGCGGTCCCCAAGCCTCCGCTTGTTTCCCCAATGTAGAGGAGGCCACAACGGGAACAGCGGATAC
>JAHRHZ010000049.1:15570495-15591140 GCA_024137785.1 Ginglymostoma cirratum
GTATCCGCTGTTCCCGTTGTGGCCTCCTCTACATTGGGGAAACAAGCAGAGGCTTGGGGACCGCTTTGCTTAACACCTATGCTCAGTTCGCAACAAACAACAACACCTCCCAGTCACGAACCATTTCAACTCCCCCACCCACTCCTCGGACGACATATCCATCCTGGGCCTCCTGCATTGCCACAATGATGCCATCCGAAAGCTGCAGGAACAGCATCTCATATTTCGCTTGGGAACCCGGCAGCCCAAGGGTATCAATGTGGACTTCACAAGCTTCAAAATCTCCCCTCCCCCTACCGTATCCCAAAAGCAGCCCAGCTAGTCCCTACCTCCCTAACCATTCCTCACACATCAAGCCCTACCCCCATCTTCTACCCACTAACCTCATCCCGCCTCCTTGACCTGTCCGTCCTCCCTGGACCGACCTATCCCCTCCCTAACTCCCCACCTACATTCTCCTTCACTGGCTCTAACCCCGCTTCTTTGACCTGTCTGTCTCCTCTCACCCTATCTTCTCCTTTATCCATCTTCTATCCGCCTCCCCCCTCCCTATTTATTTCAGAACCCCCTTCCACTCCCCCATTTCTGAAGAAGAGTCTCGACCCGAAACGTCAGCTTTCCTGCTCCTCCAATGCTGCTTGGCCTGCTGTGTTCATCCAGCTCTACACCATGTTATCTCATATTCTCCAGCATTGGCAGTTCCTACCATCTCTGAGGAAGGGTCACTGGACCCGAAACGTTAACTCTGTTTTCTCCTCCACAGATGTTGCCAGACCTGCTTAGCTGTTCCAGCAACTGTGTTTTTGTTCATCATTTTGGTGATGGCGTTTTCCATATCAGTGTTTCTAATAGTATACATTTTTCCTCAATCGGGGATCTCCCTGAATCGTGGTTGACAGTTTCCTCAACTGTACCAGTCTCATTTTCTGGAAATCTGGTCTTACCTTTTCACTACCCTTCTAGAAACACATTAGGATTTCCGTTCACCTTTTCTTCTTCAGCACCAGCTTCAATAATCAATGGAGCAGCTTCTGCCATTTCAATCACCTCCAGCATGATGCTGCCACCTACTCTCCCCTTTCAATTTTCTGCAGGATTTTCCTTCCGCAACACTGTGATCCACTTGTCAATCAACTTTAACAACCAATCCTCTCACATAGCCCCTACAGAAGATGCAAAACTGCTTTCCAGGTGAAATAGGGATTTAGTACACTGTATTCAACACTTGTAATGAAACATCCTCCACATTAGGAAGACCAAACATGAGTTGGTTGATTGCTTTGTGGCACCCCTTCATTCAAACTACAAGTGTCACTCTGGACTTCTTCCTGCCTGCTATTTTATTTTGCTACACCACTACCATTTTGATCTCTCTGTACTTAACACCCTTCCCTACTTCAATGAAGCTGAATGGAAGTCCAAGGGCAAACAAGCAATCATTCAATTCGGCACTTCATAACCTTCTAAACTCAACATTGAGTCACTTAGTTTCAGGTCAGAACCGCTGTTCCCATATTTTTTATTTATCTGGGAACAGCTGTTGTAATGATTCTTTTCCCATGTTCACTCTCTGTAGAACTTACCCACTATTACCTTATTTGTTACATTGCACTTCCACTGGTGGGGCATATCATCCCTTCTGTCATTTCATCTCTCCTCTGCAATAGCAGCATGATGGGAACAAGTATGCTAATAGTAATAATGCACATGATCATGTAACCCTGACTTCAACAGTCATACACTATCAAGACTTTTAGAGGAAAGAAAGAACTGTGAT
Source organism: Ginglymostoma cirratum (assembly GCA_024137785.1). NCBI lineage: Eukaryota > Metazoa > Chordata > Chondrichthyes > Orectolobiformes > Ginglymostomatidae > Ginglymostoma > Ginglymostoma cirratum. Next base: position 15,572,273 of record JAHRHZ010000049.1, read on the forward strand.
GAGACAGTTGGAATCTCATGAGAGATGGAGAGTTTTTTTTGTATCTCAGGAAGTAAATAATGTACAAGAATTCCTGAGAATCTGCCACTCGTTGCTCTTGGATAAAGTAGAAACAGATATGTAGCAGATCTAAAGTAAGGACAGTCTAGCTAAGTAGAGCAGCCTCAAGATTACAGCACGTACATTCAACACACAGGCCTCATCATAGGCAGAATGTGTAAAGACAAACCAATACATACCTGTGCCCATGAGTGCAGCCCAATTCAAAGAGACATAACATAAATCACTTCTTACAGACTTTCTATTTTGGTTATCCTCCTGCCACCTTTCTTTCCCTCGGTTCTTGCTTAATACGTATTACGGTACTAATTTATTCCTATTCGGATGAAAGTTCATAACTTTGAGAAACTAACTTTGTTCCTCTTTCTTCAGGTGCAATTACTGGGTGTGGTACTTCCACCATTTTCTTTTTTAAAACAACATTTGTTGAAAAATATTTGCCCTCCAAGAAAATAGCCACTCTCTCTACTTCATCGCTTTGACCCTACAGTTGTGTTCTAGAATTTGACTTTCTAGGCTCACGATTTCACCAGTTACTCACACCATCTGACACTTTTGATCACCTGCAGAGACTTGTTATTCAATGCTCGACTCACACCATTTGTATGATCTTTTGATCTCTCTGCTGTTGATCACTCTGCCTAAAAATTCTGTGGCTTTGTGCATCTCTCTCTCACTTCACCTGACGAAGGGGCTATGCTCCAAAACCTCGTGATTTCATATAAATCTGTTGGACTGTAACCTGGTGTCATATGACTTTTCACATTATTCTTAATCCACAAGAAGTTATGTTCAAAGGAAATTTCCTAATTATTTTATGGTGTGGGAATCTCACCAGATTATATCACTAGCGTTTACTTTTGTTGATGATAAGGTATTTTTTTGTCATGAAAATAATAGTGAAGTTTCATGCTTTTCATTTTTAAAATAAATTTCTTGTGATTAGTCAATTGTTTATGCACAATTTGCTGCATGAAATGCATAGAATAAACAGGTTAAAAGGTTGTTTTCAAGCTGTGTATAAAATTACTTTCCTTCTCTGTTTGAATGTTTTAAAATTCACAATGTTAAAGTATTCTGTAAGATTCAGGTGTAATCTCCAAAATCAATATTTGCATACGTATTGTCAATCTGGATACATAGCTAAGTACATGATCTGAGAATTAAACAGTTTGCTTGCCATTTATCCCAGCAACATTCCATGCATATGATTATACATGGCTCACAACACCTTATCCAAAAGATAGATTAACTGGCCATCACCTATTATTTCTCAAAGGATTTTACATTTTTGATCTTAATGCTGTGGATAAGTGACATGCAGCCCTTTGAGGCTTGTAATTCAATCTAGATAATTTTAAAATGAATATGATTTTACATTGATGCATGCATTACAAAGTTTTAAAGAGTTTTCCATACCTAAACTTCAAATTGACCATTTGAATATGACTGACGATTTACTAAGACAGTCTCAAGTACTAAGTTTAATGCGTTGCTTTACAAAAATAAATATTAATATTTCTTTGGATTTGAATTGTTGATTGTTAATTACCTTCAGTATTATTGTTGTAAGTCATCTCCAAACGCAAGACCCTATTCATTCAATATACAGTGAATGTCTAAGACAGACTTAGGATTGATTATTACTTCTAACTTCCCGAAATTCTCTTTTGCTTTTAAAAAACTTTATCCGTTGATGTTTTTCAGACAGTACCATTGATACAGTCATTTGTGTAAGTCATAGGTATTTAGCAAATCCAGGCTTCCAAGGCTGTAAGACAAAGGATTCATTCCTCAAGACTGTCCATCTGACTCTTCCCTGTTCTCTTCTCATTTCTCTTTGATCAAGCTTTTGGCCATCTGGCGGGATAATTCCTTTCATGGCAATGTTCCTGTGAAACACCGTAGAGCATCATGGATAATCTTAATGCTTCAGAAGCACTGTATAACTAAAGGTTGCTATCATTATTGAAAGGCCTGAAAAGAATGTTCATACTTCTCCTGGTCCAGGAGAAATGCCGAACTAGCAGCTCCTATCTTCCCAATGAATTTTTCACTTCCTCGTAAGTTCATGCGGTAACATATAATTTTAACTTCAGTCTCTCAGTGACACTGAGTGCTCATGTTAATTAAGCATCCTTTGCCTCAGTCACATGATACTCCAAACAGGTTGTGATCTGCTGATGGAAAATTGGCTGCGGCCACACGCATAGTGGGTTAGGCTCAAGTTCTGTGCATTTCACTGAATCCCGCCATCAAATCTCTCCTATCCATAACAAAGATCTTAACATAGAGGGAATTGTACCACACAAAAGTAGAAATATTTTTAGTTGAGTCCGTCAGAAGAAATATTAAAATAAAAATTGAAATTTAGTGTTTTACTCCATTTCTTAGATTTGAATGAACGAAAGTAGATATGGGACTTTTGTAACAATTTATCTGAAAAACCCATAAACAAAAGCAAAACATTTCAGAAGGTGGAAATCTGAAATAAAAACAGAAAATACCTGAAAAGTTCACCAAATCTGGAAGTATGTGTGGAGCCAGAAAATTAGTTAACTTTTGAAGTCAGCCTTGCATCAGAACTGAAAAAAAATGTTAGAAGAGATTTTAAGTAGCTGATAGCAGTTATGATGGGAAAGAACAAGAGAAAAGATTTGAGATAGGAATATCTTCAAATGTAAAATGAATACATATATATATTTACATATATATCTTCCACATAAGGTCTTGTGGTGCAAAACTTAATGCCCCTGCTTCTGAGCTATTAGCTCCAGATACAAGTCCCACTCCAGGACTTGATGGTCGAGGAAGGCGCATTAATAATACACTCAAGCAGGTTGTGTATCAATTTGATAATCTGTGCAACATACATTAATACAAGTCACCGACAGGTTTCTGGTCAGTCACGCAATTGAAAGAAAATTGCAATCTCTATTATCACTATTCATAGCTCCATGCATGAAAAAGTGTATGGTGCCACAACAATTCACACAGCCTGGGGAGCCAGTTGGCAATGTTGGCTGGAGGAGTGTGGGGACCAGGTTTGTACAAGAAGAACGGAGCTTGGTATGCGCAGCCAAGCTGGGCTAACTTTGGGATAATTCTCCCTGCCACAGAGGTTATGACACTGATTCAGCCAAAGAACTCAGAAGAAAAGTATTTTCCATGTTTATAGTATTCAGGAGTTGTTTAGTGTTGGATGTGAATATATTATTAGCAGTAGAAATGTGACTGAATTTAATGGCTACAAGTGCTGGTCCCTTCACTGACAGCCTGGCTCCGAGTGCTACTGGGAGCCCCAACAGCCTTAATTAACTGGCTGCTGTTAGAGTTTCCATGACTTTAAAGGGAGATTAGACAGCTGGCAGCTCTTCAGTCTCAGCAGTATCACCAGGAGCAGTGGCCATGGAGCAAACAACAGTACAATACTAGTTCATAAGCAGGCACTTGAGGGCCTCAACTGCCTCCAGGTGAGAAGCCATCAGCAACTTTCATTGGTCTGACTTAATTAGAAGAAAATAGGAAGATATAAGTTTCTCCATCTCCAACTTCCCACCAATTGTACAGTCCTTCCATATTCGTATGCTGGGGCTGGCTGGAGAGATGATTGAATCTAGCTCAAGGAGATAAATGTTCAACAAAAGCACAATTTCCATCCACTGTAGTCAGGTTTTGTTTCTTGAGAAATAAATTGCATTCCAATGCAAACGTACAGAAAAGCTGCCAGTAGCAACTAACCATTGCCCAACCACAAGCAATCAGCTTTTTTAAACTTCCTAAGGTGCATACAACTGAAACATTGCATTTTTGAAACTCCTGTTTTCATATATGTGATGTGCATAGAACAGTCCTAGAAGCAAAAATAAATGAAAATAATGATTAGACAATGGTGATGAAAATTGCCTTACGCAGTCATGTTGACGTGGCAGCATTACATCTGCAGCCCATTTTAAAACTCACATTTTCTAACATAGAAACATAGAAAATAAGTGCAGGAGTAGACCATTCGGCCCTTTGAGCTTGCACCACCATGCAATGTGATCATGGCTGATGATGCAATTTCTGTATCCCATTCTTGCATTTTCTCCATACCCCTTCATCCGTTGAGCTGCAAGGCCCACATCCAGCTCCCTCTTGAACATATCTGATGGACTGGCCCCAATAGCTTTCTGTGGTAGAGAATTCCACAGGTTTCCTAACACTGAGTGAAAAAATTCTTCCTCATCTCAGTCCTGAATGGCTTAGTCCTTATTTTAGACCGTGACCCCGAATGCTGGATTTCCCCAACATCAGAAACATTCTTCCTGCATTTAATTTCAGTTCATCAATTTGCTAACACCCTTTATGTGCTACTACCCATGAACAATTTCACTGCTAATTTGTTTTTGCATAGTTGGTGAAAGGGGGAAATGTTGGCCTGGTCATCAGCAGAAGAGTGGACATCCAAAATATCATTTCCTGTTCTCCTCACAAAGGCTTGCTACCCCATTAAGTGCTTCCAGCAGTTTCTGTTTTTGTCCCATATTTCCAACTTCAGCATCTCTTTTCAATGTCATTGCTCAGCACTCTTGAAAAGTGCAAAAAGATATTTCATGAACACCTGAGCGAATTGAAAAGACTTTGGTTCAGCATCTCTGACAATTACGCATTATCTCAGGGCTCTAATATCAATTGAGATTATACGCTCAAACCCATGCTTATTAGTGACAGTGAAAATAGTTGAGTGTGACTGGAATGTCTATTGAAGTGTGTTTTGCTTTCAATAAGCTTCTTTGAGCTGCCTCTTCTTCCTTTGCCTTAGCATCAAAAAGATGAAGTGCTTCATTTTTTTTTCCCTGATTAATCTGAAAAAAAAGAGACAATGTTTCACAGGTCAGTAATAGATTTATTGTCAGCTGGTGCCTGATCCTCTGGAAACTAACCCAACATATCACTTGCAATGTGCCCAGGAGCACAGAGGTATATTTAAATCACTTGCCTTGTATTATGCGAAATGAGTAGCTCATTCATTTGCAGGCCCATGTCGCATCGGAACAAAATTCACATTTTCAATCTCAATGACTGCTTGTTGGATTACCAAGGAAACTGGTTACCCTTTACTCTCTTGTCCAAACAGCAAATCCTTTTCTAAACCTTGACAGAGAGCAATTGTCAGATTGCACAATTGTAGAGGGCACTGCAGTTGAGTCTGATGAAATTCTCATGCTACATCTTCATGGGTATTTCCAAACAGCAATGAGAATGATAATTCCAATTGAGAGTGAGGGTACAAAACCATATTCATCTTTCCCGAATTTTACTTCTATTGAAGACATTAGAAGAGCAGACAGCTAAATTAATATCACCAAATTTAGACTAGCCCAATATCAGTATGAACATTTACACAGAAATTTTGAAGATTTATTCTTATCTTTCCTAAACCAAAGGGACTGTTACCAATTATAAGCATTTCTCACATTAACACTGCAAAAATCAGACATCTCCACACAGGCTAGGAACAAATCTGGTTATGTGTTTTTCTAAACACTTCCTCTGCTGAGGAGAAACTTGATGATCTTCAAGGTAAATTAAGTTGATAGCGTTCATCACATATTTAGAAACTCGGAAGCATGGGGTTAAAACTATCCCTTTTTTTTTTGGAAAAACGTTCTTTTGAGTAGGATTCTTGGCAACCATGTCCATGTCAATGTTTTTCCCACAATCTTCCATTCTTCTTCCCATTCAATATGCAACCAGCCTCTTCAGCATTACTCTCATGGAATTGTGATAGGAGGAGGTAGGGAGTGCTCATCACTGTCCGAACCTTGCCATTGTCAGCCCATAGGCACCATATTAAAATCTCAGTTCACTTCAGCACTTCAGATGCTGCAAGCCAGGATCTGCATTTCTTGGCCAGATGCTGCTATTCCAAATGAAGTGACCCGGAAAGGTAAGTTAGCACCCTGTTTCACTGCAAGTAACTTGAAAATATTGGTGGACAGTGCCCTTTGTCCACTTCATCCATACTTTCCCATTTATTTTTCACTAATATGGTTTTAGCATTCTTGGTGCTTGAGTACTGCTGAGATGAGGAAGAAATGGGAGAACCACTTTTGTACTCCAAGCACAGGCTCTCTTTCTCTGTCTCTCTGTGTTTCACCCACTCTTACTGTGTTCATTTGGCAAATGGTGAGGACAGGATGCTTGCGGGCTTTGCCTTTGGTGACAATGCAGATGCAGAAGATGTCTCCAGACTATTTCAGAAGCAGTCAAACAGGTTCAGAGACATTTGCTGTGAGAAAATGTATACAGTTGCTCACAATTATCCCTTAAATGGACCCATCCCACCACATTCCCCTTCAATGATGTCTCTCCATCTAGACAAAATCGGGTGTTAGTGACTGATGCAAAAGTAAAAAGGATTGGCAAACAAACTAAAGAGATCTAATTGATATGTTCATCTTGATTGTTTCCCTCACTCAGCTACTGTAAGTAAGTTGCTCATTGTGGGTGGAATGCTGTTATTTTGTGCCGACTTAGATTCCTACATCTGCTCTCTAAACAGTTAAAAATTAATTACATGCGGCGTGAGCATCAGCAACATAAATTGCATTTATATATCACTTTACAGAAACTCAGGATGTGATATCAGGATGCACAGCCAATGAAGGAATTTTTGTAGTGTGGTCACTAACGTAACATAGGAAACACAACAGTCAAATAACACACAGCAAGTTCTCGCACACAGCATTACAATAACAGAACATAGAACAGTACAGCACAGGAATAGGCCCTCCAATGATGTTGGTTAAGGGGCCCAAACAGTATTGTTTGTTTAAGAATAACTTACTGACTTTTGTAGTCAGTGGCCTGGAATGCCACTTCTAGGCTGGGTGGCAGGAGTTAGAAAAATTCCCAGTTTCCCACATCTACGCCAGGAGAGATAGCCTGCAAAGACAGCATCTTCATTCCTCCGAGGAGATGAGTGAGTCCATGGTGCAGTCAAATCAGCAAGGCTTGGGAATGAGGTTGGATGCAACTATAGTGCTGCAATAGGGGGCTGCTGTTTAAAGGGCGATCTTAAAGTTGTAGGGCTTGATCACAGTTATAATGAAAAATGTAACTGGCAAGGAAGGCCATGTCACTAGGCCCAGCCAGCCTGGACCAATATAAAAGCCACGTTAGTGCTGTGTCTTGGGTGAAATGCAATGCAGAGCAGGGCGGGGAGAAAGTTTAAAGACATTCTGTGCATTGCAAAGATAAGTACCATTAACTTCTCTCAGCTACCTCCTTCACACAGAGCTACCACTCACTCAAACTCTGGTACTGCACTAGCCAAGACACATGAACAACAACTTCAATATGCCAGGCATGATGTTCACTCACCAACTCTCATCCACCTTATCCTCTGGAACCATTAATGCTCCTGGCCTTTGTGCTTCCTACTCACTCACTGTAGGTACCTCATCCTTTCTCCTCATCCTGCATCAGCACTAACTGCTTTCATAATCACACTCAGCCCTCCTTTTGCCAAATAGCAGCAAAAGAAAGATCTTGCAACTGAGCTTGAGAGCATGAAAACTGGGGGTTTTGGGATTTGGGAATCTGTGGGGACAATCAGGCTCTTCACACAGTATGAGGAGAGGCTGCGTCTTGTGAAGACACAGAGGCCACTTTAGCATTTAACCCAAAAAGCTTTGTTTGTTGTGCTGCACTATTCTCCCATTCCCACTGGGCCCATTCCTTTGGGTCAGTGGAGTGGGGCGACAGTTTAATATTCAAAGTTGCATGGAGTTGGACATTAAGTTTGATGTCAATGGTGTAAATGCTAGGGCTGAGGACTCTGCCTGTCCCGCCATATGATTTCACAAGCTGGGCATCAAAGAGCCCAGAGGTATAATTGATGAGATGAAGAGTGGACGATTTTGTGAAAAAATGATTACAGTGAATCACTCACCAACTCACCCACCCACCATGGGGTAATAAAACTCCACTGTCTTTTTTCTAATTGAAGAAAACCTTGGAATTAGCTCTCCTTCATTTTTGGTCTGTTTTACTGAATTTCATTGAAGTGTGATATCCAGGCATTGTTAAAAATATGTGTTGTGAGTGACTGAGAGGGTGATGTAAAAGAAATAAGGCAGCCATGAACTCTCCTCACCTGGTCCTAACAGTGCCAACTTTTTGTGGTTCATGTGCCAGGGCTTAATATAGGATTATATTTGCTGGAGTTTGGAAGAATAAGGGGTTGGGGAAGGAACTTCATAGAAACCTATAAAATTCAAAAAGGACTGGACAGGCTAAACACAGGAAGGATATTTCTGATGCCCAAGGAATCGAGAACTGAGAGTTTAAAGATATACAGTAGGGGGCATTTAGGACTGAGATGAGGAGAATGTCCTATTCCGGCTTCTATTTTCTATATTTCTACTTTTCCCCACCTTAGAATGTGCTCCAATAAATCGTTAATATTCTTAACTTTGGCACCAGGGAAGCAACACCATCCTTGAATTATGTCTAAGGCCAAATAAATGCTTATCTATCCCACTTATTGATTCCCTTATTGTGATTGTTCCTGTAAAGTTTCTCCTCCTCAGTGAGCCTTCAAGATGTTATGAATATTGTTTTGGTTTTATTCCTCAGAAAAACCATCCCATGGAACAGTATTCAAATCTGAATATCTTGCAGAGCATGTGATGCCTTCAAGGATGTCCTGCACTATCTGCTTGGTCCTTTTTCTCTCTCTCTGTCTCCCTCTCTGTCACATGCAATCACTCTGATGTATCAAAATCATTCATTTCTTGTTATAACTATTTTTAATGAAAAAACTGTCGTGTTTTATTTTAGGACATGATTGTATGGAGTAATTTTTTAAAAATATTCTGACTTGCAGGTAGGCACAGTTTTTAATTTGTTGCAAATACGTTGAAATTTCTCAGATGATTGATTTCTTCCTAGTTGTTCAATGATTAGACTTGCACTCGAATTGCACCACCTGATAATGTGTTAAATGGTAGATTTTAAAGACCTGTGGTACAACTTTTCTGTACAGCTCAGCATCAGACAGCCGACTGGAATTGGCACGCATTCAGTCAATGCTCAGATATAATTTTTTGTTTGTCTTTGCAGCATAAGCAGAAGATAGATCAACACATGAATCTTGCTTAAATTTATGTCAATAAATTAAAGGATATGAAAACAGAAAAAGGCCAGCCTCACAAATATCTAGTTAGATCTCAGATAATGTGCATTATGCAGAGCACTACATTTTAGGAATGAGGTCAAGTCCTTGAAAGAAGATACATAAGTTTATTTGAATAATGCTGTCGGAAACAGGAGGTATTGGACAAGCTGAGCATAAAAGCATATACTTCAGATGTTGGAAATTGAAAAGAAAAACAAAATTCTGAAAATATGAGATAACAAGGTGTAGAGCTGGATGAACACAGGAGCCCAAGCAGCATCAGAGGAGCAGAAAGGCTGACGTTTCGGGCCTAGACCCTTCTTCTGAAAATATTCACAGTTATGATGAAGGGTCATGAACCTAAAACATAGGGTGAGATCTTCCCAGTCCTGGAAGAAAGTGGGCATTGGTGAGTCAGTTGAGAAAATGGAGTGAGATTGGCAGAAATGGGATTCTCAATCAGAAAAAAAAGATTTGATTCTCCAACCAGGATTTGAATGAAGGAGACAAAAGTCTTGCCACTGAACAACAAGAGGCATAATTGCATCCATTGGCATGTATTAGGAATTACCAATTCTTAATTATTGATACGTTTTTTGCCATTTTCCTGCCTGCTGGATGGAAACTAGACAGCAGCAATTCTGAGCATGAAAGTCAAAGTGAGGAGCTGGTGACTCTAGCTCACTGTTTTGCTCCTCCAGATCTCCCACTTGGTCAGCAGTACACGACATCTCAGGGCAAGCTCCACAGGCAATGACCACCCGCATCCTCCGCATCAGGATTGTGGTATCCAACACTTACCTACGACTTCAAGGTACATATCCAACCCATTTCCAATACGGTTCTGCATTTCAAATCTGCACTTTGGAACGCAGCTGAACATGTCATTGTAATGCTGCTGCCAGGACACTATTCATGCAGGGACAAGCGCCCTGCTCATGACTGGGCTAAGGTGGACCTCAGGATTCCTGGCTTGCTCTCTTATCACTCACTCACTTTGCACCTAACTAGATGTCACTCCTTCTGCCTTGTCTTCTCTTTTGGTACATTGTTCCCTTAGCTAGAGCTTAAAGATTCACAATACTTATATCTTGACTTGCTGCCGCATGCATAAACTCAGGCAACTTGTCATAGTTGTCAGTAGCCTTTGGTTGAGTGTGTGGACACGTTGCTGTACTGTACTGTGTCACACCAGACTAACACCTGCAGCATGTGCCAACAGGCTATACAGCAAACACACTTCATCCCCTTAAAGTAAGTTTGCTATGCTAAAGAGAGCGGTCTTCAGTCTTCTAATTGGGGGGCCCAGCACAGTAAGTCAATAGCACTGACTGCTATCAGTTCAGGGGCCTACACATGATCTGTCAGCTACATTCAGCACCTTAGGTCAGAGGGTCTGTATTACTGTGGTCCAAGGAGTGGGCTACTATCAGTCATGCAGCAGCAAAGAAATCAGTCAAAGAGTCAGGGTAATCATCGCTCAGGGCTATCTGTCAGGAGGCTGGGCCACGATCAGACCTGGGATCAGCTCAGTGAATAACAAGGTGAGTTGTGACATTAGCAGTTAGCAGCACTGTGGTTTCAACACTTACTGGGGAGAGTGCAGCACAATGGTTGACACTAATTGTAGGGCCAGGGCTCATGGATAATGTTGGGAAGTGAAGTTATTGTTTAAAGTGGTGTGTGGGAACATGTAGAAGCTCAGAACTGATGCTGTCCACAGGGAATGCAAGGAAGAAAGGAACAGTGAGGTTTTTTTCTGGGTGGGGGAGGATGTGGTTGGGGAGGGTGGGAGTGGGGGATACTAGTCCTTTATTACAAGGCTGAGCCTGCAACTTACTCTGCCTAGCATCACTTGTGTTGCCATGTATATTCTTGCAAATTGCAGTTGTGCACTGGAAATAGAAAAATGGCTGTGACCGCACCCAGACTGAACAGAATATGAGTTTGAGCATGGAGGCTCTATGATGTGGGGCAGTTGCATTAATCAGGCACTTTCACGGTGCAGGTCAAAGTCATCCGTAATCATAGCATCCTACATGTGAAAAGCATACAGGGTTCAGTTGTGTGTGATGCAAGTCCTGATCACAAGTAATCTTGACTATATGAAACAGAACTAATCACCTTTTAAAATAATCTTAAAAGAGGCTGCTACTAACAACAATTGATAAAGCCACAGAAGCTGCGGAAAGGTGGCATGTTGGATCCAAAATAAACAGAGAGGCACAAGACAGAGGGCAATGGTAGAGAGATGTTGTGACTGAAGGTTTGTTTCCAGTGGGGATTAGAAGTCTGTTTCCACAGGGCTCTGTGCTGGGCTTTTGAGTTATGGTGTGAATATTAATGATTTGGACTTAAATGTAGAGGTATAATCAAGACTTCCATGGCTGACTTGCAAATTGTTAGGGTGAAAAGTAGTGGGAATTTCATAAACCTCAGGAGGATATCAATGGATTGGTCACCCGTGCAGTACAATGGCAAATTGAATTAAACCCAGAAAAGTATCAGACAATAGAGAGGAGTAACAAGGGAAGGGATCACTCCATGAATAGTACAAAGATCAAATGAGCCTTGGTTTGCATATTCACAGATCCCAAAGGTTGCAGAGTAGATAGAGAGATGGTTAAGAAGGCATATGTGATACTTGGTGCACTGGTAAGGCTGCAAAGGAGCACTGTGTGTAGTCCTGGTCACTCATTGGAGGAAGGGTATGATTTCCCTGGAGAGGGCATGGAGGAGATTAACCAGGATGCTGCCTGGGCTGGACGATGCGAGCTATGAGGAATGTTTAGAAAGGCTGAGTTTGTTTTCCTTGGAGCAGTGATGGTTTAGAAGGGACCAAACAGAGGTATGTAAGACTTTGGGGGGCATAGATAGTGTTGATAGGAAGGCAATTTTTTCATTAGTCGAATGGTCAACAAACTAGAGACGTAGATTTAAGATAAATGGTGGAAGGTTAAGAGAGAGTTCAGGAGACATATTTTCATTCAGAGGGCAGTGGGTGGTCTGGAACACATTGTCTAAATGGATGGTTCAGCCAGACACTCTTATAACATTTAAGAAGTGTTTAAATATTCACTTGTTTTGCCAAAATCTCCAGACCTCTGGGTCAAAAGCTAGAAAATCTGAATAGTCTAGTCAGAAATTTGTTGTCATCTTTCCAATCTGTAAATGTCTAAGAGTCTATCAGAACCGGGAGATTCCAATCCTTGAAGTCTGGGTAATGTGCCATATTAAGTTCTTTGCATCTAGTTTAATTTGTCTAGACATTCCAGTTAGGTGAGTCAGGTTGCTGTAGAGACAACAGACTGGGCATAGGCTGTGGCCAATCTAGCCCTCTCTGCCTATCAGAATGCGGGGGAAGGTAGGACACAGTCAGTCATGAGGTTTATTTAATAATGGTCAGGGGGCCTATCAGGAGGACTTGCTGGGGAAAGCAGATACTCAAATCTAGGAATATAGTTCTGAAGAAGGATCACCAGACCCGAAACGTTAACTCTTTTTTCTCCTTCACAGATGCTGCCAGACCTGCTGAGCTTTTCCAGCAACTTCGTTTTAGTACTCAATTATAGGGTTGGACATCATTGGGCTTGGTCACTGAGGAAATGGCCTCAGAAAATCATGGACAATCTTTTTCTGAACTACTTGTCTCGATATCTTGTCAGCTAAAGGGATTGTCGTGAGAACAAGTCACTTAAAAGCGGAATTTGAAGTTTCCTTTCACAGCCACGTTCCATAGTAAATACTGCAGGTGCTTCACTGAAATGTCAGCCTGCATGCACATGGTCTGTGATGGAGGAAGGGGCCTTTTTTCTTTGGGGGTCCATAGTGCAGCTTTCTGGAGGTAGAGGCTTCCATCATGGTGGCTTACAGTACCTGAGTAATGCATTCAGTCTCTGTGTTTTCTTCGTTAAAGTGCGTACAATGCTGTGACTACAGTCATCAATATCACATTTCAAAGGTCCCTGGCATCTGAGACTATCTGTAGTCAAAGAGTCAGTAACTTATGAGAGATGTGCAATGCTGGATGATTGCAATTTCTTTCATGCTTGGGACAACTGGAACCAGGTCCAACCGCAAAAAATTAATCCACAGCAAACATTTTAACAATATACTTGGTAAATAGTGAAAATATACTTGGTAAACTGAAAGGCTATTTGTAATAATGTTACAGCCAAGCTGTCCACATGTCCTGAGTGTATTTCCTTCTTCCTTTGCCCTCCACTATGTCTATGCGTAATCCTGACTTCCTAAGTTCTCTTTTGGTGCCTTGATTTTTCTGATTGTGGATGAGGATGATTTTTCTAACAAGACATGTCCTCCCAGAAAAATATGGGATAGTTTTTTTTAATTTGTTTGGTTTTGCCTAGCTTGTCATTTCTAGGTTTTGTCAAGATACCATTGTAAATAGTACGTTTCCTTTCTTTGTACCAGTCTTGACCTACCAACCTGATTTCACCATGCAGTCTTTTTCCACTCCATTTTAAAAAATTCTTTCAATTAGCATCTCCCTGAGGCAGCAGTTGATATCGGAGGTGGTCAGGAATGAACGTTTATTTCCCTATTTTATGATAACTGTTCATCATTTACCAACACATTGGAATACTATATCATTACAAAGGGTGAATGTGGCTTCATAATGACTGTGTAATTTATTGTGGTTGGAAGATGGTTATGTGATTAATGCTATATTTTTAAATTATATCTATTTAATTTGAGCCGTGAAACAATCTAAAGGAGCTGCACTACTGAATGTATATAATATGCTTTTGTTGGTACAGATTGAGTTTTCTCAATTGAGTTATTGTAGAAATTCTCAATTTTGCTAACATTAAATAGTTTAGTTATGTTGTGAAATATTTTTTAAATAGGGTTATGACTGAATATGTAGTAAACTTCTTGTCACGTGTGTCTAGTGCAGCATTTAGCAACGTTTACTCTGTTCAAAATCAGATTTTTTTCCCCATGTTTTAGGCCATTTTTTTATCTCTAGTTTGTATCATCGTATCGTCAGATTGTTGTTTCTTTCACTCCCGTTGGTGGTTTCATAATATCCACTAATTAATGTACAGTCCTTATTTTTGGTCCTCAATTGTGCACTGTCACTTTACACACAACATTGTGTTATGAAGTTTGCACTTCTATTTGTGTATAAGTAGGTGTCTCTTTTTTACAAAAGTTGCTTGTGGATCTATGTGTATTAAATTCTAGTGCACTGAGGAATCACATTGTGCTCATGATTACTTGGTTTGCATAGGGAGCTGTCCAGTTATTTTTTTTTTATTCCCTCCGATTAACCTTAGCATTCAGAAAGATCCAATCACTTTTATTCATTATCTTTTTTCCAGCTGATAAAGTAAACTCTACTTAGAGATTAGACATCTATAATTAAAATGTTGAGTTGTTATTGTAAGCAACCCTGACTGTTCTTCACCCTGTAACCAGTTGCGAGTACAGGTAGGTCTCCTATAACACGATAATTGTCTTCTTGTGTAATCTTGCGCTGTAGGAAATCACCATAGAAAAATTGCTATACCTGTACAGCAGAAAGTTCACGTAGACAGCATCCACTATTCATCAGTCGCATTACAGCCAATTCCTGTTAACAAAACATGTGTTGTAGCAGAATTACCTCTTTGCAAATTGAAAATTGTCTTTTATGAAAATTAGATAGCAGGTAGACTATTCAGCTCCTTGAGTCTACTTCTGCATTTATTCCGGAGAATCAGTGTTGTGTTTACATTTCTTTTGAAAGAGTTTGTGAGCATGTGAAACTTGAAAGATGGCTGGCTGTGGTTGGCTGTTTCCATGGTGTCGGGAAGCTCAAGTACTGCAGTATGTTCTTGGGATTTTTTTAGCCAAGGAGATGAGGACAGTTTAAAATGCCTGCAACAACAGATGAGTGCATCATATGAAATATACTTGAATTTTGTGAGCACAGCAAATAAATAACCAACCCTGAATTGACACGTATAAGGATTCTTTTCGTGAGCCCTCATTGCTGGTGGGATATTTTGCCAGCTGATGACGTTTCTCTGTGCTTTGAGCAAAAGCAACCCACATTTTTCTGGCTATTTTGTCACAGGGAATTCAGAACTTGTAAAATTACCCCAATGGGACAAACGCTGTTAATTTATTTTGTTATGGTATAGAACATAGAACATAGAACAGTACAGCACAGCACAGTACAAGCCCTTTGGCCCACGAAGGTATGGTATGCAACTTCAAACATTTGAGGTCTCCAGGCCCTGATAACTATATGCATTGACAGGAAGAACTACACCGACTATATAGAATTCTGTTTTATGTTTAAAGCTGGAGCTAATTTCAATTAATTATTTTCTAACTGAGGATAGAAGCTAATCAAGAAACCCTACTAATTTTAGGGATATCCCACATTCAATGATTTCTGAATTATGTAATCTATTTACTAATGATGTTGTGTTCTGTAGTTTTCTCCCGCTTTTGTAACAAGCAACTTCAATACCATTGATTTATTTATTCGCGGTTTGTGGGTGTCTCTCGCTAAGCCAGCATTTATTGCCCTTCCTGTTTAAGAGCCAACCATATTGCTATGGGTCAGTAGTCATACGTAGGCCAGATCAAGTAAAGATAGAAGTTTCCTTCCCTAAATAATATGACTGAAGTAGATGGGTTTTTCTGACAATTGACAATGGACTCATTGCCATTATTGACTCCGAAGTCCAGACTTTTCTTAATCAAATTCAAATTTCACCATCTGCCATGGCAGGATTCGAACCCTGGTCCCCAGAATGTCACATGGGTCTCTAGATTAACAGTCCAGCAATAATACCACAAAGCCAGTTATTGCATTTAGAAATTATCATTTCAATCATAGGTTCGCTGATATTCTATCTCTTCAATGAAATTTCAAGTTGTGGCATAAAAGAATTAAATTATCAAAATATGCTCAGTAGAAGTTATTTCCCAATTTGTAATTTGACATGAAGCTTAAAACCACAGGAACACACCTTCGGATGCACACTGTATACGATTTTCCACCACTGATGTAGATGCCGGTGCCAATTGTCACCCTATTCCAACCCTGCCACTGATTTCAACATGTGATTTTACTCCACTCTTTATCCTTTTCACCACTTAAGGAACAGTTATTTAAACAACACCTGAAAAGCATCCCTTTTGATCCCAGATCCTCTTCCCTTTTTGGGGAATTATTCATTTCCATATACATAGGTAACAGACAATATTAAGTGACAATATTTTGTTAATAATGTTTAAGATGCAGGTTTTTAATCCTCTGAATGAGTTTATAAATGTTATCTTATGAAGATTACAAAAACCTTATAAAACATAGCTTGCAGGATTCATACATGCAATGGTTAACCACAGCTTTAAATGTTTCCGGTCTAGTTCTGGGAATGTTGGGCTGAAGACATTGCAGTGTCTTAGCCATGCGCTTGAAAACTTGAGTTGTCGATTGGTCAGTTCTCACAGACCACGCTGTTGAGGAGGGTTCTATTTTTTCAAGCTGGTCATTCTGGCTCATTATCAATTGTTGCTGAAACTACCCAAAACTATGAAATCCTTTGCTCTAGAGGAAGCTCAATCATTTATTCCAAAGATGGACTTATCATTCTGGCTGCTTGTAATTGGAGTTACCTAGGCAATAGCTTTCAGCGTTTTGTGAACTTGTAATCCATTATACTTGATGCTGTTTAGCTTCTAGCATTTCCTTAATGCACTTGATCTGCAATAACGGCTTGGTTCAGAAGCTTTGTCAAGTCTGAAGATGACACATGCTAAAACTGTGAAATGTTTTTATCTCTCTAGTTTTATTCTTACATTTTCGGTTTGTTATCCTTTGTTTCTTGCTTTCAACATTGTTCCACTACTAACTGATAATAATCCATTTTGAATATCTTTCTTGAACAATACTTCTTGCTGGAAGTCTTTTAAGAATTGGTGGCCACTGAGATGATCACGATTCCTTTTTTCTTCAGATTTTAATTTATTATTTGAAGAGGCAGAAACAAATTAACACCTCAAAACAACTGTTGCAGATCTGGGTATATGATTAACCTGTATTAGTTCATTTTATTGCAGCCAGTATGCTAAATTGGTGCTGTTTGCTCTTTGAAACAATTGCTGCACAATATTGTTACATCCTCTACTACTTCGATCAATCTAAATCTGGCAGAACCCAAACCATCAGCTCAGCTTCTTTCCATGGCAGTCAAACATTTTGCACAGTTTAAATATTTAGGAATATCAAAACATACAAGTAGGCTATTCAGTCCCTCAAATCTGCTCCACCATTCTAGATTGTTACGTAACCCTGAAAAGTTTATGGAACAACCTTATTATGATGTCATGGGAGTTGCATGTTACTGAACAGAAACAGCAGTGTGTGGGTGGAGCTGGCACACTCTAAAATGAGAGAAAGTGTTAAGAGCATTTGTGCATGAACTCATATTGAAGATAAATTAGTTCTTACCTAATGTAACTATAAATCAGAGACTGGTACCATGTAAAGCAATATTTGGTATGAATGTTTAATAAATAGTGTTCTTTTTAAAATCAAAGCCTGAAGACAGTTCTTTATTTTCTCCTAAACTAGTCTGTCGTAAGACTATAAGAAATAGAACAGAAGTAGGCTATTCAGCCCATTGTGTGTGCTCTGCTATACATTGAGACTCTGGTCATTCTGATAATCCTCAATTCTATCTTCCTGCATTTCCTATTAACCCTTGATTCCCTTACTGATTAAAAATCTGTCTTTCCCCGTCTTGAATACACTTAACAAAAGTCTCGACAGTCCTGTGTGGTAAACTATTTCACAGATACTCAACGCTCTGAGAGAAGAAATTCCTCCTTATCTCGGTCTTAAATGTGCAGCCCTTTATTCTAAGATGATGCACTTTCACCCTAGACTCTTCGATAAGGGGAAACAACCTTTCAGCATCTACTCTGTCAAGTCCTTTAAGAATTCTATATGTTTCAATAAGGTCATCTCTCATTCTTCTAAAGTCCAATGAATACTTGCTTAATCTGCTTAACCTTTCCTCATACGACAGCTTTCCATAACCAAGATCAGCCAAATAAACCTTCTCTGAACTGTCTGTAATGCCAGTACATCTTTCCTTATGAAAGGAGCCTAGACTGTTTACAGTATTCCAGCTGCGATCTGACTCGTGCCTTGTATAGTTTTAGCAAGACACACCTACTTTTATACTTCATTCCCTTTGAAATAAAGAACAACATTCTGTCTTCCCCATTGTCTCCTGAACCTGCATCCTAGCTTTATGTAGTTTATGCATGATAACTCCCAAATCTACCTAAGCTGTAGCTTTCTGCAGTCATTTTTCCACCTAAATATTATTCAGGTCTTCCTTTATTCTATCTGCCAATGTGCATCATCTCACATTTCACCACATTATATTCCATTTCCACTCTCTTAACCTGTCCATATCCTTCACCAGACTCTTTGTGTCATCCCCACCACTTGCTTTTCCACCTATTTTTGTATCATCCACAAACATGGTTATAGTACATTCAAGATAACAAGCATGGGGCTGGATGAACACAGCAGGTCAAGCAGCATCATAGGAGCAGGAAAACTTGACGTTTCGGGCCTAAACCCTTCATCAGAAATGATTTCTG
>JAHRHZ010000049.1:15591540-15609805 GCA_024137785.1 Ginglymostoma cirratum
GTCAAGTTTTCCTGCTCCTATGATGCTGCTTGACCTGCTGTGTTCATCCAGCCCCATGCTTGTTATCTCGGATTCTCCAGCATCTGCAGTACCTTTTATCTCTTATAGTACATTCACCTTACTCAACCAGGGCATCAGTATATGTTGCAAATAATTATGGCCCCAGCACTGAGCCATGTGGCACTTCTCTTGCTACAGGTTGCCATCCTGGAAATGCATTCCTCATTACCAACCTTCTGGCTTCTACTAGTTAACTAATCCTCTATCCATGTTAATATATTACCTTTAACACCGCGGGCTCATCCTATGAAGTAGCTAATGCATGGTAGCTCATCAAATACCTGAATACGTTACAACCACTGCTTCTCCTTTATCTATCCTGCTTGTTACCTTCTCAAAGTATTCTAATCAATTTGTAGGGCATGAACCCCCTCCCCCCAATGAAACCATGCTGACTCTGATGATCAAATTACATGTTTCCAAATACTATACCATTACATCCTTTTTAATAGACTCTGACACTTTTTCAGTAACAGACAATAAGTTAACTGGCCTATCCTTTGTTGTCTTCCCTTTGAATACAAGGGTGTTGTTGCATTGGCTGGTTTCTAATCTTCTGGGATTCTTCCAGAATCTAAGAATTCTTGGAAGACTTTTTGCCAGCACATCCATTTTCCCTGTAGCTACTTATTTTATTATCCAGGGATGCATTCTATCAAGGCCAAGGAAACTATGAGTCTTTAGCTCCCTTAGTTTCCCTAGCACTTTCTCTCTTATGGTAGTTATTGTAAGCATTTCCTCGCCCCCTTTGCCCTTTGATTACTTACAAGGAAGGTCAGCCCCTTGGCCATTTGAGCTTGTTCCATCATTCAATAAGATCAGCTGATCTGATTTTAACCTCAATTCTACATTTCTGTATGTCCCCAAATAATCTTTCAGCCCCTTGATAATCAATCTACCTCTGACTTAAAGATTCTACATCTACTGCCTTTTGAGGAAAGGAATTTCAAAGACTCACTACCCTCTGAGAGAAAAAAAAATCCTTACCCATGTAATAAGTAGCAACCTCATATTTTTAAACTATGACCCAAGTTCTAAATTCTCCCACAAGAGGAAAAATCCATTCAGCATCCACCTAGTCAAGTCTACTCAGGATCTTATTTTTCAGTCAATTCACCTCTAACATGTCTAATCTCCAAAGGATATAAGCCTAGCCTATCTATCTTCCTAAAAGAGGCAATCTACTCATTCCAGGTATTAGGCTAGTAAACCTTCTCTGAACTGCTTCCAACGGATTTAACATCTGTAAGTATGGTGACCAGTACTACACACAGCATTCCAGATGTGGTCGCATAAATGCCCCATATAACTGAAGCATCCCTACTACTGACATTCAATTCCCCTCACAATGAAACATACCATTCCATGAGCTTTCCTAATTACTTGCTGTACCAGTATACTAATCTTCTGTTATTTATGCATCTCAGAATTCTGCACCCTGTTAACATTTAGATAATATGCTTCTTTTCATTCTTTCTGCTAAAATGGAAAATTTCCACTTTTCCACATTATACACCATTTGTCAGATCTTTGCCCACTCACTTATCCTATCCACATCTCTTTGTAGGCTCCTTATGTCCATTTCACAACACACTTTCCTAACGATATCTATGTCTTCAGCAATTTTAGTTACTTTCCCTTTGACCTCTTCATCCAAATCATTGATATATTTTATGAAGTGTTGAGGCCCCAGTACTGACCTTTGTAGCAACTCATTCACAACATCTTGCCAGCCTAAAAATAACCTATTGATTTGAACTCTCTGCTTCTTGTTAGCCGGCTAATCTTTCATTCATGTTAATATGTTACTTCCGATAACATGAGTTTTTCTTTTCTGCAATACCTCTGATGTAGCACATTATCAAATGCCTTTTGGAAATCTACCTACAATACTGGTTGCCCTTTATCCACAAAAAAAATTTATTTCTTCAAAGAACTGCAATAAATTAGTTAATGATTTCCCTTTGACAAAACCACAATGGCTCTGCCTGATTATTTTGAACATACCTAAGTCCCCTGTTATGATGTTTTTAATAATAGATTCAACATTTTTCCTATGACAGATTTTTAGCTGATAGTCCTGTTG
Organism: Ginglymostoma cirratum; assembly: GCA_024137785.1. NCBI lineage: Eukaryota > Metazoa > Chordata > Chondrichthyes > Orectolobiformes > Ginglymostomatidae > Ginglymostoma > Ginglymostoma cirratum. The sequence goes on from JAHRHZ010000049.1 coordinate 15,593,687, forward strand.
CTTCCTTTTTTTTGCCTTCCTCCCTTTGAAATAAAGGAATTATTTTAGCTATTATTTCCATCTAAAGGAACCTTCCACAAATGTAATGAGATTTGGTAAATTAAAACCAAAGGATCAGCTATTGCAATTTGTTACTTCTTTTAAAAGCTGAAGATGAACCCTTGGTTCCAAAAATTTGCTCAGTATTACTTCCTTAGTAATTTTAATTCTCTTGAGTTTGTTTCTCACTTTCAATACCTGATTTGACTGATTGATTGGTTTATTGTCACATGTTCTGAAATACAGTGAAAAGTTTTGTTTACGAGTGGTATAGGCAGATCACAGCAAGCAAAGGATGTACAGATCAAAAAGACTTAGAGGCACACAGGTTACATCGCAGGTTACATTATTTGAGGCTATAATCTATTCAACAGTCTGATAATGGCTGGAAAGAAGCTGTTCGTGAACATCCTTTTGCATGTGTTCAGGCTTCTGTATTTTCTGTCTTATTTTTGGATTCTAGTCAGATCCACTCTAGTGAAGACTGATGCAGAATATTAGTTCATTGCATCTGCAATCTCTTTATCCTCCATTACCTTTTCCCCAGACTCTTATGACCAACACTTAATGAGTCAACTCCTTTTTTAAAAAAAAAATGAAGAAACATTTTTTATCTGTTTTTATATTTTTGGCTAACTTTTTCTTGTACTCTAAATTTCCCTCCTCATTAATCTTTTAGTAATCTTTTTCACCATTTTCTATTTTCTTTCCAAACTTTTGACCTGCCACCTATGTTTGCAGAAGTATATGTCTTTTCTTTAAGGTTGTTACTACCTTTTGACTTTTTCAATTAACCATAGATAATGGTTCCCTTTTAGTTTTTTGTTTGTTTGTTGGAATGTATCAGCACTTCTGAAATATCCCCTTAAATGTTTGACACCATATCTCTATTGACCCATTTCTTAACATAAATTACCTGTTCACTTTTACTAGCTCTCTTTTCATGCCCTCATAATTGCCCTTGTTTAAAGTTAAAATAGTAGTTTTGGATCTACAATTCCCTCCTTTAAACTATGCAAAATTAACTTATGTTATGGTTGCTGCTACTCAGGCACTTTCATTATTTGGTCAATAATTAATCCTACTTTGTTGATCAAAACCAGGTGTAGTATAGCTTGCTCTCTGGCTGGAGTCATAATGTGCTGGTATAAGAAATTGACCTGAAAACATTCAAGTCAAGGGTCTAGGCCCGAAACGTCAGCTTTCCTGCTCCTCTGATGCTGCTTGGCCTGCTGCGTTCATCCAGCTCTACATCTTGTTATCTCAGATTCTCCAGTATCTGTAGTTCCTACTATCTCTGAATTCATCTAGTCTACTACTTTGCATTTAGTACTTATGGAATATTATTTGTGTCTTCTTCTGTGAAGACTGCCACAATGTATTCATTCAACTCCTCTGCCGTTTCCTGTTTCCCCATTTATATTTCCCCGGTCTTTTTTTCCCTAAAAGGCCTGTGTTACTGTTGGTGTGTCTCTTCCTTTTTATATATTAAAGAAGCTCTTGCTGTCCATCTTGATATTACTTACAACTTTGCTCTCAGAGCTTATCTTCTCCTTCTTTATTATTCATTTGACCATTTTTTGATGGCTTTTAGAGCTTCTCCAACCCTTTGGCTTACCACTAATCTTTGTCCCATTGTTGCTTTTTTTCTTTCAATTGGATGTGATTCTTAATTTCCCTGGCTAACTGCTGGAACTCAAATTTAGGCAACATCAAAACATGCAATAAAGTAACGATAGAATACACTCACTTGAAAATCCAAGGTAGCAGTGAAGATCAAGAAACAGATCTGATATTGTCTCTCAAAGAGAAAAATTTGGAAAATAATTTTCAAGAAGTTGTCAACACAGTTTTAAGATGAGCTAGCAGCCAGTATCACAGACCTGAATAGCTGCTGTGAAGAAACAACTCTGGACAGAAAACTCCTTCCAAGAAATCACTGGAGCACTGTAACTCTCAAAGTCTTTTATCTCTGCTAATAGTGGAAACAAACCTTTGAGAACAGGAAAGCCCACTAGCAGCAGTGACATTAGGAAATGCCCAAGAAGCTTAGGAGATAATTTTGAATTGAAAACCATGAAAGTGAAACTGATCGCCATCTATTCAAATCAAATTTGATCCCTTAAGGTAAAGAATAAAAAATCTTTGTTTTCCCCAAAAAAAACTATGTGAATGAGCAGAGTTAGGATTTCCGACAGTGAGTTAATAGATTTCTTGACAGTTTGTTCAATGAAAATGTTAACAACAGTAAATTAAGTCAATTCTTCAGCTACAAGCTTAAAGAACATTGATTGAAAGAAAGAAAAAAATTGGGAATAAGAATTGTTATTCCAATTCAAAGTCCTGACATTGAAGTTAGTGAAATCTCTATTGTTGTAATAGTTTGGATGTCAAATTTAAAGATTTATTTGATATCGAAGAAGTGTTATTGATTATATTAATTAAAATACAAAAAGATGAATAAAGGAAAGAATTGTGGATCTGATCACACGCCGTTAAATCCAGCATGAATATATATCAGATGCAGAAAATTCATCTTGAGCAAGCTCACAGCAGACATTTTTGATGCAGTCAAAAAGAAATACTGAATCTTATTGAATGGAGACAACGTTAGGAAGTTTTGCCCGCAGATGTTTGGACATCCTTCAGCTATCCTGGAAAAGGAATGCCTTCAATCATCATGATGAAGTAATCATTTTAGTAAAAGAAAACTGAAATTTACATTGAAAACAGCATTTAGAACAGCAGAAATTGTATCAACTTTCAGTATTGTTAGGGCAACAATAGTCTCTGCAACAACAAACATTTGACAATTTTAATTAACAAAAAAAAGCCAACAAAACAAGTATAGTACTAATGTATCGAAATTCTAACAATCATTATCAGAATAAAGTACAAAGACGAACAATATAAAATGACCATCAGCAATCAACTAATACAACAACATTCACCAGGCTTTCCATTACAGATACTCATGCTTTCAGATCTGTATCACAGACCAGTGAATTGACAGATGTAGAAACTTTTGAACTTTTGGATTGACCACCAACTTAAATACAAAACTGGTTAATACACTTGTCTACTTTATGTGAAGAATGACAGATCACGTGTTATATAGGCACCAGATCAATGAGAAATAAATTACATTTGACAACCTCATAAAAGCTTTCGTCAATATTTCACTTCAAGAACAGATAGCACATTAGTGAGATCACACTTCAATACCAGATATCAACTCCCATAAGAGTGTGGATTGTTTCATTAATCGCCTGTATCTATGATCTGAGCCATGCAGCTATGGAAACTTACAACAAGATCTGATTTGTGACAAAATTGCTGAAGTCCCTGAACTTCTTTAATAAAAAAGAGGATCTATCTCAAATGAGCAATCAAAATAGCAATAGATATGGAGTTTAAAAATTATTCACGAAGCATTCTTCAGAAAAGGTTTCATTTTGTGCAAAATATTCTGTAAAACATGTTGATTACATAAAGCACAATGAAGCATCTGACCAGAGGACACAGACCTCTCAACTGAACAATATACTGCAGTTAACAAAATCAACATGAAATGCTAAATAATCTAATGTTATTTGGCACGTGGCTGCTTCCAAAGCAACCACAACAACGGTAGGAAATCTGTACAGCCTTATACAAACAATGTACTCCCTGTAGCAGAAGAGGTCACCTCTTGTCGAAGTGTTACGTTCTAAAGAACATAACAAGCAATAAATCAAATAATTCTCAACACAACATGTTCATTCATACTTCGGGACATAACCTTGATGACCACGCCAATATTGCAAGGGAACATGTTTCTTCATATGAAACACAACAGTGTAGGAATGGATGACTTCATTTCTGCTCAGAACATAGAACGGTGCAGCACAGTACAGGCCCTTCGGCCCATGATGTTGTGCTGACCTATTATCTTACACTAAGATCAAACTAACCCGCATACCCTACATTTTACTGTCATCCATGTGCCTATCCAAGAGTCGCTTAAATGTTCTTAATGTATCTGACAGGTTATTAGGGTAATTAAAACTGGCATTTGAAACTAATAATGGAGCAGAGGAAATACAACCATCTCCTAGTCTCAGTATTCATTAAGGTACATTAAGGTAGGTTCCTTAAGCCAAATCCATTAAATATTTAGCATAGGAGCTCAATACAAAAAGTGAAAATCCAAGGACGTTGTTGGTCAACTAATAGGACATGGGCTGCAACAGTTTATAAAGACAGCTCACCATGATCTTCTCAAGGGCAGCTGGGGATGGGCAATAAATACCAGCCAGCCAGTGACGCCCATGTCCCACAAATGAATGAATTTAAAAATCCAGAGATATCTATCTGAAATTTGCAAGGACAAATGACATGGTTAACATTGCCTGAGACCAGCATTTGCACCCCACCCAGTTGTACACGGCTTGCTTTTTGCATACACAATGATATGATTGTGGATTATGTAAACCACTTCAATTGCCCCATGAAGAGGCTTCTGTCATTGCAATAATGGAGACTTTTCAGTTGACACTGCCTATCCTCACTCCAAGCATAGTCTCCTGCCTTTTTCTGTTCACACCTTGAGTTTAACAATCAGCACTCTTGGAAGTAACCCCGGTTGCACTGGACAGCAGGACTACGAGGCTCCACCTGGTTTTCAAAATCCCTCTCATTGAGCTTCTATGTCCCTTTCATCCTGGCCCACCTTGAACATCCTGCCTCAACTGTACCACCACATGTCCCCACCTACCACCTTGAATTGTGACTCCAACATTCCCCCTTACCCTGCAAAAGCCATGGCACTATAGTTTGGTAATAACATTACCGTGCTGCACAGATCCCCATCAAGGTCACGATGGTGGTGGCTGCCTTCAACATGTGATGCTGCTGCCTACAAACCCCAACACTGATTCTATATCCTGTTTCCCCTTACAGTACCCCGATTACTCCCTCAATGCTTATTCTACTGACACCGAGGCCTGACCATGACCTACTCCCCAAACCATAGTCAGAGGGAAGCCCTGACTCTGGCAACTCAAAGCAGGTGACTGTGACCAAGTTCCTGGACTGTGAGTGGACATTGCCTTGACTGACAGCATCAGTGCCCCCTGACCAACAACAGCTCCACTTGACATGACTAAGACTACAATAATTTGAGTCATGGGCATTTGGTTGCTGCTCATGCAGTACATTGTTGTGCAGAGAGCTGACCCATGCCATCAGTGTGAGCTTGATATAGGGCTATGTCATACAGCAACATGTGCACTCTGTTAGCTGATGTCTGTTGACAAACGTGAAAGGCTTCCTGAATGAGTTCAGCTGCAAAGTGAGCCTTTAAGTTCTGGCTGAGGGGTTAAGGCTCAGGAAGGCAAAGCAAGGATCTTGCGGGAATTCAGGTATTAGCTAAGGGACTCTACACTGAAAAAAACAAACAAGCAGCCCTGAGAGGCAGCCTAATCTAAGCCATGAGCTGAGTGCCTGTCCCTGCATGCAAACTGTGTTTGCAACTGCAACTGTCCAATGATAGTTGCTGGTGGACCCCAAAGTACACAATTGAAGTGCAAATGCATGCTGTAATGTGCCATCCGTGAGAGTAAGGAGAGGTTGTCAAGTATTGGATGCCAGTGTCCGTGGTCATCGGTGCATGTGCCCACTGCCCATTGAACATTCCTTGAGATGTTGTTGCTGGGTATCCAAGGTGGCAATCTTGGAGGAGCAAGCAGCAAAATGGAGCTGACAGGTATCTGCTCTGGTTATCATGTTAAGAATTCGTAGCATCTAGTTTCTATCCAGCATGAGATGGGAGAAATACTAAATTAATATTTTGCATCAGTATTTACCGTGGAGAAAGACATGTGTGATGATACAATGGCTTTAGGAGGTGTGTTTTCTCTTTTTTTAAACAAAGAAATGTTGAGACAGAGGTAATAAGCAGCCCATTCCCAGCTAATAAAGTAAACAGCTTGTGAGGCCTTGTGTTTTTTTTCCAAATGGGAACAATAAAAGCAGCATGAAGGGGTGGGATTACAGTCCCACAGAACCAAGATTTTGATTTAACTCTCAGTAGCTGTTGGAGTTTGGAAGCTGCTATACATATCTCCCTGCTACAGCAAAACACTTGATTCCCTCTCTCAGAATGGATGAGTTGGACCTATTGATCTGTTACCATGCCCTGTGACTCTATGACTCTATGTGGTAGAAAAGCAACCTGCACAGTAATAAGGTGAGATGTGATAGCAATCAGACCAATAATGAGTGATAATTCTTGTTAATAAGCCTCTGACTGATCACTAGTCAGAATCTAGTTTTGACAAATATCGTCAGTTCTGACCTTAAGATAGAGGGGAGATCACAGATGAAGCAGCTGAAGGTAGTTGGGCCTAGGACACTGCCCTGAAGAACTCCTACAGAGATGTCCAGGAGCTGAGATGACTGACCTCCAGTAACCACAACCATCTCCCTATGTGCCAGGTATGACTCCAACTAATGGAATGTTTCGCTATAATACCCATCAATTCCAGTTTTCCTAGGGCTCCTCAATGGCAAACTCAGTTGAATGCCAGCTTGATGTCAAGGGCTGTCATGCTCACTTCACATCTGGAATTTGGCTCTTTTGTCCATGTTTGATCCAAGGCTGTAATGAGATCAGGAGCTGAGTGGCCCTGGTGGAACCCAAACTGGGCGTCACTGGGCAGGTTATTGCTGAGCAGATGCTGCCTAATAGTGCTGTTGATGACATCTTCCATCACTTTCCTGATGATTGAGAGTAGACTAATGGGGCAGTAAATGGCCAGATTGTATGTGTCCTATTTTTGTGTATGGGACATTTGTGGGCAATTTTCCACATGGTCAAGTAGGTAGTGTTGTAGCTGCATGGGATCGGGGTTTGATAGATTCTGCAGTACATGCCTTCAATACTCTGGCCAGAAAGGTCCAAAGCATTTGTTCTTAGATCAAGGGCAATGACTGAAAAGCTTGATTAGTCACCATGTTTCAAGAAGATGCTTCTGGGCCTTCATAAACTGCTGCAGTAATTGTGATAATAGTGCCCCGATGTACAGTGGTGATAGGTGGGAAATCCAAGATGTTGATCCAGTAATGATAAATGAAATGTGCTTAAGGAGCTCAATTAACTTCTCCTGCTCTAAATTCTATCATAGTTGCTAGAAAACATTTATTGGAATAAAATTACTGACGTTCAGGTAGATTATTGACAGTAATGGGCAAGTAATTTGAATGTTTAGAATGCTGTAGAAAATTGTCTTCAGGACAAGTCAGGTTATTTTCCTTTTTAGCAGAAGTAATCTTTGTATGTAAATGCATTAATGTTTTGCTTTGAGGCATTGGCCATGAGGTTTAATGGAAGTTCTACTTGACTCCCATCTTAGCAATGGTTGGAGCTCAATGGAGACCCCAGAGAGATTGTGTAAGTGTTTAAAATGCCTGTTTCTCTCAAAATTTGACGATCTCTCACCAAAGTTGCAGCAGGAATCTAGAAGAACCTGTTAAAAGTTTAAGACAACTACGTAAAAAGTTAATCTGATTTTGGGCATGGTTTCCCTTGTGGCTGAGAGGACATCAGGCTTAACTAGTGGTCAAGAGCAGTCACTCACCTGTGACTTTCCCTGATTTGACTAACGAATGCACAGTCCTATCAGCATTGTGGGGTTGAAGAGTATGATGGCAGTGGGGGACAATAGCCTTCCACAGATGTGCCTGCAGTATATGCTGAAGATAGGAAAGCAGGAGGTGGTAAAGCTTTTAAACCTGCCAGCAGTACTTGCTCCTGGATCTTCTGATGACAGGCTGCTTCCAGCATCTATCTTCCATGACCAGCAGTGATTTGGAGGCAAAACAGAGAAGTCCCAGTAAGATTTCTGATAAAAGACATTTTAGATCTTTATTCATCTTAATTGTCCACCTCTGTTTCAAGGCAGGTAGCTCTGCTGTCTCCGCATCCTACCTCTGAGAAAATGGACCAGGGCAGGTTATTGGCATGTTGGCTAGCAATGCAAAATTCTGCTTCTGTGCCACTCCTATCAGTTTTAAAAATCTATATTTGTGATTCTGCCATGGAAAATTCAAAGCTCAACATATCAGTTGGCTAATAAGATAGGTGGCTTTCATCTCGAGAACAAAAGTTAAGTAAACCCATGATCTGGGAAGCTCTTGAAAAAGTGGAGAATGTAAATTAAAGGTTTTAGCATCAGAAATATCTGGAAAAGATACAGCGTAATTTATATTTAAAAAATGGGAGAAATGGAACTGATAAAGTGATGAGAAAGATGACTAAACGTAATGTTTATTGTCAATAAAATAGATTTTAATGGGTTTCCTATATATAAAATATATATATATAATACACTATATATATTATATATATATACACATATATACACACACATAACCAGGATCTGAATTCCATTGGATGCTCATTCAGTCATTGTGCCTTGCTCTCTGAAATTTCCTCCTAAAACCATTTTGTTAGCCCTCTCCACTCCTTCAAAAGTCTCTTAAAGGCCCATCTCCATGTCCATTTATTTGGTCCTCTTCCATTTAATTATCTGCCTTCTGCTTGTGTTTGCTTCTCCTCTATAAAGTATTCTGAGGCATTAATACTGCATGACTGCTAGTAGTTGCTGAGATGAAAGCATGTAGCTGGTCTGAGGAGACTGAAATCGTCCAGGGCTGCCTGCTAAAGTGGAATGTCAAAAGCAAATTAATAGACAGGAACACCTGGAGCTAAACAGCAGCACTGGAGAAGACAAATACATTTTATACAAAAAGGATATCTTGAAAATCATAAAATAGCCAAGTTGCAGCAAACTCACATCGTAAATTCATTGCAGGACTTAGCATTCTTAAAACATGTGACTGCTTGAACTATGAGATAGGATAAATTGGTGCTACAATTTCTGTGCCTCTAGAAGAAGCCTTCATTACTGGTTCAGTAGTTAAAGTTACAATTTTGAGATCATGTTACTAAATACTTTAAATGTTTATTCTTCAACGGAAATTAAAATCGGATCGATGGTGTGAAGGGTTGCCAATCCAATCTGTCATTTCTACATCCTGACGACAAATTTAAAAGCTACCCCCTGTACTTTGAGGCCCTATTGCATCCATTGTATTGTATTGACATTGAATTTTTAATATGATTCAATGAAGGAAAGTGGCAGTGGTGGCCTAGTTGATAACAGTCTAAGTCTCCAGATTCATACCCCACTCTGGGATTTAAGCAAAAACAAACAAAGCTGACAGTTAAGTGCTGAACGTTTGGATGCAATGTTAAATTGAGATCACAGCTGCCTTCTTAGGTGAACGTAAAGATCCTCGTGACACTATTTTAAAGTAGAGCAGGGAAATCACCCCTAGTGTCCGAGCTAACATTTATCCCTGAATTGACATCACAAAAACAGATCATTGAATTGCAGTCTGTTGGATTTTATTGTGAAAATATTGACTGCAGTGTTTCCTCCATTGCAACAGTGACCGTACTTCCAAAAAAAAATTTCATTAGCTGTAACATGGTCATCCTGGGGAGGGAATGGCCCAGTGGCATTATCCCTGGACTATTAATCCAGAGATCCACGTAGTGTTCTGGGGACCTGGGTTCAAATCCTGCTCAAGGCACCTGTGGACTTTAAATTCAAGAATGGAAAAAGGAATAATCTAGAATTAAGAGTCTAACGATGGCTATGAATTGATTGTCAGGAAAAAGCCATCTGGTTCACCAACGTCTTTTAGGGAAGGAAACTGTCATTCTTACCTGATCTGGACTATATGTGACTCCAGACCCACAGCAATGTGGTTGACTCTTAACTGCTCTCTGGGCAATTGGGGACGTGCAGTAAATGCTGGCCTAGCCAGCAACACCCTCATCCCATGAATGAATAAAGAAAAAGTTTGGTAGTGATCAAAAGTGTCAATTAAATGCAATTCTACTTTTAATTCCTCCCGAAATCTATTTTGTTTTCTTTATGTTCAACTACTGACATTTCATTCATTTGGACGTCTTAAGACCCCTGACCAAATGAGGTTGAAGGAGCTGTTTGTGTTATAATGTATTGCACTTATTTTGAGCCTGGCTAAGACTGCAAGATCAGTGAAAGCTAATTCACTTGTGACATCGCAGTTTTAGAGACAAAATTAATTTTTATAGGTCCAATGCTCTTTTAGAGTTTTAAAGTTCAGGCATCTAATTTTATATCTAAACTATTGGTTAAATCTTTACTATTGAACTAGAACAAAGTCCAAAATATACATTTGTATGGAGCAGACTATGTACAACAAAAAAGTAGCTTTTAATAAGATTTACTCTATTAATTCTTGGCAAGTGCTTTTTCTACACTCCATTCTTAGAATTTCTGAAAAATAAGAACAAATGGCAGAAGGTTAATTTAGTGGCCTTGGAGTAAATTTACCTCACTAACAAAAACACTCTTCATACTTTTCTGTGTCTACTTACCAACTGAAGATCCTACGACAAACATTGACATAATCATTTGTGTTCTACTGTAGTAGTTACCATGAAGAAAAGATGATATTGGTTTGATTTGTTAAGTAAAACCCTGCAGTGGATTTTTTTTTTGTTTTCAAAAGCAGATTTTAGCATCAGCTTGATATATCTCTACAAGACCAGATAAATTCTGTTCATTTAAAAATGTAACATGTATCAAACGTGTTGCACCTCATTCACCCTCTCAGCACAAAATCTGATATATGGCTGTTTTATGTTTAGGGCTGATTGCGAAAAATATTGGTAGAATGGATTTTTTAAAAATAGAATGAGAAACGCTTCGTTACCATAAAAATAATAACTAGAAGTAGAAGTGAACTCTCAAACAAGTCATTTACCCCTCTAGAATATTATACTTGCTTCTCGAGACTACAATACGTTATCAAAAGAATGCTCTGAATATAACCAGTGAAAATGATCGAAAGATGGCAAGGTTTTGTGTGGAGATGTCTGTAGAGTAATGCTCAAATGAATAATTTATACTGAGCTTTGTACAGGCTAAACAGAAGATTTTCCTAACAGTTAGCAGAGGATATGTTTCAGCGAACTGGTGTGATTTCTAAGCTTTTTTTTCCCGATTGACATTTGAACCTCTTCAATCATGTTGAAGCTTTGATGACCCTATAATCCAACATTACACTCAATTTTATCACCTTCAAACAATATTTTAAATTTGACTTCTACAGGTTTACTAGGATTTGCAAGTTTTAATATTTTGATGTAGATTTGAATCATATTTATCACACTAAAATTATTTTACCTACCTTTTTCAAACACAGTCAAATAACCTCTTGATTGAGGAATTAAGTAATGGCTTGAAAAGTAATTCCTGGTCTTCATTATGAATATATGTTTACACATTAAAAGGCAAATGTTTTCATTCTCTTAAACATGTTGTTGAAAATTTAAATAATTTTGAACATCTTATAAAATAATGAAGTTGAATGCTTTAACAAGTTATATTTTCAAACTGATTGAATTTATCTTGTCAAGCTAAATAATTATTTGTTTGTTTAAAACTTTTCCAGAATTACAATGAAAAGTCAATGCACAAATTCCAAACTTATCAGGGGCAGGCTTTTATCTTCAATTACACACCATTTGTGTCCACAACCTGAATCAAGCTGGGGAAGGAATGGAGCAGAAGTGAGACATTGCAGCAGAATATGGGAGAGAATATCAAATTACTAAGCACTTTTCAGTAAAATCATAGAATCCCTACAGTGCAGAAACAGGCCATTCAGCCCAACAAGTCCACACCACCCCTCTGAAGGGCATCCAACTCAGACCCATTGTTCCACCTTGATTTCCTATGTCTAACCCACCTAACCTAAACATCCCTGGGCACTATAGATGCCCAACCCACCTACCCTGCACATCTTTGGACTGTGGGAGGAAACCAGAGCACCCAGTGGAATCCCACACAGACATGGAGAGAATGTACAATCTCCACACAGACAGTTGCCTGAGGCTGGAATCGAACCTGGGTTACTGGTGTTTTGAGGCAGCAGTGCTAACCACTGAACCAACATGCCACCCATACTTTTGTAGCATTAGCAGAAGCATCAGAGTAGGATATTGGACCTTTAGTTGCGGAATAACACAAGAAAGCATAACTGAAAATGTAGAAGTATATGCAAATGTGCGTGTATGGGTTCTGATTGTGGTTGTGGGGAAGTAGAACAACACAGGCCTTAAATGTATCGCACAAAATCTATTGCCTGAACACTGCATACTTCTGCTTTTCAGAGAGAATCAAAAACATTTTTGGCAAATTGAAATGGCATTTCTATTTATGAAGTTTTTGTGATCTTAAAAGCATAACATCTTCAAAACAGTAATGAAAGATTTAGCATTTTCTGCAGTTGTTATATTAATAGAATCTTGTAACTGTAGAAACAAGTTGCACACAAAGAACTTCATCTAATGAGAATACTATTCAGAGATTCTACAGAAAGCTTCACATAATCCCTTTTGTTTTATTGTTCTTGAAGATTTTCCTAAGGGTATACTAGCACAAAGCCCATATTACTGAAAAATATTCTGCTGCATTCGAATGGAAGCTTCCACTGCCAAAGTCCGGCATCAAACTGGGGATCTTTAAAGCTTCAATTCATGAACTACTCAGGCTCTGTATGGAACAAGTTATTTTCTGCTGCAATAGTATAACACTCATTTATTTTGTTCGTGGCCAAAAAAAGAACTGTCAAGAACTCATGTCACTGATTTTATATTTTGCAAAACTACAATCGTTAAGTTTGACTGGAAATGCACCAAAGACTTGTTCCAAAGCATTAATGCACCAGAAGACAATGCCAGCTTTCTGCTTCGAGTTCTTTAGGGCTGAACAAGGAAAAAAACTTAAATTAAGTCAATTTGGACTTCATTATTGACAACTGACTCTGCAATATTTTTGGCACAGCAAAGGAAGTCTGTCTATTTTGCTGAAGCTTGAAGTGCACCTGATGTTGGGACCCATCGCTCATTATTATGGTCTGAATAAAATATGGAAACTAACAGGCAATTTTTGACAAGTGAAACAGGCAGTTTGGTCAAAATTACAACAATATGGCCACCTCTTGGGTGAGTTAGAGTGATGGCTGAGCTATTGGATTGAGAAGTAGCGGCTTGTAGGGAGAAGAGGTGGAGGCTGGAAGTGAGAAAGCAGTGGCTTGGTGTTGCCGTATGTGGAATCAGAAGGAAACTCCTGGAACTTCCATACATTTTAAAGACTGGACTTTTCTAGCCTGTTGAGGCCCCTTTGAAGAATTACCTATAAGATTGTGGTGAAAACAACTGGAGATCACAGCGGATCAGACCGCATCCATAGAGAGACAGCATGCCAAAGTTTAGATTGTAGGCTGGTTTTCCTTGAGTTCAGCTGGTACCAGGCACCTTTGAGAAAATCAATCTTGCTGAGGGAATCTCAAACCAAGTGTTCATCCACATATTTGAAAGGAAGTGGGGTGGCATGGTGGCTCGGTGGCTAGCAGTGCTGCTTCACAGGTCTAGGGACCATGGTTCAACTGCACCCTCAGACAACTGTCTGTGTGGAGTTTGTACATTCTCCCCGTGTCTGTGTGAGTTTCCACCAGGTGCTCCAGTTTCCTTCCACAGTCCAAAGATCTGCAAGTTAGGTGGATTGGCCATTCTAAATTGTCCATAGTGTCCAGGGATGTGTAGGTGAGGTGCATTAGCCATGGGGAATGCAGAGATAGGGTAGGGAGATGTGACGGTTGGGATGCTCTTCAGAAGATCTGTGTGGGCTTGTTGGGCTGAATGACCTGTTTCCACACTGTAGGGAATCTATTCTAAGTGATGGAAAATAGTAACGATGAAATTGTTCTCTTTAGATGTGAGGAAGAGGAAAATGCAGAGATTCAGGGACTTAGGAAGAGTAATCCACCTCAATTGGAATAGGAAATCACCACTCATTGTTCAATCATCCCTTCTGCGGGCGTGAGATCATAGGATGATGAAGCAAAGAGACAATGTTTGTTTCACACAGAGCGTTCCACACTGATCTTTTGTTGGCTTTTATCAATACAGCACATAATTCAACACACACACACACACACAAACACACACACACGCACACGCACACGCGCGCACATACACGCGCACACTCTCTCAACGCTTAGGAGGCTGTTTGCGTCCAGATATCAGATGCTGAATGGGCTGACCATCTTGGCCATAAAATTGAGACCTGATCTTAAAGGTAAAACAGTAACCAGTAACCCCTGTGTAAACAGAACCAAGATGATTAATGCTTTAATGAAGATCTGTAGCTCAGGTTGCGGTTGGAGTTGCTGGTTGGTTCGCCGAGCTGACTGGTTTTCATGCAAATGTTTTGTCTCCCTTCGATGTGGCATCGTCAGTGCTGTGTAGCCTCCACTGAAACTCCATTGTTCTGTCCTGCTCTGAATTCATATGGTCTGGTCTGTCATGGTGGGTGGTCTTGTTTCCCATTTGTACTGTACTGGTATGTAGAAGGATCAAACATCCCCCAATTCTATGGACTACCCAATATACACAAACCTGACATCCCCCTCAGACCCAGTGTTTCCCTGCCAGGCACACTGACACACAGGCTAGCCAAGGAGTTACAACAGAGACTAAAACACCTCACCAACAGATCAACCCACTCCATACACTCAGCACAGGAATTCCTGGACAATATCAGGAATATAAAATTCGTCAAGAAGGAAATGATGGTATCCTTTGACATTACAGCGCTATTCACCTCTATTGACATGACAATAAGATTGTCAAGGGAAACACTGGCCACATTGCTGGCCAATCCGAAAACAAACCTCCAATTAAACCATCAGCATGGACAACATGCTAAAATTACTAGATGAATGCCTTACCACACACTTCAACAGCCAGGTATATGAACAAATTAATGGAACACCCATGGGTTCACCCATCTTGGGGTTCATAGTGGAAGCTGTTATGCAAAGGCTGGAACATACAGCACTCCCTCAGATCCAGTCTAAACTAGGGGTCAGATACGTGGACGATACCTTTGCGATCATTAAATAAGCAAAGTTAGAAGAAAAATGCGACCTCATTAATAGCACATTCACCGGGATCAAGTTCACCAGGGATGAAGGAAACAATAATCAACTCATATTTCTAGGCGTAATGGTGGAAAAAATGAACGATGGGGAATTCCTCACCAGCGTATGCAGAAAGACTACACACACAGACCAATTCCTGAATTACAACAGCCACCACCCCAGTGTCCACAAACAGAGCTGTGTCAAGTCTCTGCTTAAACAAGCAATAACTCACTGCAACACCCCAGAGCTGCAGAAAAATGAAGAGGAACACCTATACAGAGTCTTTGCAAACAATGGGTATCCTAACAGCTTCATCTGCTGATGCCTGGCAAACAAACAATGACAAGAAAACACTGTATGCCCCAACACACTAGCTACCCTAGCCTACATTAGAAACACCTCAGAACTGACTACAAGACTCCTATGACCTCTTGGAATAAGGATAGCATACAAACCAACAGCCACATTTTGCCAAGTTACTCTCAAAGACAAAAGAGCCCATACCCTCAATGAACAGAACAAATGTGATATGTAAAATACCATGCAGCAACTGCGAGAAATACTACATAGGACAGATGGGCAGGAAACTTGCCACCAAGATACATGAACGACAACTCACAGCAAAAAGGCATGGCTAACTCTCCCTCATTTCAATATACTCTGACATAGAAGGACATTTGAGTTGTTGACTTGCTTACCGAGCTGGCTTGTCTTTGTTCAGACGTTTCGTCACCATGCTAGGTAATATCATCAGTGAGGCGTCCAATGAAGCGATGTTGTTCTACTCTGCTTGGAATTTATACTGTCCGGTCCATTAAGGTCAGTAGTGTCATTTCCGATTTTGTTCTGTATGGGATTATATATGGGGCCCAATTCTACATGTTTGTTGATTGCATTATGGTTTGAGAACCATGCCTCTAGGAATTCCCATGTGCTTCTATGATCACAAGGTGTGGAGCTGGATGAACACAGCAGGCCAAGCAGCATCAT
>JAHRHZ010000049.1:15610205-15686049 GCA_024137785.1 Ginglymostoma cirratum
GGCCTAGACCCTTCATCAGAAATGGGGTCTAGGCCCGAAACGTCAAGCTTTCCTGCTCCTATGATGCTGCTTGGCCTGCTGTGTTCATCCAGCTCCACACCTGGTTATCTCGGATTCTCCAGCATCTGCAGTACCTATTATCTCTCCCACGCGCCTCTATGTTTGGCTTGGGCTACTATGGTTACCTTGTCCCAGTTAAACTGATGGCCTTCATTGTCCGAGTGTCCTGATATTAAGGAAAGCTCGTCGTGTCATTTTGCTGCTAGCTGATGTTCATTAGACATCAATTTGACTGGGACAATGTTACAGTACTAGGACAAGCAAGACAAAGACAAGCACGAGAATTCCTAGAGGCCTGGTTTTCAACCACCAATGCAATTAACAAACATGTTGAAATAGAAACCCATCTACATGCCACAACAGTACAAAACTGGAAACAAGATTGCCCACCATGACAAATTGGACCATATAAATTCAGAGCGGGACAGAACAACAGCGCTTCAATGGAGGTTACACAGCACTGATGATGTCACCTAGAAAGGAGATGAAACGTTTGCATGAAAACCAGTCAGCTGGGCGAACCAACCAACAACACCAGCCAAGATAGTTAAATACAATAGTTCTGGAGTGGGCAGTGGTTGCCTGAGAGGGGTTCGTGTTGCATTTCTACCTTACACCATCTCAATTTGCCTTAATTCTGACATTGGAAAGATACTCTCTCAAACACAGAACAGTTATATCCAGAAGACAACATTAAGAACTGCATTTTAATTTCAGGCCTGACTATGAGCACTGAAATTTTGGATCTATCAATAAAAGTTAGTGGTAACCATGACAATAATTCAGTAGACCCAGATAAATTTAACTTTTACTTGTTAAAGTTTTCATACTAGACTGGAGACCAATTGATTTGTTGACCCTGCAAAAATGTTTTATTTTACCTGTCACCACAGCTTACAGATGGGACTTTTCATTTTCATCCTCTCACCCATCATCGCAATTACTTACTTACCATTTGCCTGTGCCCCGAGCAGCAGTTTGGTTCCTTCCTACATGTCGATTGTTATTGTCTGCATTCAAATAGTCCTGCTAATCTATTTCATTATTTTGCATCAAATATATATGGCTACTAGGTCTATCTTTGTCTGTGACTATTTTCTTCCTATTTGAATATGGATATATCATTACTTTGTTTCAAATCTGCTGATTCTCGCAGCCCTTATTAATTCCCAAAATGATTCTCAATGATGTGCAAAAATCCTTAACATTGTCTAGCAGCATTTAAAGAATAACTACAACTAGTCTTGAATATTTATTTGTTTAATACTTTTCACTCTGACATTCGTCTCATTTATATTGGTCCTGAATCTTTCCCTGGTACTCCTCATTTGGTGGGTGGAATGAGGGGGCATGCAATCCATATCTTTTCTTGTGAAACCTCTGAGGATGTAATTATTCAGGATAGTTTCCATTTGATGCTCATGCTCAGTTTCCAGCTTTTCTTAATCCTTTAGCCTTCTGGCAGAGAAATATTTAATATTATGTCTCCATTCTACAATTATGTATTTTTGTAGGGCTCCCTCATCGTATTTTTGATATATTCTTATATTGCCCTTCCCTCTTCTCCATCAACATTTATTGAAGTTTTTTTTCCCCTATTTAATTCATTCTCCAATCTGCTTGTTAAACCATTTTGGTTTTTGCTGACTTCGGAAGAATTTTTTGTTCGTGTTTTCAGCATTATTCCTTGAAAGGTTTTCCAAACCACTTGTTTTAGTTTCCCCTTAAACATTTGAACTTAGTCTCTTTTAAAGTTCGATTTCCTCATTCTATCTTTAGTTTACCTGAATCCTAACTCATGTCAAATTTGATTATTCTATGTTTGCAGTCCAACTTGAGTGCTATGGTTTCTGCTTACTGTAAATTTGCCAGCAATTACAGTTCACTTTGGGATCTTAGAATCAGCTGCAACTATCTGCATTTGATCATTCAGAATATTTTCTCACTGGGAGAATTGAGGGGTATATGAAGAGAGAGATGTCAAAGTAACAATTAAATATCACAAGCTTGTTCGAGAACACAAACTATCCATCATGTATTATTGAGAGATCTACTAGTTTAGTAGCATTATATGTCTTGTGGTCATGAAAGGCACCACACAAATGTTCCTACTTATTATTATGCCAGATGAGTCAGAGCACATGATATTTATGCTATGTCACTAAAGTATAATGTCTGATCACTTAAAAGAGTGGTGTAATGAGCTGGATTTTACAGTCCATGTCTGGCGTGTTTTTGGCAGAAGTCCCATGAAATATTATGGAGCATAACTCAGTGAGTTCCCACTCACCCCTGACCTGATCCCCTTAATGAGCAACGTGCACAAGATATCCACGAGCTTCCCCACCCCTGTATCTATTGGGGCCCATGAGCAGTCAATTAATGGGCAGCAAAGGACCTCAATCTTCCCCTACTGCCCAACTCTGGGCAATAGAGAATGGAGGAGAGTGAGAAGACCGTTTCTTCACTAAATTTGGTGAAAGGCTAGAAAGGAACGCGATACATCCTTTGGAGTGTGCAGCAAAGGGTGTGGCGGGGATGACGTGGGCAGGGGGACTGTATACATCAGAAGCAGTCACCCGACACCTCCCTAAAATTGTAATTCCCAGCTATATACGTCTCCCCACCTGGCTTCCCATTCTTCAAATACAGAGGGGCTGGTGGGGATACCTGAAATTGGGAGTGGAGGGATTATCTAAACTCATTGTATTCCTCCTTTCTTGTCTTATCCACCAGAGATTTCAACTCTTTGCCTGCTTACACATGGTCTCCTACTTCTTAGAATTTCTCGCATATGAACTTTTGAAATGAAATTACAAATGATTGAAAGGAATCTATCAAAGAACAAAGAGCAGTACAACACATGAACAGGTGCTTCGGCTCACCGAGCCTGCGCCCAACACACAATGCCTTTCTAAACCGAAAATCTGTTACCTCTACATGATCTGTATCTCTCCAATTCCTGCCTATTCATGGCCCTGTCAACATACCCCTTAAGCATTGCTATCGTATCTACTTCTACCACATTCTCTGATAGTGCATTCCAGGCACTTGCCACTCTCTGTGTAAAACAATTGCCTCAGATCTTCTCGAAACCTTCCCCATTCTACCTCAAACTTGTGTATCTGCAAATATAAATTCACCCCATAGTTTTACAGAGAGAGTGTGCATGCATGTGTGAGAGGGAGAGTGTTTATGTGTGTGTGTGTGCACATGCGTGCGTGCGTGTGTCCGTGTATGTGTGTGTGCGTGTGCATGTGTGTGTGCACATGCGTGTGTGCGTGCGTGCGTCCATCTATGTGTGCGTGTGTGTGTGTGCGTGCGTATCTATGTGTATATGTGCGCATGTGTGTGCGCGCGCGCATGTGTGGGTGTGCACATGCATGTGTGTCTATATGTGTGTGAGCAGCACTCAATACCACCAACTGCCAATTTCCAGACGTCATCCTGCATCTCATCCACTTCATCCTCAACCACAATGTCTTCCCCCTCAACAACCAGTTCTTCATCCAGACACACGGAACAGCCATAAGGAGCACTTTTGCTCCCCAATATGTCAATATTTTTCTGTGCTGCACAGAACCTTTAACCAATGCAATACACCAGATACACTGATGACACTTTCTTCCTTTGGACTCATGATGAGGAATCACTGAAATAAGTACATAGTGATATTAACGACTTTCATCCCATAGTCAGACTTACCATGGACTACACTTTAGAATCAGTCACATTCTTGAACACACGCCTCTCAATCAAGGACACCTCAGTACCTCACACTACCACAAACCCACGGATAACCTCATGATGCTGCACTTCTCTAACTTCTGCCTGAAACATATTAAAACAGCCATCCCCTATGGACAAGCCCTACACATAGACAGGATCTGTTTGGATGGGGAGGAACAAGACAGACATCTGAAGATGTGGAAGGATGCTCTCATAGGAACAGGATACGATGCTCGACTCATCTAGTTCCAATGTGCCACAGCGAAAAACTGTAATGACCTCCTCAGAAGACAGACGCAGGATACATCCGTTAGGGTACCCTTTGTCATCCAGTACTTCCCAGGAGCAGAGAAACTACGCCATGTTCTCCGCTGCCTTCAACACATTATCAATGACAATGTGCACCTCGTCAAGATCTTCCCCACGCCTCCACTTCTCGCTTTCAAACAACCGCCAAACCTTAAACAGATCATTCATAGATCATAGAATCCCTACAGTGTTGAAACAGGCCCTTTGGCCCAACAAGTCCACACCAACCGTGAGAGCATCCCACCCAGACCCATCTCCCTATAACCGCACCTAACCTACACATCGCTGAACACTACGGGCAATTTAGAATGGCCAATCCACCTGTCGGTGGAGACCAGAGCACCCATGCAAACACAGGGAGAATGTGCAAACTCCACACAGACAGTTGTCCAAGGGTGGAATCGCACCTGGGTCCCTGGCGCTGTGAGGCAGCATTGTTAACCACTGAGACTAGGCGCCGCCCTAGACCATTGTTCGCAGTAAACTATCCAGCATTCAGGACAACATCGATCACAACACCATGCAACCCTGTCATAGCAACCGCTGCATGACATGTCAGATCTTCAACATGGACACTACCATCACACATGGGAACACCACCTACCACGTACACGCAGATACTCTTGTGACACGGCTAACATTGTCTATCTCATACACTGCAGGCAAGGATGCCCCAAGGCATGGTATATTGGTGAAAACATGCAGACGCTATGACAACGGATGAACGGACACAGTGCAACAATTGCCATATAGGAATGTTCCCTCCCAGTGGGGGAACACCTCAGCGGTCAAGGACATTAGGCTGCGGATCTTTGGGTAAACGTCCTTCAAAGTGGACTTTGAGATACACAATAATGCAGAGTCACCGGGCAGAGGCTGATAGCCAAGTTCAGCACCTATGAGGATGGGCAGAAGATACAAAATCTTAAACATACATACAAACAGTTTCAAGAACAGCTTCTTTCCCACCGCTATTAGACTTCTAAATGGGCCTCTGAAATTTTAAATTTAATATCGACCTCGCTGTTTGTGCACCTTCTCTGCAGCTGTGACTTTGTAGTCTTTTCTCTGTTCCATTACCCTTATGCACTTTTTTATGGTATGATCTGCCTGTACTGCACACAAAACAAAACTTTTCACTGTATCTAGGTATATTGGACAATAATAAATCAACTCAAATCAAAGAATTTTCTCTGATGACATATGGTGAAGGAAATGGGTTTGGGACAATATGTGATACCTTGGTATTGATTATTGGTGCAAGCTACAGCTTGATAAGTACCCATATCATGTAATCTCTGCAGCTAAAAATAGATGAAGAAAAAATAATCTTCATCTTTACTGTTAAATTTGAGGTGCGCCCTTAATTGTGCTTATGATATCAATTGTAAGAGAAAACCTTTCAGCAGAGCTGAGTAAACTCAATTGAAGCACCTTTTGTCCTAGGTCTTAAATTTATATTCGTATATTCAAATGAAATGTTGAGAAGCTGACAGGTGCAAGACTGTGAACTGTCAATATAATAGAGCCTCTTGAGTCTCTCCTAGGGTGCATAATGGATCCACAATCAATGAACGTGCATGCTGAGGATTATAATCATTCTGTCTGACTTGATAAGAAAGTTACACCACTCTGTATTGGTTTTTTTAACACTTGAATAATAATTTAAAAGAATGAAATAATATTGCTGGATTGTTTAAAAGCAGAAATTGCCTCCAGATTTTGTAAGATGCAAAGCTATGTTGGATCAGTTAGCCCTGAATATACGGAGAGATTTATGGCTCTGTTACACCTTATAAATGAATATAAATGAGGTACAACCAAGCGAAAATATGGTCAGTGATTAGGTGGATTCTCAGAGCATGGTGTACATTTTCATCAAGCACGATGCGAGTAACAGGAAACTCCTGTCTGACCATGTGACTAAGATGTTTTATAGCTGAATCTTGTTCTTCTTCTGAGTGTTCTCTTCATAATAAAGTAAGGCGAGCCTGTTGTTGTGTGACCATGTAGGATTCCGGAAGTGGATGTGGCTTTCACCTTCTGTGAATATGTGCCTGAGAACACTTACCTCTCAGCCATGGCAGTCCCATAATTGCAGAAAGAGCTTGTTTTGCCCGTCTTCTGAGAGGTGTGTTATTGTAAGAGGAAAATATCATTTCTTCCCATTAAAATTCTCCTGGTAAAACTCTGAGCGCTTGCAAGGATGCTAATATTGGCCTTTTATAATTTCTGTTGGGCTATTTGACAACAGAATCCTCTGGAAATGTCATGTGCTATATAATGTCTGCCATGTAAACACTGTGGAAACTTTTGTAAGCATGCCCTGTGTTTCACTTGTACAGATGTTAGACTCACTGGCCTGTAGTTTCCCGATTTATCCTTCTACCCCTCTTGAATAATGATACTACATTAGCAGTACTCCAATCCTCTAGCATTGTTCCTATGGCCAAAGAAGATTTGTAAATTAATTTCTTTGCCAAATTATTTTAAAGCCCCACCAACCACGCTAACAAATGTCCCTGCAAAGGCATTGGTCCCAGTCCAGTTCAGGTACAACCACTTGACTTGTACATAAACAAGTGCAGTGATCCAGCAATCTAAAGCCCTCCCTCCTGCTCCAACACTTCAGTCACACATTCATCTGATCCATCTGCCTATTCCTACATTCACCAGCTCTTGGCACCAGGAGTAATCCAAAGATTACAAGCTTTGAGGTCCTGCTTTTTCTCTCCCACCTAGCTTCCTAAATACGTGTTGCAGGACCTCATCCATTTTTTTATTTGGTCCCAATGTCAACCACGATCTCTGACTTTTCACCCTTCCCCTTCAGAAGTCTTGCATTTGTTCAGTGACATCCTAAACCCTGGTCCAGGGAAACAACACAAATAACCTGGAGTTGTGTCTGCCACTGCAAAGACACCTGCCTGTTCTCCTCACCATTGAATCTCTTACTGCCATTGTTCACCCTCTCCTTCTGCTCTCCATTGTGTAGCTCTACTCTGGTTGCTGTCCCCAGAGGATCTGTCACTCTCACCACTTTTTAAACACAGAAAATCTGTCCTTGAATGCGATGCACTCTGGAGTTTTCCTGACCATCAGCTATCCTATTTCTGACTGATTCTCACCCTTACTCTCTCTGACTGCACTTCTTTAAGCTGTGGTGTGACCACATCTGCAAAGGTGCTATCCATGTTACTATCAGTCTCACGGATGCCAGGCTGTGCCTCCAGCTGATACTCAAGCTCCAAAACCCAGCACTCAAACTAATCAGACTGGTGCCACTTCCTATAGATGTACTTTGGTTTACTTAAATTACTTTATTATAGTTATTGTATAGCTTCATCTCTAACAAGACAGGGTCTAACCATCACCCCTCGATGTTCAATGGCATTAGCATCACTGAATTCCAAACTACGACATTCTGGAAAATTACATTTGACTAAAAAAGAACTAGACTGGACTAGTCATATAAGAACTATGGCTACAAGAACAGTTTACAAGCTAAATGTTCTGCAATAAGTAGCTCACTTTCTGCCTCCAATGTACCTGTCTACCGTATAAAAGGCAGAAAACAGAAGTGTGATAGAATATTCTGCTTTTACCTGAAAAGGTGCAACTCCAACAACACTCAATAAGCTTGAGACTATTTGGGACAAAGCAACTCATCCAACATCTTCACATTCATTCCCTCCACCACTGATGCACAGTGACAGTGACATACCCTGTGGTAATTCTCCAAGGTTCCACTAACAGCATAGTTCAAACCTGCATCCTCTATCGCCCGAAAGGTCAAGAGCAGAATATACATGGGAACACTACCACCTGCACATTCTCCTCCAAGTCGCACACCATCCCAACTCAGAATTGTATCACCATTACTTCACAATTACTGGGTCAAATCACTGTGAGTGTCCCTACACTCAAGAATTGTAGCAGTTCAAGAAGGCCACTTCCATCCTCTACAGGGCAATTAGGGAAGAGCAGTAAATGTTCCAGTGACACCCACAACCCATTAATGCATTTTTTAAAAAAGCTGCTTGTGAGCTATTTCATGTGCTACGGTCCTTGAAACTTCGCACATCAATGTAGCAGCACTGAAGGTTTTGAATTGCTTCACACTAGGTATCATTTGGTGGAAGTTTCTTGCCTGTCTCTAATCATATTCTTGTGTTATCTGAATGTTATCTAAATGTGGTAAATGCATTCTATTTACTTGAAAATCTTTGAGTTTATTTACAGCTACGCTAAAATTAACTAAGCTAATATAAACTCCAGATAAAGCTTGTGCCTAGACCGCTACAATGCAAAGAGCTCAGGGTCATTGGTTCATTTGCATGACAAACACTTAAAGAGACATCACTCCAGTGGTGATAATACTAGAACATCTTCTATCTGTACAAATCTTTAATATTCAGAAATCATTGTTTTTTTTCCTTAAAAATATCGTCAGTGACAGCAGGGAGAGTGAGCCCGAGGGAAATCAATATAGCAGACCAAACATGGGGGAACTGATAACAGACTGTCTGAGTGGAGAGAGCAAGCCTGACGGAACAGTGTGAGAGGTTAATAAATACATGTATGAGAATAAATGGGACATAGTAAGTTCATCAATGACGTTCTCTTAGTTTCCTTAAGTCTTAATTGTCTGAGTGCGGTTGTATTATGATGACTAATCAGAATCCGAAAGTACTTTGGACATTTTTAACTTGTAGTTCCAAAATTTTTGTATTTTTGAATGGATGACAAATCAGGCAAAACAAAAATGCATTGTGGATGCAAAATCAGTGCACTCTAGTAAGTTCTGATGTGGGACCCACAGAGTGTCATGGAATTTTCAATCGGAGAGAAAGAAAGAGAGATATAACAGGAAGAGATAATAAGGGAGCTGACTGTCTCCTTCCTCTCAGCAGACAGCCATCCTACAGACATTTTTTTTGTGTTTTGTCCTTCTAGGAATATACAAAAAAGAATTGGAAATTGACTTCAACCCTGGTCTGTTTATAGTACGGGGGAAGGTGAACTAGTGGAAGAAGGAATGCTAATGAACGGAGGTCCAAGTTTACTCACCTGGGCTAGGTCACTAGTACGCTGTGAAAGTGAGTCAGCTTCACACAGTCAAGGTGGAGAGATCATATCCCGACTGAAACACAGTCCAGGGGAATTTGGAGACGATGTGGAAAATGAACTGGCAAGTCTCTCTTTTCTTTATTCATTTTAAAAGTTTAAAATTCAGTCATCTCGTGAAAAGGTTCAGAAGATAGCTGACTCAGAGGCAATTAACAGTCAGTGACCTGAAGGTCCTTAATAGGTGTCAATTACCATTGAAGTTTAAATGATGTGAGTCATCTCAACTCACCTCAGCTCTATTTAAGAGAGGCCAAAAGAGCTGTGCATACTGTAAATTAGGAACAAAAACAGAAACTGCAGGTCTGGCAGTATCTATGAAGAAAAGTCAGTGTTAATGTTTTACATTCTGAGGAAAGGTCACTGGACCTGAAACTCTAACTCTGATTTTTTTTCTTCACAGATGCTGCCAGACTTGAGCTTTTCCAGCAACTTCTGTTTTTTCTTCCTATTTAGGAGAGGACCTGCTGAAAGTGCATGTTTAATAAGTTTTACACAGTCAGAAAGCAGAGATGTGATCTGGAGTAATACATAGCCCAAGCGAGTATTCAGCTCAGGGAATTTGGTACAGAGGAGAATTAGGTGATTTTTGCTCTTATTTTGTAAGTTTTTTTAAACAGGACAAATTAAAGCCCAGGATCAGTGGTCAACACAAATGAGTGACTTCAAGGATAAATGGTAAGTTTGTTGGCTGGTGATAGCTGCTAAATTATCTATTATAAATTGCTTTCAAATTGAAGGCAAATAGGGGAAATATTTACAAGCTACAAACTAAAAGGCCAGTATGAAATTTTTAAAATTCAAATGAAGAACTAAGTAATTAAAATAGTGAAGGTGATGAGTTGTAAACTGCAAGATGTGGGAGCTGGTGGACCCAAATTTGGTTCATAGTGACCACTTCTGTAAAAAGTGTTGGTTGCTTGAGTAACTCCAGCTTGGAGTTAATGAACTGGAGTCTGAGCTTCAAAGACTGTGACATATCAGGGAGGTTAGCTGGACACTGTTGCACAAGGTAGTCACGCCCCTTATATTAACAATCTTAAATTTGGTCAGGAGGGTTCCTCTACGAGGGAGGCAGGTAGAGGGATCCAGGAGGTAGTGCTGAAGGAGCCTTGGCCCTTGAGCCTGTGTAACAGGTTTGTGATGGTTGCTCCCTGTGCCTTCAAGAACAGAGACTGTAGGGAGATGAGCAAACTGACCAGGACACTGCAGTACAGGGAGCCATTCAACAGGGTGATAGAAAAGGGAAATAGAGTTATAATCAGGAATAGTAGACCCAGGGGAATAGGCACTGTTCTCTGGGGCCAGGATCAAGAATCATAGAATCACTACAGAGTGGAAGCAGGCCATTCAGCCTGTTGAGTCTGCACACCAATCCTCCAAAGAGCATCCCACCCAGACCCATCCCCATCTGCTGCATTTTCCACCCTCAACATTATGGGCAATTTCCCATAGCCAATCCACCTAACCTGCACATCTTTGGACTGTGGGAGGAAACAGGAGCAGACACAGGGAGAATGTGCAAACTTGACACAGACAGTTGCCCAAGGCTGGAATTGAACCCAGGTCCCTGACGCAATGAGGCAGCAGTGCTAACAACTGTGCCACCCCAGTTTGGAAGGCTGTGTTGCCTGGGTTCAGGATATCTCACCTGGGCTGCAAAGGAACTTGAAGTGGGCGGTGAAGGATTCAGTTATTGTGGTCCATGTAGTTACCAACAATATAGGTAGAAAGAGAAAAGAGTTTCTGCCGCGGGAATATGAGCAGCTAGGAGCTGAATTAAAAAGCAGAACCAAACCGGTAATGATCTCCATAATACTACCTGAGCCATGAGCAAATTCACACAGGCTCAACAAGATTAGAGGTAAACGTGTAGATCAAAGACTGGTGTGGGAAGAAACCATTTCAAATTCATGGGACATTGACACCAGTGCTGGGGAAGGAGGGAGCGGTTCTAATTGGACAGGTTTCACTTGAATCATGCTGGAACAAGTCCTGGTGAATTGCGTAACTTGAGCAGTAGACAGGGATTTATACTGCCTAGTGGGAGGGTGTTCAGTTGCAAGGAAAATTATAGATAAAGTTGCAGTGGGGGAAGGGCTCAGCAGAGTTTAAAGTTTCCAGGAAAGTAATAGGACAGAATATGGAAAGGGTCAGGTGCCTTTAAGCACAGCAGGTAAGGAGACAACTGTAAGAAGAGGTGGTGGGGGGTGGGGTGCTGGTGGTGATGGGGAGACAATCAATGCAGGACAGAGACTCTTGTGCTTAAATGCACATTGTGTACAAAACAAGATGAATGAGATTGTAACACCGATTTTAAAATTGGCAGGTATGTTGTGGATCTGACAAGGACTTGGCTGCACGGGGATCGGGGCTGGGAATTAACTATCAGTAGTGATTCTAATGAGGTCAGCCATCTGGACCTCATAAAATGTGTTCCCTGATTGGACCAGATTAACAGTCCCAATCAGGGAGCCCTGACTGACAGATATAAACAGGGGTGTCTGAAATTCTGACATTCTGGATGCTGGCTCTGACAAATCTGTGCCAGAGTCAAGGACTCTACATGTGTAAATAAAGAATGATTTAGTGACAGGATACTGGCCTCTGGAGTTATTTCAATATCCACTTTATCCAAAGGACAGTAGATGGATGGAGGAGGGGGTGTGGGGTTGATTTGTTAGTAAGAATTGAAATTAAATTCTTACCTAGAAGTAAGAGTTGGAGGGTGTAGAATCTGTGGGTAGAGCTAAGGAACTGCAAAAGATAAAAGATCCTGATGGGAGTTATGTACAGACCTCCTAGCAGTAGTCACGACGTGGGGAAGAAAATAAATTGGGAGATCGTGTCTTTCTTGTATGCCTTTTTAATTATACTACTCATGGAGAGCTCCAATACGCGGCTGGGCTGGGAAAATCAGGTTGGTAGCAGATCGCAAGAAGAAACTTGTGGAAGGTCAGATTTTTGGAGCAGCTTTTGGTAGAGCTAATTGGAGAACAGGCAGTTCTGGATGTGATGTGATGTGATGAGGAAACTTAGGTGAAGGAACCTCTCAGGAGCAGTGACCATAATATGATAGATTTGACCCTGTAGTTTGAAAGGGAGAAACTGGAATCAGATGTAATGGTATCATAGTTGAGTAAAGGTAACTGCAAAGACATGAGGAAGGAGTTGGCCACATATGATTGGAAGGGGAACCTAAATTGTCTTGGAAGAAGAGAGGTGTAGATTCTTTTCTATTTGGGAAAGCCTTCAGAAATGTGAAGCACAGTGACTTGGGAGTCCTATTTCAGGATTCTGTTTGGTTAACATGCAGGTTCAGTTGGCAGTTATGAAGGCAAATTGAATGTTAGCACACATTTCAACAGGGCTAGAATACGAGAGCAAAGATGTGCTGCTGAGGTTGTATTAGGCTCTGGGCAGACTGTATTTGACTATTGTGAGTAGCTTTAGGCCCCCTACCTAAAGAAGGATGTGCTAGCATTGGGAGTTTGGGGCAGTGTGAAGAGGAAGTTTACAAGAATTATCTTGGGATGAAGGGCTTGTATTACGAGGAAGGGTTGAGGTCTCTGTCTGTACTGGGTGGAGTTAAGAAGGATGGTTGCGGGGAGGGATCTCATTGAAGTGTATAGAATACTGAGAGGCTTTGATAGAGTGGATGTTAAGATGTTCTCTATTAGGAGGAGAGATTAGGATCCAAGGGCACAGATCAGTGAATGGATGGCCCTTCAGAATTGAAGTGAGGAAGAATTTCTTCTGCCAAAGAGAAGTGATTCTGTGGAACTCAGTTCTGCAAAGGGCTGTGGAGGCCAAGTCACTGAGTATACTTAAGACCGAGATAGAAGCGATTCCACAACCAATGGATCAGATCTAAGCTCTGCAGTCCTCCTATATCCAGTCGTGAATGGTGGTGGACAATTAAACAACTCACTGGAGAAGGAGGCACCACAAATATTGCCATCATTAATGATGGAAGAACCCAGCACATCAGTGCAAAAGATAATGCTGAAGCGTTCCAGCAATCTTCAGCCAGAAATGCTGAGTGGACAATCCACCTCGGCTTCCTCCAGAGGTCCCCAGCATTACAGATTCAAGTCTTCAGCCAATTCAATTCACTCTTCATGATATCATGAAATAGTTGGAGACACTTGATAGTGCAAAAGCTATGGGCCCTGACAACATTCCAGTAATAGTACTAAAGACTTGTGCTCCAAAACTTGCTGCATCCTAGCCAAGCTGTTCCAGTGCAGTTACAACACTGGCATCTACCCAACAATGTGGAAGATTGCCCAGGTATGTCCTGTATATAAAAGGCAGGATAATTACAACCCAATCAGTCCACTCTTGATCATCAGTAAAGTGCTGGAAGGTGTCATCAACAGTGCTATCAAGCAGTACCTGTTCAGTGACATCCAGTTTGGGTTCCACTAGAGCCCTTTAGCCCCTGATCTAATTTCAGCCTTCATTCAAACATGGAAAGAAGAGCTGAATTCCAGGGGTGAGGTGAGAGTGACAGCCCTGGACATCAAGGCTGTATTCGATAGTATGAAATCAAGGACCCCTAGGAAATCTGGAATCAATGGGTATCGGGGGCAAAATCTCCAGTGGTTGGAGTCATATCTGACACATAAGAAAACAGTTGCGGTTGTTGGAGGCCAATCATCTCAGCTTCAGGGCATCTCTGCAGAAGTTCCTAAGGGTAGTGTCCTAGGCCCAACCATCTTCAGCTGCTTCATCAATGATCTTCTCTCCATCATAAGGTCAGAAGTGGGGATGTCCGCCAATTGCACAATGTTCAGCATGGTTTGTGCCATCTCAGATACTGAAGCAGTCCATGTTCAAATGCGGCAAGATCTGGACAATATTCATGCTTGAGCTGACAAGTGGCAAACAACATTTGTGCCACACAAATGACAGGTTATAACCATCACCATTAAGGGACAATCTAACCACTGTCCTTTGACATTCAGTGATGTTACCATTACTAAATCCCCCACTACCAACATCTTGGTGGTTATCATTGATCGGAAACTCAACTGGACTCACTACATAAATACATGATGACAAGAGTAGGCCAGAGGCTAGGAAAAATGCATTGAGTAACTCACCTCCTGCCTCCCCAAAGCCTGTCCACCATCTACGAGGCACAAGTCAGGAGTGTGATGGAAAACTCCCCACTTGCCTGGATGAGTGCAGACCCAACAACACTCAAGAAGCTTGACACCATCCAGGACAAAGCAGCCTACTTGACTGGCACTGCATCCACTCATTCCAACACCGACGCTCAGTAGCAGCAGTCTGTACTAGCAACAAGATGTTCTGCAGGAATTCACCAAAGATCCTCAGACAGCACCTTCCAAGCCCATGACCACTTCCATCGAGAAGGAAAGGGCAGCAGATATATGGGAACATCACCATCTTCAAGTTCCCCTCCAAGCCACTTACCATCCTGACTCAGAAATAGATTGAGATAACAAGCGTGGGGCTGGATGAACACCACAGGTCAAGCAGCATCATAGGAGCAGGAAAACATGACGTTTCAGGCCTAGACTCTCTCTTATCTCAGAAATAGATTGCCATCCTTTCACTGTCACTGGGTCAAAATCCTGGAATTGCCTCCTTAATGGCATTAGGTGGGCTGCAACGGTTGAAGGAGCCAGTTCAATCTCACCTTCTGGAGCAACTACAGGTGAGTAATAATTGCTGGTCAGCCAGCAATGCCCCCATCTCACAAGTGAATTACTTAAAGAAAAAATAGATTCTTGATTAGTAAGGGGATTGAGAATTGTGGGGGTTAAGACAGTAGAATGGGGTTGAGAAACACATCAGCCATGATCAAATGGTGGAGCAGACTCTATGGGCTATGTGGCCTAATTCTGCTCATACATCTCATGGTCTAATGTCACAACAAAAGAACCATCCACTTGTCACTCCTGAACTGCAAGTAAAAAGGGTCTCTCAATGTAAGTGCTGCTGATCAAACATTCCACTATCCACTTTTCACAAACCACTTGAAGAGGCTGTTCTGTACATTTTTTTTTGTCTTTTGGATTCTCTTCTCATTCCTAACCTATGTGTACATGTGTTGCATTATTATTTTGTTTTACAAGTTAATAAACTCTCACTTGCTAAGGCAGCTGGGCAAATTGACTTTTCTTAATGCATAAGCTCATTTGGTCCAGGAGAAAGAGTAGCGACCACTGAGTGGGTGGCTCAATAAAGATGGAAGATAATTCATCCTTCCTAACCCAGAAGCTTACCGATTTGGGAATTCTGTCTAAACAGCAATAGTTTGGGGAACCTTGATCAAGAACTGGTTATAACACTTGTGAACTCAATTTGTGTAGTTTGTGCTCAGTCTCATTTGCGACCACTAGACTGGTCATGTTTCTGATCTACGTATTTCCTGTTGCACTCTCCTTCCCCACAGTCTCAAATTCCCCAGGATGACTTCAACTGGAGTGTTCTGGCTGGGAGTGCAGGCAGCTGCACTTTGTGACTTAATGTCTCGATGTGTTTCTCTACTGTCAGACTTAATTTCCTGTGGCTCTATGAGAACTAAACTGAGGATCTGATGTGGCTTTCAGCAGAAGGATTAATCCGCAATTGTGTTCCGGTGTATATTCTGGCGCCAGTGCAGGTGTATGAAAACAATAAGAAGAAAAGAGCAAGATAACAGCATATCCTGGTCTTTCAATCATCCCAGAATTGCTAGTATTACCTCTTAAGAGGAAAATGAGGTTAAATGTTTAGCTTCTCGCTTTTTTTAATATGCTACCTTCTGCGAAAAGAGCAAATGAAAATCAAGAAATTAAAATTTCCAACATAATAAAATGAAGCCAGGTGTTTTTTGTTTTGTTTGTTGTTTCCTAAAAATAATCACACATTTAAATACGAATTCTGGAGCTAAAACAATGTATTTCTTACATACCACCATGTGCTGTGGAATGATACAGTAAGACCAAATGGAATGGGGGGCAGAAGCAAATCATTCTGCCCCTTGAACCTGCTCCACCTTTTAATAAGATCATGGCTGATTGGTTTGTGTCTCAAATTACACATTTCCATCTGTCTGTAATAACCTTTAATTCTCCTGCCTAACAAGAATGTATCCACTTCTATCTCAATGATATTCAATCACCACCACCTTCTGTAACAAAGTGTTCCAAAAGCCCACAACTCTGTAATTTTAAAACTGATCTCCCTTGTTAAGGGCCAACTGTTGCTCAATGCACTGACTGTTGTACAGTGATGAGTGTTATTGTAATCATGTTCTTGGGAAGAACAATACAGCTCCTAAAAATGTTTTGAACAATGTTACAATATAACATCTTTCTTTTTTAAGAAATATAATGTCTCTGTATAGCAATATAATTATTCCAATTATTGACTTTATAATAATGCTTAACGGAAAGAAGATTACCAATTAACTCCCATAATTAAACTTGATCCTAACTTTCATCATTCTCTCCACAGTCTCAAGCAGATGGTATACATGATCATTTGTCATCTATAAAATAGATATGCACACCATCAGTTGTGTCAAGTACACTTTTGCATTCCTTATATGTCTGATCTACTAACTGCTGGTGCACATCTAGGCTCACTTTAAGAACAAAAATTAGATGCAGAAATTTATACCTTCCATATTTAGGCTTAGATTTTTGGGCAGCATGGTGGCTCAATGGTTAGCACTGCTGCCTCAGAGCACCAAGGACCAAGATTCAATTCCAACGTCAGGCAACTGCCTGTGTGGTGTTTGCACATTCTCCCCGTGTCTGTGTGAGTGTGCTTTGGTTTCTTCCCACAGTCCAAAGATGTGCAGGCTAGGTGGTATGGCCATGCTATTATTTACTTATTATCTATAGTTTTCAGAGATGTGTTAATTAGGTGGGTTACCGGGAAAGGGTAGGGGGATGGGTCTGGGTGGGATGCTGTATGGGTCGGTGTGGACTTGTTGGGCTGAAGGGCCTGTTTCCACATTGTAGGGATTTTATGATTCTATGTGCTAAGTTCAGGAATACATGATTGCAGTGAAAAGTGCACAGAGTCGCCATTTCCTGGCACCATCTTGGTTACAAAAACAGAATTAATTGTTTAACAGAGTCAAAAGGTAAAGTAATAAAAAAAGTCCAGATCACAAAAGCCAAAATCCCATCTCCATAAATGTGCCTGGAGCACTCAGTCACGGTGCAGGCACCTGGGCCCAGCTACAGCCTGGAGCCTAGGCCAACCCATGAGTCCCACCTGGAGGAACCGCGTCATCACCGACATTCCCAATGACAGGGCGCCCAGGAGGAGAAAAAAGCCCGCTCTCCGCTGAATCGATCTTCGATCGCCAGGAGTTGGGACCCAGGAGGAACCAGGGATGCCACCGAACCAACTGATCCACCACCAACTCCGGCCCGCACTCGATCCTCCGGCCCACGCTTGATCTGCTGCTATCGCTCCAGCCCACACCAGATCCATTGCCGCTGCGGTGCACAGCCCGTGCATTCAGGTCCTGCCTGGTCTCCGGTCGCAACCTGATTCCTTTCCTCAGGAAGGAATAAAGCTAAAAGTTGGACGGGGATGGGGAGGTGTGGGAAAAAAAATAAATACTGCAGAGAGAGGAGAGGAGAGAAAAAGAAAAGGAGAAGGAAAAGGAACTGGCGAGCAGAGGTGCTCCAACTGGAGCATCTTACCCTGCTGCAAGTTGTATGTTGAATGTTGTCAACAGCAAAGATTCTATGATAAACTTCATGCTCCAGTAACCATTGCTGGCATCAACCTCCTGAAAGCTTGCCACTTTCCAATGCTAGTGTGATCTCTTCCAGTGTTGGAAATGAATAATGGTACATCTTTATGGTTTAAGATTATACTCAACACATCCAAAATAGCTTCAAGAAATATAGCCTAACTTTAAGTGGTGCTTGTGCAGATTTGGATCCTGTGCTGAGGTGTGAAGCCACTCAGCATTGTATGCCATACTCTTTTCTGAAAAGAGCAGCCATCGTGAAGTTTGTGCTGCCTGCATCATTTTAAATGGATAGAGCATCATGATTCTTGTGTCTGATTTTTGTGAGCAATCCCAATTCAGTGTTGCAGGTTGTGCAAAATCTTCATTTCAAATCTTTGAACATTACCTTCTACAAATTCATAAGTCATCAAAGAAGGATTGCTAACTCAATTAAGTAAGTCATTTTGTTTATAGTTTCATCTCTTCCAATAATCTTTGCATGGTCCTTCAGGCTGTCTCTGTCTTCGAGCTGATGATTACATCTTGTCTGGTGAGGCAAGCACATTTACATATGCTCTTTAAATCTATGCCACATCATAAACACCTCTTAGAAACCACCAAACAGTTCTACAATCACAGCAGCTGCCAGAAATGAATCAGAAATGATGTGCAGTGGGAGGAGTAACTTGGATGCTTGAAGTATCTTTTCCTGGCCTCCTTTATTCATCCATATGGAGGGGAGCCAAAGGACACTGTATTGTTTCTCCTGTAACTTCTAGAATAAATGTATTTTATCATATCAAAGTATGACAGATTACAGTGTTTGACCGAGCCACCAATTACAGGAGGTTTGTATCCAAATTTCTACAATATGATTGACACTAATAACTTTACAGGTCAGAGTGCACCTGCTCCTTGTTCTTGGCTGTTTGCCTAGACTGTTGATCAGGCTTCATCCACTCCCCGCATTTTTAAATCTGCTTGTACTATCCTGAGCCTTGTTAGTCAGAGTTCTATTCCCTATGCCTAGCCAGACATGTGTATTTTTATTTTGATCGTAACCATTTCAGCAATCTGTTTGTGGTTAATGATTTCTTTCCAAGAGCACTAAGGATGGGGAAGGAGGTCCTTATTGTAGTTAAATGCATTTGGTTGTGAGCTGTAGGATTGAGCAAAAATCCCCATATTCTGAAATACTGGACCAAAATCCTGGACTTCTCAAATAACTTTTAAAAGTGAAAAAAAAGGCAGCTGGGCAATGCTCTGGGAAAATTACACAGACACAGAGATACGTGCTTGGAACCATTGTTTGGTCTGAAAGTCTAATTTACACATGAACTCTAAAAGAACAATCAATCAGGCCTAAATGCCACCCCACCCAGACTGAATGGGACCTCTGCAGATACCAGATATTTAACTTCGACCAATGTTCATGCACAGAGCTACAGGACATTCCACTTAATCAAAACACATTCATACCTACTCTTAAATGTCAGGAAGCCAATTGCCTCAAAGGGAACACCAGTAATACAATGGAAAGTGCAGATTTGGCATAAAGAAACCCGCAATTAGTATAATTGAAGGCCCCGATCTCACCTGAGGGGGTAATTCTCCCAGGAAACAATCTGCACAGCCATCTCCAGAACAGGGATCCCAACAGCAATTCTGAAAACCTACCGACACAAGCCTATTCCGTACCAGGGGAGCTAACAGCGACTGACCATGGCCAGCAGACCTGACGATCGACAACCTTTGAAATCCACTGACCCAACCAACACCACGAGGCCTCAGACAAACCCTGTGATGAAAACCAGCTCGCAAGACTCATCAGAAAGTAAGAAAAACAAAGTACTCACCTGATAAATCCAAACGCGCCCTACCACATCGACGGAGTCAACCCAGGCTGAAGGTCTACACTGTCCAAAGTCCTCATCGAAGCATTGGGTATGGTAAGCGGGAACAGCTAGCTGTACATCAAATCATGAGATTTTCCCCAGTGAGCTTAAATTCTAGAGACTCCATGGTATCTAACCTAGCTAGCAGGGAGGGGAATGCAGATGGTTACAGTGCAGGGAACCCCAATAGTATGAAGCCTGGTAAAAGTTTGTGTGATCAAAACCTGCTGTTTAGTTCTATTAGCATTTTAACTTGTATTTGATTTAAAAGTGTATTTAACACTGTTCTCTGCCTCAATTAGTGTCAATTTCACTGTTTGTTGTATTTGCCTTTACTTCTTGTAATATACTTACCTTTTGTAATTAATAAACATAGATATTCTTTTGCCCTGAAACACCTGTCTACTGCCATCTTCTCTTTACATTCCTAAATATTCCAGAGTCAGAAGCAGGGATTTGGGGGTGATTCGAACCACCTGATATCAGCAAATTACTGATCACAAACCAGAATCCCTACAGAGGTCAAGTGAGAGCATTAGATGGAGCATTAAGTATTAACATGGAAGCACTGACATTAAATTAACATTAAAGGCTAACTGACAGTACAATATGCCGACTCTGCACACTTCTGTAAGATAAACCATGTGAAGGACCTCACCAAAGGGGCATGTTTCAAGATGGTGCCGGAGTATGGTGACATTTTGCAAGCTCAATTCTAAGTCTATTAGAATTACTAACAAAATGTCCTCATAAATCTACTTTCAGGTTTATAGATTCTATGACAAACAAGACTAAATTACAGATGCTGGAAATTGCCAGCCCAAGGGAATTAAAGGCCTACCTGCTTCCCATAAGAAACCTGGAACTGTGGCCCAATCAGCACGGAACAAGACCTGACCCCCATGGTGACCCAATATCAAGGTTGCTTGACCAAACCTGCCACAAGACCACTCCTTCCCCCCCCAACAGAATGCTCAAAGCCAAGACTGGTGCCCAGGACCCCTCTTGGAGCAACGAACTTCCCTCACCAACACCCGGGATCGACGAGAAATGGTAATCTACGCAAGGAATGTGGGAGACGTGCTGGCTTTCAGGTGAGACTGAAACTTTGGGGTTTCAAACTCCCCCCTCCCTAACATATTCCTGGCAAAGCCATTGAGAACAAAACGGATGAACTTAAAGCTAGATGCACCCTTCAACGGGAATTGAGGGACTGCTGATTGCTCTGCTTCACAGAGACATGGCTCACTCCGGATACACCTGACTATGCCTCACAGCCTGAGGGCTTCTCAGTTCACTGAATGGACTGCTCAGCATCCTTGGGCAAAGCAAGGGGCGGTGGCATCTGCTTCCTGATCAACACCTCCTGGTGCTCAAACGTGGCAACCCCGGCAAGTTGCTGCTCCTTTGACCTAGAATTTCGAATTGTAAGGTGTCGTCCCTATTATCTGTTGTGCGGGTTCACCTCCGCTATCCTGACAGCAGTCTCCATCCCACCCCATGTGGAAGTGAAGAATGCACTTGACGACGCATGCAATGCTACAAACAGTCTTGACACAGAATATCCTGAGGCTTTGTTCATCATAGCCGGTGACTTCAACCAGGCCAAACTCAAGAACGTGCTACCAAAATGCCATCAATATGTCTCCTATCCCTCCAGAGGTCCAAACATCATTGACCATTGCTATACAACCATCAAGGATGCCTACCACTCCTTCCACACCTGCATTTTGGGAAATCAGATCACAATACTGTAATCCTTCTCTCAGCTTACAAGCAGAAACTGAAGCATGAGGACCCAGTACAGAAAGTAGTGCAGTGTTGGTCTGAGGCAATGGAAGGGCTTCTATGGGACTGCTTAGAGTGGGTGGACTGGTCCCTATTCAAGAGCTCAACAGCCAACCTAAACGTGTAAGCCATTCCCATTACAGATTTCATTGGTGAGTACGTAAAAGACTGCATGCCGAAGAAGTGAATCCAAATGTTCCCCAACTGGAAACCACGGATGAACTGGGAGATCCATTCCCTACTGAAGTTCAGGTCCGAGGTGTACAAGTCGGGAAACCATGACCTATACAGGAAGTCCAGGTACGACTTTCACACGGCCATCAGAGATGCCAAGAGGTAATAGCAAACTAAGCTTAAGGCCCAGACCAACCACATGTACACCCGTCGTTTGTGGCAAGACCAACACAACACAATGGGCTACAACATGAAGTCAAACAGAATTACGGTCTATAGTACTATCCAAGGACCTCAATGTA
The DNA here is from genome assembly GCA_024137785.1 of Ginglymostoma cirratum. NCBI lineage: Eukaryota > Metazoa > Chordata > Chondrichthyes > Orectolobiformes > Ginglymostomatidae > Ginglymostoma > Ginglymostoma cirratum. The sequence continues at coordinate 15,632,309 of JAHRHZ010000049.1, forward strand.
TTCTAGGCTTGTTTTAAACAGAAGATCTGTGAAATGATGTCACTTATCCGAACAGCCTCAGATGCACATGTTCCCACAGTCACTGCCACAGATGTTAGATCGACTTTCTTGAGAGTGAATATGTGGAAAGCGACTGGCCCAGATGGAGTCCCCGGGCATGCATTCAGATCCTGTGCGGATCAGCTATTGGGAGCATTCACAAACATCTTTAACCTCTCCTTACTGTGATCTCAAGTCCCCACCTGCTTCAGGAACACCACCATTGTCTTGGTGCTAAAGAAACATTAAGCAGCGTGCCTCAATGACTACCTCCTAGTGGCTCTGCCCTCTGTAATTATGAAGCTCTTTGAGAGGTTAGTCAGGATTCACATCGGCTTCAGCCTACAGAATTCCATTAATCCTCTGCAATTCACCCACTGGCTCGACAGGTCCACAGCAGATTTATTGACTACAGTTCTGCCTTCAATACTATAATTCCAAATAAATGCATCTCTGAACTTCTGAGACCTAGGGCTTGGTTTCCCCCTCGATAACACCACCTTCACCATAATCTTCAACACCGGTGCCCCGCAAGGGTGCATACTCAGCACCCTACTATACTCCTTATACACTCACTACTGTGTGGCCAAATTCTGCCCCAATTCCATTTACTAGTTTGCTAACAATGCCACCATTGTAGATTGGATCTCAAACAACGATGAGACAGAATGCAGGAAAGAGATTGAGTGCTTATTGGCATCATGCAAAGACAACAATCTCTCCATCAATGCCAGCAGAATGAAGGAGATTGTCATTGACTTCAGGGAGTGGAGTGAATGGTATGCCCCTGTCTGCACCAATGCTGAGGTGGAGATGGTCAAGACCATCAAGTTTCTGGGAGTGATGATCACCAACAATCTATCCTCATTCAACTACGTCAATGAAACTGTCAAGAAAACACAACAATGTGTCAACTTCCTCAGGAGGCTAAGGATATTCAGCAGGTACACAAGGACTCTTTCCAATCTTTTATAGATGCACAATTGAGAGCGACCTACCTGGACACATCACAATGTGGTATAGTAACCACTCTTCCCAAGGCCACAAGAAACTTGTGAACACAGCCCAGTCCATCACACAAACCAGCCTTCTATCTATTGAAACCAGCTATACTTCCCACTGCCTCAGGAAAGCAAGCAACATAATCAATGACCCCTCCCAGCCCTGTGACTCTCTTCCACCCTCTTCCGTCGGGCGGAAGACATAAAAGTTTGAATATACATATGGCCACATTCAAGAACAGTTTCCTCCCTACTATCATCAAACTTTTGAAAGGACCTCTCAAATTTTAATTCTGATCTCTTTCTCTGCACCTTCTCCATAGCTGTAACACTGTATTCTACACTCTGTTCTGATATCCTGATGCACTTTTGTACGGTACAGTTGCAAAACAGCACTTTTCACTGTACCTCGGTACATGTGACAACACTAAATCAAGCAATCAGTCATAGTATACCTTGAAGCATAGAGGCATAGAGCGAGGACACCATCTTGGAGGCAAAAGGCTACTTGTAGGACTGAAAAACTAAGGATTGAAGTTCTACAGTTTTGTCCGCAACCATAAGGAACACTTAAGAATAAATATCTTTCCTGATCATGCTTGGTAGAATTAGTAGTAGTTTCAGCTAAGTTGAGTGCTTATAGCAAAGGCCTGCAACTGCAAAGCAAATTAATCTATTAAAACATTTAGAAATTAGGCCAAAGAATCACCACAAACCTGAAAGTAATCCAGTAAAAACACATTTGTAGTAAGAGATGGAAATTAGTATGACTGATCATGTTGATCAAATACAAAAGTTCAACTTCTTTTGTCTCCTACAAACACTTGGAACAGTTGTTAAAACATTCTATGTAGTTTATTCAACACCTGGAAGACTGCACCCAAGCAAAAGATAATTCAGGTATTTGATGAATTCCATGAACCTGAGCAAAATTATTCTTTTTTGACTTTCAGGCAAGACGTCAGACAGCAATGGAAGAAAAAATGATGAAATAAACACTTTAGCAGTTAACGCCAGCTGCACTGAGCTACATGATTTTTTTGACTATATGTGGAATGGGAAACATAGGCTCAAAAGAAAAAGATTTACGCTTAGCACCATACACTCGGCAGAACAGCATACTAATACACTAGACCACAAAGAGCTCAGATTCACTGGCCCTGACCTTCTGAGCAAGGTATCATTGCTGAAGCATAGACTGGATTTGTACATCAGGATAATGTGGATATTCTGATGCACTTGCTAAACAGAAATTGTTTGGGATGTTGAAAAGTTTGATAGGAAATTACCTGACATCTGGAATCCTTCAGAAAAATCCACAACTTTGAGGTTTTATCTGAAAATGTTCCAATGAAGTTTTCTTTTGGTATTTTACTATACCAAATCTCTTTGTAAATGCCAGCTTAACTTCAGTGGAAGGGTAAATTCTAGAACCAATTACTTGCAATAGAATTAATACTTTGTATTGACAAATATATGTTAGCTAAGGAGAACCTATAAGGATTTCTTAAGGCAATATCATGTTTAACTTGTTTCAGAGATAGTAGGAACTGCAGATGCTGGAGAATCTGAGATAACGAGGTGTAGAGCTGGATGAACACAGCAGGCCAAGCAGCATCAGAGGAGCAGGAAAGCTTTCCTGCTCCTCTGATGCTGCTTAACCTGCTGTGTTCATCCAGCTCTACACCTTGTTATCTCATGTTTAACTTGCTTGAGTTTCTTTGAAGACTGAACAGAGAGGATTCATGAAAATATTGCTCTTGATATGGTGTGCATGGACTTCTAAAGGGCATTTAATACAATGCTGCACAGCAAACTTGTAAGCTGGAGCTCATGGAAGAATAAGGACAGCAGCAATGTGGATCCAAAAATTGGTTGAGTGATGGGAAACAGAGAGTGCTGGTTAATGAATATTCTTTGGGCTGGAACAAGTTTTCTCAAGAGATGAGATATTTTGGTTATGAAGATAGCTTGGAGAAGTTAGAAGTGTTTTCCTTGGAGAAACACTGGCTATGAGAAGATTCAATAGTGGTCCTATCTTGTGAATGATTCAACTGTCACCTGACATTTCCAGTCACACCCTGGAACTGGGTGCTGCGCCTGTGATCAAACTGGACAACAAACCAATGGAAGCCATCAGCAGGTTCTGCTACTGATCTACAGTGACAGACAACTTGTCTCTTAATGAAGAGCTCAGTGCATACATTAAAACAGCAGCCACCAACTTTGACTGATTAACAGAATGAGCATGGAAAATTTAATAAACGGACCGTCTGGACCAAGATGATTAAATTCCAAGCCCGTATCCTCAACACATTGCTATATGGAAGCAAAGCCTGAACAGTTTACACCAACAGGGCAAGTCACAGAATTCTTACAGTATAAAAAGAGGCCATTCATCCCATTGTGTCTATGCTGGCTCTCTAAGTGAGTATTATGTCTTCATGCCATCCTCCTGCCTTTTCTCTATTATCCTGCGCATTGTTCTATTAAAATAATAATCTACTACTCTTTTGAGTCCCTTAATTAACCTGTCTCCACTACACTTCCAGGTGTTGCATTCCAGATTATATCTGTAATATGTAAAAAAATTCTCGCATCCAAGTCAACTTCTTTGCAAATTTCTTTAATCTGAGCCCTCTAATTCTCACAGCTTTAATGAATGGGAACAGTTTCTCACTATCTACTCTGTCCAAACCTCTCACTGTTTCAAAAACTTCTGTTGAATCTTCTCATTGGCTTTGTTTCCCCAAGGAAAACACTTCTAACTTCTCCAAGCTATCTTCATAATGAAAATTTTTCATCTGTTGAAACAGTCTCATAAATCTCTTCTGCACTGTCTCCAATGATTTCACATCCTTCCTAAAGTGTGGCACCCAGGACTGTACACAACACTCCAGCTGAGGTATACAAGTTCAGCTTAACGTTCCTGCTCCTATGCTTTATGCCCATTTTAACAGAGCCTAGGACATTGAATGATGTATTAGCTGTGCTCTTCACTTGTGTTGTCACCTTCATTGACATATGCAATAAGTTTCTCTGTGCACCATTTACAGTATCCTTTATCTTATACTGTCTGTCCATGTTCTTTCTACCAAAATGTATCACCGACATTCTCAGCTGTGAACTTAATCTGCCTATATCGACGCACTCCACCAACTTGACAATATCCTTCTGAGATTTGATACTGTCCTCACAGTTTAGATAATTTCGATAATTTCTATGTTTTGTATCATCTGCAAATTTTGAAGTTGTTGCCTGTTCACCAAGATCTAAATCTGTAATAACCATCAGGAGAAACAAGTGTCATAAGACTGACTCCTAATTATATTTGCAATATGTAAAAAAAAATTCTCACATTCAAGTCAACTCCTTTGTAAATTTCTTTAATTTGCGCCCTCTCATTCTCACGGCTTTAATGAATGGGAACAGTTTTTCACGATCTACTCTGTCCAAACCTCTCACTGTTTCAAAAACTTCTATTGGATCTTCTCATAGCCAATGTTTCCCCAAGGAAAACACTTCTAACTTCTCCAAGCTATCTAGAATTTACCCTTCCACTGAAGTTAGGCTGGTTTGATGGGCAGCACTTATCATTATAGACTTTTAACGTTTACAATTCTCCAAACCTCTGGCACCATCTCTACAATCAAGGAAAAATAAGAAATTATGGTTAGTGCCTTCAAAAGTACCATTCGCTCTTCCTTCAGGATCCCTGTGAATGCTCCAGCTGAACAGCTCGCACCAATACATTTCAATTTTAATTACCTACAGTTTTGCAATACCTCCTCTTTTCAATTTTGAATCTTATGAGTGTGTGAAATTCCTCCTCTGTCACCAGGGTCTGGGTAGATTTACATCCTTGGTAAAAACAGAATGAAAGTATTAATTTAATACCTCTATTCAGCCATACCTCTATTCCACGTGTAAATCTAGTTTTTGTTCCTTTGCCAGCACTAGTCTTCCTTTACTATCCTTTACAATTGATGTGCCTGTAGACTTTATGATTTCCATTTTGCATCGGTTGCCAGTCTCTTTTCATAAACCCTATTTGCTTCTCCTACTTTCTTTTTCACCTTGCTTCTCAACCTTCTGAATTCAACTTGATTCCCAGTTATAGTTCCTATCTGACACCTGTCATAAGTATGCTTTCGCTTTGTTATCTTAATTTCTAAATCCTTTATCAATCAGAAGTTCTGAAGGCTGCATAAACCAATTCTGAAAAGATCAGGGTGGATTGCTGTCCTCAACCACTTGCTTTGAATTCAGATATTTTCTCTTCTGGTGCATGGGTTCAGGGCACTGATTAGTTAGTGCCAATTATCAAATTTTAGCTCAAGTGCTCCTCTGCATGTTTTCTGTCAATTGAGCTCGTGTCAAAGTATTCAGTTGTCAGGTATATTGTGGATACAAGCCAGCCTCTTTTAATATTGTTTCAATTTCCTACCATCTAAAGTCTCATCCTCAATATCTTTTATAGTTCTATGAGATTCCCAAGGGAGTCTGGGGACAGTTTTTATTAAAGCTTTATTTATTAAAAAGAATTCCAGTCATAGCCAAGCACCAAATTTAACATTTAAAAATTTGTCAAAGTTGAATATGAGAAAGGCATAAAAATGATACAAAAAACAGAATGGAATAACTTCTTGATTATATTAATATTTTTATGTTATTATCGTTGAAAATTTGTCCTCAGAAACCTGTGGATCCTATGGATCCTTTAATTCCTGAAATTACCGCACCACTAGATACTCATTTTTTAGAGAGCTAAATATACTATTTGCCACAAATTCTAGCAAAGTTATTTGAAGTCGTGTGTCCTTTTAAATGATCTTTCCATCTCAGGTCTAACCTATCAGTCGGTTGCAGAAGTTGATATGGAGGTTTTCACCTTATCAACAATCAGCTGTGATTACAAAATGATATAGCAGAATTTGGACCAAATTTTCCCAGCCCCTGAATACTGTGGGCATTGGCAGGTCTTGAGGTTGGTTGGCTTGCCGAGCTGGTTTCTTGTTTCGCAGACGTTTCGTTACCATGCTGGGCAACATCCTCAGTGCAGCCTTCAATGAAATGTTGGTGTGTTTTCCCGCCTGGTTTTTAAACTCTGGAGTCCAGTGAGATGGATTGCCTCACTTCTGGTTTTCCTTCGTAGTGGGGTGTATATGGGGTCGATTTCAATGTGTTTATTAATAGCATGCTTTGTGGAGTTGCAGGCTTCTAGGAATTCCTGTGCCTGTCTCTGCCTAGCTTGTCCCTGGATTTTGGTGTTGTCCCAGTCGAAATGGTGGTTCTCCTTGTCTATGTGGATTGAGATGAGTGAGTATTGGTCGTGTCTTTTTGTAGACAGTTGGTGTTCATGTACTCTTGTTGTTAGTTTCCTTCCTGTTTGTCCAATGTAGTATTTCCCACAGTCTCTGCAGGGGATCTTGTAGATGACATTGGTCCTGTCCATGGCGGGGAGTGGGTCTTTAGTTCACGCGAGCAGTTGTCATAGAGTTGATGTGGGCTTGTATGCCACTCTGATGCCCAGCGGTCGTGGGAGTCTTGTGGTGATTTCCGATGTGTTCCTGATGTAGGGTAGTGTGGTGAGTGTGTCGGGGCGTGTAGTATCTTCCTGATGTTGTTCGTGTAGGGATCTTCTGATGGGAGGAAAGGAATTTCAGCAATGAAGGAATGCTGATACATTTCCATTTGTTAGAATAGTTCTTAACACTGACTCCTGGGGAGCTTCACTATAAACATTTCTCCAACATCCACTGATCCTGCAACTCAGTCAATTTTCTATCCACATTGCTCCATTCCTTTTATTTCATAATTAATAATAATTAATCATTTTCTCTCAAATCAGTTGTGTGGTATTTCAACAAATGCATTTTAAAACTCCATGTGCACCAAATCAATCCCATCACCTTGATAACCACCCCACCTCACTTTTTATGTCTTCATGTAACAGAAACAAATTATTTAAGTATGATTTGTCTATACCACTCCTTTCTGACTTTCCTTAACCCATACTTACCCAAGTGACTATTAATTCTGACGTGAATTATCTTTTATAAAAGCTTCCCTGCTCCCAGAGTTAAGCTTTTGCACCTTCTCACAGGGGATCTGAGTAGACCATCGAAGTCATAGAGTCATAGTCAGAATCATACAGCACGGAAACAGAACCATACAGCATGGTCCAAATCGTCCATACCTACTGTAATCCCAAACTAAACTAGTCCCACCTGCCTGCGCTTGGTCCATATTCCTCCAAACATTTCTTATACATGTACTTGTCTAAATGTTTTTAAATGTTGTAACTGTATCCATATCCAATTTTTTTGGAAGTTCATTCCACACCCAAGCTGCTCTCTGTATGAAAAAAATGGCCCTCCTATCCTTTTAAAATGTTTCTCCTCTCACCATAAAAATATGATTCTAGTATTGAAATTCCCCACCCTGAGGAAAAGCCACCTGCCTTTCACCTTCCTACATGATTTTATAAATTTCTATAAGGTCAACCATCAACCTCCTTTGCTCCAGTGGAAAAAGTCCCAGCCTATCCACTTCTCTCGTAACTCTTTATAACTCAAACCTTCCATTCTTTGTGAAAAAGATTGGCCGTATTCCAGATCATCAGCTTTCACACATCAAAACCCCCTCTTGCATGAAGCAATGATTGTAAGCCAGTAGTTTGTGTAACAGATTCATGCAGTGGTGTAACTTCAAAAACTTGCATAACATTCACAATAATCCTGGAAGAGGTACCTGATACTGCAAAAAACTGATCAGCTCGAAGAGAAAACCAATTGCCAAAGAAGGTACTTTGAATGACTGTAACATTTGCTCAAGCTAACCAGCATTGACCTCTTGTTAAAATACTTATGCCCCAAAGACAACCAAAGGACTCTGAATTGCGTATTCTTTTCAAGTGCCTTTGTGTTGACTCTATTTCCATCTAATTTGTTTCTATGTGCGTGGACCCAAATTATTGCTCAAAGGCCATATGCTTGGTGTTGCCCAGTTAATTATTCTTACTCTGGATTCTTCCTTATCCTTTGTCCACTGGAATCTTTCAACACCATGATAAACCTTCCTGAAATGTTCTCCTTTTTGGTCCAAGTCATTCCTAACAACCAGGTCTAGAAGTGTGTTATTTCTCATTGGACTGGAAACATACTACAGCCAAAAATATCCCTAGAAGCTCTTGTTCTTCTCTGCCATTTACACTATTGTTAACCTAGTCCATATTCAGATAAATACAGACCCCTTCATTACCATTCTATAATTCCTGTACCCCTCCGTAAATTTCTTGAAATTATGCTGCTCTACATCTTTTCTATGAGTCGGTGGCCTATAAACAATACCAAGCAATTTAATTACATTTTCTAATCCTTATTTCTGGCCAACTATATATTGTCCTTGGCTCCTCTTGGACATTACCTCTCCTCAGCACTATAATTTTGTTAATCAATTCAGCCGATTATCCCCCTTTCCTATCTTCCCTGAATACATTTTATCAAAGGATATTTAATAACCAGCCTTGACTTTTCTTGAGTTAGGTTTCTGTTATGACCATAACATTGCATTTCTGCGTGTCGTACCGCTGCCTATAATTTGCCAATCATATTCACCATTCTCTGTGCTCTCACATACTTGCACAACAACCCTAATTTGGACTATGTAACTTAATACCTCACTCTGAAACCATTTAATATCTTATTATTTCCTACTCTAGCATTATCTGCCTCTCTGTATATTCTTTTTGGCACAGTATTTCTCTCTAATATTATCTTCTGGTTCCCACACTCCTACCAAGTCAGTTTAAATCCTACCCCTGAAGAAATTAATCCCAGCTGTATTTAAGTGCAACCCTTTCAGCCTGTATATGTGTTAGTTGCTCAGAACTGATCCAGAGTCTCAGCAATCTAAAGTTATCCTTCATAAACCATTTTTCCAACCATTCAATCATCTGTTTTGTTCTCTAAATTCTGTACTTACTTCTGTATGGAACTGAAAAAAAAACCCACTGACCACAATTTTGGAGGTGTTGCTTGATATTCTTCTACCTGGCTCCCTAAATTCTGTCTGCAGGATCAAATCCTTCCTTCTCCCTATGTCACTGGTATCAATATAGATCATGATTGCTGGTGATAGATCTTCACTCTTCAGAGTGCTTTGTAGCTGCTTAGTAATATCCTTGATGCTGGCATTGGGGAGGCATATGCAGCTACAAAAATTCCTGTCTACTGCCCTATCTATGGATTCTGCTGTCACTATAAATCCCTTTGGCTTTTGTGCCTCCTTCCCCATCTATTCCCATTTAATTGAGCCAGTTGTGTTGCACTAACTGAGGATATTGATGAATTTTTCTAATTATGCTGTAGTGAGTCCAAATACCACACAAGTCAACAGAAATGCAGAAGGCATTTCACAATGTGACTGTGTTATCGAGTAAATGAATTTGTAAGAATGAAAAAGAAGCTACTGAAAACCAAAACGTCTTCTCCAAAAACAAAAAGTAGCCCTCGAAAAAGTCTCAAGAAGGGCCCTCAACAAAAAAGCCCTGCCAAAGAAACAGCCTTTTTGGACAGCTGGGAAAGCAATGAGTCATTGATCAAATAGCCTGACTTCTCATTGACTCAGAAAAATGAGAGAGGTGAAAGAGTACATCTAAAATTAGATTACTTCTTTCTTCAATACTGAATGTTAAATTCTTGTGTTGACTGTTTTAGTGCATTTTTATGATATTTAGCAGTACTTAAGTTTGTCAGACTAAGTGCACTGACATTATTGAGCTGTTATTCTCTTGCAATGACATTTCATGAAATCTACAACTGTAATGCTGGTTAATAGCGGAGATGGATCTATATCAAAAGCTTCCATTTTACTGCTACTTGTTTATTGCATTTTAAGTTATATTTAATGTATTGTATTTATATTTGTTCACTCTTTCTTTACTTTCCAAACATATTTGAAGATAAACATCATATTATTTGTTGTAGAAACATGACAGAATTTCTGTTACTATTTCTCAGAAATCCTCCATGTATTGTCCAGTCAGAGATACGCTCACAATAGATAAATATTAGTTCCCCTTCACCAGCAATGGAGATATTTTGGATATACAGCTGAGTTCATACATTTTGTGCAAAGTAATCTTCCTTGGTCCCTAATACAACATTCGCTGTATCTTAAACGAAGAACTGAAAAAAGAACCGCTGATGCTAGAAATCATAAACAAAAACAAAAATGTTCTGAAGAATGATCACTGGCCCCAAAACATTAACTCTGCTTTCCCTCTACAGATGCTGCCAGACCTGTTGAGTTTTTCCAGCAATTTCTGCTTTTGTTTTTGATTCTTTTTGCCTTTCTTGGTCCACATGAAAATGAAGCATTGTGAATAAAGGAAATAATTAAAGTCAAAGTAGCATCACAAACATGAAGTTAATGATCCTGACCTTTTTTAGGCCTGAAACATCTCATATAAACTTCCATTGCTGATTTTCAGATGACTTTCCTGTTAATATCACGATGATGAAAATGGAGTGGTTCTGGGCAGAGCTATGATTGTTAGAAAGTGAGGCAACATTGCATCTTTTGTGGGAGAGTTCTGATATTTCCTTCTCGAAGACCTAGAATCATCAGAAAAATAAACTTATCCATGGAGACACTAATGTGGTCAAGCTGGTGGCAACAATCTCAATTTAAAAGTTGACCTTTACTCTGCCACTTTTTCATATTGAACGAAAGCAGACAACCGGTCCCATCTAATGTGTAAAGCTAATATCTGCCCTTAGGCCTATACTATGTGCTTAAATTTTTGTATCCAGCTGCATAGGATTCAAATAAATCTGGAAGTGTAGCACTGAAGGTCACTGGTGCTGTTGGTTACTTAAATGGAATATCATTTGGATTGCAGTGAAAAAATATATAACTGCGTTTGTTACAACTATTTCTGATTCCATCTATAATTTATACCTTGATCTACTGCAGCCTTATACTGCGGGCATTGTCATGTTATATTTGAATGAGGATCAAAAGCAATCCAAATAAAAATCTTTCATTCGACAATAATCAAGCTTTATTATTCTCCAATTGCCCACAAGCTCTTTTTGACAAGGTTTAGAACAAAATCCTCTTGATAACAATCAGAATAGGAGGCTAAAAGAGCTGTGAACCTGTATCCAGGCTGAGTGAGATTTACTTATGTTTTTCTTCCATCATCTTCAGGAGCAGTGAACAATGATGCATGCTCTTCGTACTTTCCATCCCCTCACAAATTGTTTTTCTCTCTAGTGCCAAACAAATCTTCTGTTTCTAATTTTACATAATTCTTAGTACAAAGAACATGGAGGAAAACTTCAGCTTCTGTCTGATTTTATTTTATTTCATATTAATATCAAGTGGATGTGTTCATATTATTAGTCAGTATGCAGTCTCATTTAGGCTCCACATGAAACACATGATATGTACATGAAAGTAAGAGAGAATGCAATGTCATTATCATTTAACAATTAAAGTTATTATCAGTGATAAAATAATTACCACTGGTGTACACTCCAAAATAGTACACCATGTTTTAGGCAATTTAGAACTGCAAGCAAATCACTACAGGACTTCATCAAGTCAAACAATGTGCAAATATTTTCTTAGGGTTGAAATTGAAATCCACTGGACTGTTTGAGTGTGGGTAAGTGTGGATAACCTAGCATTTCAGAACACTAAAAGGAAGATACCCAATTTTCTTTCATTTACTTTCTCCAAAAATTGGAGAAAAGGAGATGGGTTCCTTTACAGACATCTTTACTGACGTTCCCAATTTTCCACCATTTATTTGTTCAGGTGATTCAGTACATCTAGGCTCAGGTCAAAGAAAATATACTATTACATCTTCAACTACAAATATGGTTTATGATCTTCTCCTGGTCTCGAAACATTGCGCTCTATTAAATTTGTCTCAGACAGTCATTTTCATACGTAAACTGATGCTTTCATTGTCTTCAACAAGTAACAAGATCCGCAAAAAGTGAGAATGGAAAGGAAGTTGCCAGGGAGATCAAGCACAAAACAAAAAATAAATTACATTTATATCAGGAAAAAGATGGTCAGATGAAATGTCGACACCTTGGAAACTAATAACAGTGATACTGTCAATGAAATAAGGAAACAGCAGGCATGATGAATACTGCTTTTTTTTGTATACATTTACAGTTGAGAAACAGGTCAGTATGCCAGGAAACTGCAAGAAACTAATAATGATCACAGACTGGTCAAAATTAATCTTCGCAAAGTAGCAGTAATGAAGAAAATAATGGTCTTAAAGACTGACAAATCGCATGAACAGACCACTTACAAAGAGATTTAAGGAATTGGAAAACTGCATGTGTCACTCCATTTATTGAAGAAAGTTGACAGAGGAAAACAATTATTGGCCAGTCAGCCAAACGTTTATTGTTGGCAAATAATTGCTAGAGTGTGTAGTTAAAGATAAGAGTGATTGAACAATTTGAAAAATTCTCAGCTGATCAGAGAGAATCAGGATGGCATTGCAAAGTGTCAGGCATTCCTGACAAATCCAACTGAACCTTTTGAACAGTGATTGAAGCAGTGAACTATTGCCTTTGAGGATTGTTTATATGGAGTTCAAGAAGGAATTTAATAAAGTCCTTCAGAAGACAGAACTAAAATTTGTAGCTTGAAGAGAAATCTTTGACCTGATTAGGAAATTGGCTGAGGAGCATAAGCTAAACAGTTGGAATACTGGACATGTAGTCGAATTCCAGTGATGTGAAATTTTACCATTTTCAGACGAAGTGTTTGGTTGACTGAGATTCATTGTACTCACTATGCCATGACTCAGAACATCTATGCTCACACAATCTTCATTCTTCATCTTATTAGTTAACCCACCGGGCTCTTGGTTACTTTTTGAGGGGAAACATGTAGACGGAAGAACCAAAGTCCTTTTTACTGCTGGGATCTTCCATCTTTCATGATTCTGGCATCATATCAATAGCCCAGCTGCATACAACTTCAGATGCTGTAACACAGGAATTAGCCTTCACACTGTGTACTCGAATGTTATTAAATAGGAGAGATAAAGGGGAAGCAGTGGGTGTGATTTATTTAAATTTTCAGAAAACATTTGATATAGTACCACACATTAGGCTATTTAAGAAGACAAGAGCTCATGGTATTGGAGATAGTGTATTAGCATGACTAGAGAATTGTATGACTGAAAGAAAATGAAACAGCTCCTCAGAGGCTGATATCACGTCACCAAGTCAATCCTTATTTACATGTCATAGTACTTGACACTGGTCCAGCTTCCACAGAGCCAGCTCTCAGAGTGAACAGAACCTCTGGCACTTCTGTTTATATCTGTCAGCCAGGGCTCCCTGATTAGACCATGTTAACAGCCCCAAGCAGGGAACTTACATTCTATGAAGTCCACCTTGCTGACCTCATTACAATCATTACAGAGAACAGACAGTCGAAAGAAGGAGGGAATTTTCAGACTGGCAATCTGTAGCTAGTGGTGTGCCACGGGGATCAGGGCTGGACCCACAATTATTTCCAAAACATGTTAATAACTTGTTTGAGGATTGTGAGTGTATTATAGTCAAGTTTTCAGATAACAAAAAAATAGTTGGGACTGCAAGTGTTGGGAATGACACAAAGAGTCTGTAGACGGAAATGGACAGGCTAAGTGAGTGGGCAAGAATTTGGCAGATGGAATATAATATGAAGAAATGAGAGTATATGCACTTTGGCAGGAAGAATAAAAAAGCTGACTATTATTTAAATGGAGAAAGACTACAGAACTCTCCAGAGGAGAGGACTGCGGCCAAGTTCAGTGGGTAATGGGGAAGCCAGATGGAATGTTGGTCTTTATTGAAAGCTAATGGAATATAAATTTGGGGAGGTTTTGCTAAAACTGTATAAGCCACAAGTTTGACCACTGCTGTAATAATGTGAAGAGTTTGGGTCTGTTATCCAAGGAAAAATATATTTGCACTGGAGGAATTACACAAAAGGTTCATTAGGCTGTTAGCAGGTAAGGAGGAACTTTGTTTTAAGGAAATGTTGAGTAGATTAGGCCTGTACTTGTTGAAATATAGAAGAATGGGAGGTGACCCTATCAAAATGTGTTAGATTCTTAGGGGACTTGACAGGATAGATGTAGAAAGGTCATTTCTCCTTGTGAGCAGTCTAGGACCAGAGAGGATAATCCAGAATAATGGGTGACACATTTAAAACTGACATGAAGAAGAGTTTCTTCTCTCAGAGGGGAGTAAATCTGTGGAATTCTTTGTCACAATGGGTTATTGAGGCTGGGTTATTCAATGTATTTAATGCTGAGACACACAGGTTTAATCACTAAGAGAATAAATGGTTATGGCAAAAAAGCAAGAAAGTGGATTTGAGGATTATCAGATCAGCCATGACCCCAGTGAATGGTGGGAAATGCTCAATGTGCTGAATAGCATAATTTTGCTCTCGTCTTATGACCACTCAGTCATAGGGTCATAGAATCCTAGATTCATACAGCCCTTTGGCCCATAGAGTCTGCACTGTCAATAACTACCACTAAAGACATGTTAATCCCAATTTCCTGCACGTGTACTATATCTTTGAATTTTATGATATTTTAAGTGCTCATCCAAATACTTTTTGAAGGTTATAAGGTTTCTGGCTTCCACTACCTTCTCAGGCAGTGCATTTCAGATTCCCACCACCTGCTGAATAAAAATGTTTTTCCTCAAATCCCTTTTGAATCTCCTGCCCTTTACCCTAAAACTGTGCCCCTTACGATTGAACCTCAACCATGAGGAACAGCTGCTTCCTACGCACTCTGTCCATATCCCTGATCATATTATGCACCTCAGTTATGTCCCCCTCAGCCTTCTCGACTCTAAAGAAAACAATCCAAGCCTACTACTGATCCTTGTTGTACATTGCTGAGCAATGGCTTCCAATCTCTCCAAGAGCTTTCTACCACTACCCGATGTGTACTATTACTAAGCCAGTTTCTGGTCCATCTCTAAATTCCCTAAATTCCATGTGGTTTAACTTGCTCAATCAGTCTGTCATGTGGGACCTTATCAAAACCTTTGCTAAAATCCATATAAATTACATCAACTTCCCTCATCCACACACTTGATCATATTGACAAATTATTCTAACAAATTTGTTAGGCATGACTTCCCTCTGACAAAGCCATGCTAACTATTCCTAATTAACACATACCGTTCCAAATGGATACTAATTCTCTCCTTCAGAACTTTCACCAATAGTTTCCCTACCACTGATGTGACACTAACAAGTCTGTAATTTCCCTGGTTTATCCTGACCAATCTTCTTGAAATGTGAAACAACATTAGCCATCCTCCAGTCCTCTGACGCTTTGTCTGTGGTCAAAGAGGAATTAAAAATTTGCGTCAGAGCCACTGACACAAATTTACAGCCCCGAAGCAATTTACTACCTTGGCTCCCACAGCGGGCTAGGATGCAGTTCATCCAGACCAGGGGATCTGTCTGTTTTTAAACATGACAGAGCCTCCATTACCTCCCCATTTAGAGCAAGTTCCTCAAAGTTTTGATCCTTAGGAAATGACAGCTCATACCCCGCTACATGGACAGCATCCTGTAGGTTTTGCTTGACAGGGTGGTGGAGAGGAGGGCATTCATTTTTCAGCTGAGTGCCTCTGGGAGCCTACCAACAGACCCAGCCAGCCTGCCCAAGTACTGCAACCTGGGTGAGTGTTGTGTCCTAGGTGAAAAGAAATTTCCAGCACTGTCGGAAGAACATTAATGTTCTTCTGTGCTTTGTAAATGTAAGTGCCACCATCTTTATCCTTCTGCTCATAATCGCAACACAATCATACTGAATCCTTTCCTTTGTTGCAGGAAAGATTGGCCCAGGACAGACAGATGTCAGGCTTCTCACTCAAACATTCCCAAATTATTTTTTTTCACTCGGTAGAATTAAGCAGTTCTGCTTGTTTGGCTGACATAGACAAGAATAAGATTTTCTAGCTGATACATAACCAAGTGTAAAGATAAATAAAAGCAAGGGTCATGTACTATTGTGTTAACATATAGCCCTGACCTGTGATTTGATCATCCTGCTTTATGTGGGAAATCCTAGACATTCCTGGCAATCTGAATGGCCATGTGTGCAGGAGGTGCCCATAATGTTTGCATAAAAGCAAGGGATGGGATCATAAGACTGGAGAACCCTAGATATCAAGCAACATAAGGGTTAACATTAAGAAAGAAAGAAAATCCTATGGCAGATACCGATCCATCATTACAGTAGTCAATGGAGGACTATAAAAAGTGCAGAGAGAAACTTATAGAGAAAATTAGGAAAGGAAAGAGAGTGCATGAGGAAGCATCGGCAACTAAGGAAAACTGAGAGTTTTTTTTAAAAATATATATATTGCAAGAGAATAACTAGGGAAAGAATAGCCCATCAGGGCCCATTGATGTGATCTATGTGCGAACCTGAAAGACGTGGGCACAGCCCTCGATGAATACTTTGTGTCAGTCTTCAAAATGTAAAAGAACAATACAAGTATAGACATAATGTGAACAAAAGGAAAAAAATAACATAGAGAAAAAGGAGGTACTAGTGGGTTAAGAAGCCTTAAAAGTAGATAGAATCATAGTCATTGAGTCACACAGAATGGAAACAGGCCCCTCGGTCCAAATAGTCCATGCCGATCATGTTCGCAAACTAAACTAGTCACACTTGCCTGCACTTGGCCCATATTCCTCAAAACCATTCATATTCATCTACAAGTGTCTTTTAAATGTTACAGCTGTACCTACATCCACCACTTCCTCTGACGGTCCATTCCACATATGAACCACTCTGTGTAAAAAAGATCCCCCTCATGTCCTTTTTAAAATTTTCTCCTCTCACCTTAAAAATATGCCCCATAGTTTTGAACGCCCCCACCCTCAGGAAAAGACACTTGCTATTCACTTTATCTATGTCCCTCATGATTTTATAAACCTCTGTAAGGTCACCACTTAACCTCATATGCTCCACTGAAAAAAGTCCCACCTATCCAGCTTACTTTTGTAACTCAAAACCTCTATTTCCAACAACATGTTGATAAATCTTTTCTGAACCCTCTCTAATTTAATAATATCCTTCCTAAAGCAAGGCAACCAGAACTGGGCACAATACTCCAGAAGAGGCCTCACCAATGTCCCGTACAACCTCAACATGACGTCCCAACTCCTCCACTCAAAAGTCTGAGCAATGAAGGCAAACATACTAAATGTCTCCCAAACCACCCTGTCTACCTGTGATGCAAATTTGAAAGAATTATATACCTGAATCCCTAGGTTTCTCTGTTGTACAACACTACCCAAGGTGCTGCCATTAACTATGTACATCCTACCATTGTTTTTTTTACCAAAACGCAAATTAAACTCCATCTGTCACTCCTCAGCACATTAACCCAATTGATCAAGATCTCTTTGTAATCTTAGATATCTTTCTTCACAGTCCATTATACCACTAATCTTGGTGTCATCCACAAAGTTGCTAACCATTTCTCCAACATTCTCATCCAAATCATTAATATAATTGACAAAGTAGACCCAGTACTAAATCCTGTGAAACACCACTGGCCACAGACCTCCATTCTGAAAAGCAACCTTCCACCAGTACCTTGTGTCCCCTACCGTCAGGTCAATTTTGTATCTAATTAGCACGTTCACGCTGAATCCCATATAATCTAACTTTATCATTTAGTCTACTATGCAGAACCTTGTTCAAGGCTAGAGTCCAAGTAAGCAATGCCTACCACTCTGCCCCCATCAATCTTTTTGATAGCTCCACAGTTGTGGATGAAATGTATCCCTGACTATTGAGGCAGCAAGGGAAGAGGTATAAAGGGTCCTGGAAATAATTTTCAAATCCTTTCTGGCCACCAAACTTGCGATGCGAGAGAACAAGAGCAGTCTTAATATTGTTCAATTATTTAAAAAAGGAGAAGTGATAGATGAGGACTTTACAAGTCAGTCAGTCTAACCACAGTGGTGGAGAAATTATTACAAAAACATTCTGAGTGACAGAGTATATCTATACTTGGACAGAAGCAAATTAGTTGGGGATAGTCAGTGTGAATTTGCTAAAGGAAAGTTTTTTTTCAAAACTAACCAGGTGTGTTAATTAGGTTAATGTGCTTGATGTTATCTCGATGGTGTTTGCCAAGGTTTTTGATAAGATTCTTCATTGTAGGCAGGCCAGAAAGTAAGAAGTCATACGACACCAGGTTACTTTTCAACAGGTTTATTTGAAATCACAAGCTTTCTGAGTGCTACCCCTTCATCAAGAGAAGTGGAGGGAAGTGCACAGGCACAGAATTTATTGGCAGAGAGATAATGGCAAGATAATTCCGGGTAATCAAGATATTTGAAAGATAAGTACAAATAGTCTGGGTGGAGTATCGACAGGCTGAATATGTGAGTAAAGTGTCAACAGCTGAATACCAGTGAGAGAATGGCCTTCGATCTGATTATTTAAGGCAGAGAGGTAATTCTGTAAAACATGAAGAATTTAACGGCCTCCTTCTGTAAATGTAAGCATCTTTGTGTCGGTAAGTCACCCTTCAGCTAAAATATCAGGATTTAACAACACACCCTGTAGGAAGAATACATTTGTCTTGAAGAGGGTATCGCATAATTTATTGGAATGATACCTAGTTCATGATCTTAAGGTTCGTAAATTTTTAAGAAGTTAGGATCTAGTTTAAATCTCCATAGGCTGTTAGAAGGTACATATGTGGAGTTCAGTAATGGATAAGTCATGACTTCTTTGAATGATGGGATAGACCCAATTGTTAAAATGCTCTGAGATAACAAAGTGTAGAGCTGGAAGAGGGGTCTAGAACCGAAATGTCAGCCTTCCTGCTCCTCTGATGCTGCTTGGCCTGCTGTGTTCATCCAGCTCTATACCTTGTTATCTCAGATTCTCCAGCATCTGCAGTTCCTACTGTCTCTGTTAAAATGGTCTTCTCATTTTTCTATGTTCACACATTATTATAAAAAGAGGACTGCAGTTTGCAACTTACTTTTCCCTTAGTTTTGTATAGTTATTTCATCAAACAAAACTCAGGCTGCATATGAAAATCTGAGTAAAATTGATTTACAAAAATCCTATATCACAAGTTTAGGAATTGATTCATTTTCATAACAAACCCATGATATTGTATTCCAAACTGCAATAATATAAATCTTTTTTGGAATTCAATTCTCAGTCAATATGTTCCAGTCCTATGAAAAGCCGTGCATAGCATTTCTTCAGATAGAATAGCTTATAGCGCTGCTTTATTCATGTTTTGCCATTTTTCACTACTTTTGTTTTTTACATGGGCTTGAAATATAGATTTGTTTTTGACAATTTAAGTGTGTCTCTACCAGGTTTTGAGCCTCTCCCTTTTTGGTATACCTTATTTCATACCATTTTTAGCAAGCTTTTATGGACAGTCTGTAAATAACTGAAGGAGAAAGTGACAGACTAGATTTAGATTGTTAATTTGTAATTGTAGATTAAATTCCAACTCCAGTGCTTCACCACTTGATGTCCTCTAATATCTTAGGGCAGTAGTATTGGTGTGCTAAAAGTGTGATGCAAAGATGGAGGTGCCAGTTTTAGCTGACATGTTAAACTTTGGTTTGTTTTGTTTATTTTGGTGATGCGGGTGTATGTGAAACCTTATGTATGATTATTTGCTGAGGAGGAGGGATTTATCTCCATCCCCTGACCAACATTCATCCCTCAACTAAGACTACCAAAAGCAGAATGACAGATCACTAAGTTCATTTGCTGCTTGTAGGATCGTGCTGTTTGTGAACTATCTCCCTTGTCTACCGTTCAATTGTATGCAAAGTGCTCTGGATGCTCTGAAATCATGTTAAAATATATGTGAATATATAATAATATTTATTCCCCACACCATCAAAATAGAACTAAATGGTGATATTTCCCTGCTGTTTGTGTACAAATTGTTCATTGAGTTTGCTAAAATTGCAACATTATTTCAAAAATACTTAATTCACTGTAAAATGTTCTGGGATATCCTGAGAACTTGAAAGATATGAAATAAATTTGGATTCTTTATTTTTGAGTTCTGACAAATTCTACAAATACAGTAACGGGACGACTCAAATAAAGCCAGTTAATACATTCACACCAGGAAATATCCTTCTTATTTCAAAACGATTGGCTACAAATCACCATCAAAGAAATTAAGCAGCATGTAAGCTTGCAGTTAGGCATGCCCCAGAAAGTTATTTTGAGGAGAATAAAGAAAGAAAAATATGCATTTTAAAAGCTAATTTATCATATATCATTTCTTGAGGAGCAAGCATGAATTAAACATTGCCACAACTTACAGAAGGAATCAGCTTACCTGAAAAAATTTTGCTGCAAACTGTGTGCAACTGAGAGCAGGAGAAACTGACATTATATTACTACTCTTGACTTCAATGCTGCTTTCCAAATAATTCATGTTGACAACCCCATTAAGCTCGCTTTCATTGCAAAATACTGATCATCCACTACATTGATTAAAATATTCATTGTCAGGTTAAAAAGCTAATGGTTGCCTTGTAAATATTTAAGCTGCAGAGATTTCTGGTCCACTGCACAAAAACACATGACACACAGTTTTTCTCCCCTCTGCTCGTCCCCAAATGTTTTCTAAATTCAGCTACTAAGTTGGAGATGAAATTATCCAAATTGGAAATTAAGCCAGTTGAAAAATTAATATCTTCATTTTAATAGTGTGTTTATTGTATACCACTTATTAGGTTCTTGTGGCACAGTGATAGTATCCCTATCTATGGAGCAGAACATCAGGGGAAGGGTCCGACCCGAAACGTCAACTTTCCTGCTCCTCTGATGCTGCGTGGCCTGCTGTGTTCATCCAGCTCTACACTGTTTTATCTCTGACTCCAGTATCAGCTGTTCCTACTATTGCAGAATGTGTGGATTCACGTTCCAAATACTTTAAGGCTGTTTCATAACATGTCCAAGCAGGTTGATTAAAATTCACTTTCTAGTATTGCTTCAAGAGCAATCATAAATGCACATATTTACAATATTCCAAAATCTTCTACCTGTTCTAAAAGTTTTCAGTTCAAATTTGCTTGCACCTAAGATCAACTACAAAGAATGAGAGTTAAAAACAGATTATGCTGTTACTCAAATTCATAGGTCACAACTTGTACAATTTTGATTGAAGTATGCAATGTTTGAACATGACGCCTCTACCTCATTTACTTGACTTCAGAGTATGGTTGAATCCTGCTGAGCTTCTGGGTGTCGCTGTGTTCAGCAAGAACTGAATAAATAGTGTATACTAATATCAAGTGGTATAATCAGCTTAAAGGCAGTCTCTCCTTATTACGGGGAATCTGCAAGGAATTATAGGAGGTTATTTCTAAAAGCTATTTCTGAATTTCTAAATAAGGAAATTGGATTACCCAGGCTTTTAAATGTATTCAAGGTCTCAGATACAATGCAGGAGGCTCTTCTGTTGAAACTGAACAAGTGGAAAAACACCATGGCCAAAGATTTATAGTTCTTTCTGGCAAGTTCTTGTGGCACGGTGGCTCAGTGGTTAGCACTGCTGCCTCACAGCATTAGGGACCCAGGTTTGATTCCACCCTTGGGTGACAATGTGGAGTTTGTACATTCTCCCTGCCTCTGCGTAGGTTTACTCCGGGTGCTCCAGTTTCCTTCCACAGTCCAAAGATGTGCAGGTTAGGTGGATTGGCCATGCTAAGTTGCCAGTAGTGTTCACGGATGTTTAGGTTAGGTGGGTTTGACATGGGAAACATAGGGGAATGGGTCTGGGTCGGATGCTCTTCAGAGGGGCGGTGTGGTCTTGTTGGGCCAAATGGCCTGTTTCCACACTGTAGGGATTCTACGATTCTATGAAATTTGCAGGTAGGTCCTCCTATTTAAGTAGTGGTCTCTGTTCAGCTGTATGGTGGGATGAGGGGTCCTCCAGCATCCCCTCTGCACTGTGAAGGGCATTCACTTATCTTCACATGGCACTTATTACCCTCAACATCAACAAGCTCCTATGTTATGACCTAGGAGCTCCTCCTGTCTGTGAGGATGAAGCAAATATTTCCTGCAAAATTCACAAATTCATCGCACGGCCTCCAAAAGTAATCCAGAAAAGATCTTTAAACTTACCTTAATTTTAAGTTAGGTGACTGGATCTTTAAAAATTGCTTTTAAAAGATGTGGACAGATTGGAGTAGGGTGAGAGACCATAGGGAAGGCCATCAGAGAATTTTATATCCCCACCCCTACCCACACTGTAAATTGTTTTTCTTTAGCAAGTTACATGAAAATTTGCTGAAGTGACCTGTGTGGTCCAAATTTGGAAGTTGGGCTTCACTTCAGGCAGAATGGATGTGTGCTGTGATGATATGACCAATGAGGTTGCTTTCAGCTACAGGGCTACACACACCCATAAGCTCCCTTCTCAAGTTGGGTGCACCATACAGGCTGCATTAAAAATCACCGGAGGTGCTGTGTGCATCCCCAAGATGGCAGCTGACTTCAATACTGCCATCTCCAACAGCATCATACATGCGGATGTCATGATCTTAAAACTCAAAAGGATAATGTGAACTGATATATCCACATTGAAAATTGCAGGGCACTGGAGAAGGTTCAGGTGATTGGGTAGCTTTTCAGAGAATCATCACAGGCACAATGGCCTAAACGTTTTCTTCTGGGATCTACAATTCCACAGGGTTTCTAAGTAAAAGAGAAGAGGTTTCATTTAAGTATTTAACAGGTTCAACAAACATTTTCATACAAATCTCATTTGCATATCTTAATTAGCAAATCAATATGCTAGAGGTGAATTTCATGGTTCCTATAAGCAACAATCATTTCTCCGACAAAAGAACCAGAAATAGTTGAGAAATTCAGCAGGTCTGAGACCATCTGTGGAAAGAAAGCAAAGTCAAAGTTTCAGGTCCAGTGACTCTTCTTCAGAACTGGTCAAGGGTATGCATATGTCAATGCATGGCACAGACTGGATTTCAAGATGCGGTGAGAACAACTGTCTGAGGAGCATTGTACGTAACAGAGATACTTGTAATCCTGGTTGGATTTGAAACAATAAGGATGAAACATCAGATGGAATCCATGTAGAGTGAGTCTGAGCAGCAGGCAGTCCCTGAGGGATGTGATATGGCCGTGGAAGTGAGTTTTGGCAAATACTTCACCAAACATTGGGAGCGACAACAAAATTTGTGATGGCAAACAAAAAGGTTAGGTTAGAAATCCTGTCAGAAAGAGGAGCAGAAGTTCTTCAAGGTGGGCATACCTGGAAGAGACAAAGAACTGCTGGAAATCTGAAACAAAAGCAGAAATAGAGAATGGTTCTGAAAAAGTGTCACTGCACCCAAAACATTAACTCCATCCTATCTCCAGAGTTGTTGCCAGACCTGCTGAGTTTCTCTAACTATTTCTGTTTTTGTTGCAGATTTCCAGCATCCACATTCTTTGGTTTTTGTTTAATCATTTCACTAATAGAGCTAAGCTTAGTTGAAACTTTAGAGCTGAAACGCATAAATCACTGAAAACTATGCAACTTATAAAAGCAGTGGAGAATTTGATCAGGAGGGCAGTAATAAGTAATTTTGTTCTTGTGCTACATATTACAGAACAACCATGGCAGGAGATCATTGCCATGGTCGAGTACATTGGTCTTTACAATGCATGTAAAAAGATTTGGAATTTGGGAGAAAAGCAAACTGATCTACGCTTGGAGACAACACCATTAAATGTGTTGCTTCAACAAAAGAGAAACAGCCAGGCAAAGTATAAAAGTATCAAGATAGATCTGGAGAGGTTGCTGATTATAACATGTGACGTGGTCAAGTGTAAATTAATAGTTTAGCAATAAATATGGAAACAAATAGTGAAAATTTAAACTGAATCACTGTTGGTTTTAGGGCACTTTCTCAAGGACTACTACTAGCCTTGCCAATGATGCACATATACCAGAAAAAAAATCAATAAAACTGAAAAAGTGGTATACGGTTGACTGAGGGAGAACCTGAAATAAACACTTATAACCATTTGAAATCCACAATTTCCCACCAAGATGAGATAAAAGGTACTGCAGATGCTGGAGAATCCGAGATAACAAGCATGGGGCTGGATGAACACAGCAGGTCAAGCAGCATCATAGGAGCAGGAAAACTTGACGTTTCGGGCCTAGACCCTTCATCAGAAATGGGGGAGGGCTCCTATGATGCTGCTTGACCTGCCGTCTTCCCACCAAGATGATACTGTTTAAAAGTGGATGTTGACCTCCCTCTGATAACTAAAACCAAAATGCCCAGAGAGGAGTGCCTTACCCTACAATCTGTTAAGAAGAGGTTAAGAAGGGGTGTAATCTGTTTTTTTCAGCAACTTCTAGTGGTTGACTAAAATAAACCCCTGACAGTCACTTTACAATCAACAAGTAACAATTCGCTTAGCTAACTCTAACAGTGAACAAATTTACTGAATTAGTAACAAACCGAATAAAACCCTACTAACTATTCCTGAATAAAACAAGATTCTAATGGTATGCTGTTCCAGTAAATGCAAATCACATTGATATAAAACAACAAAAGGTAATACAAATGGAACTTAGTCTCTTGAAATTACAGCCAGCTTACACATCTTCCAGAATGTTCTGTGCCTTCTCCGATGAATGTTCTGTCAGGAACGCTTCTACATCGAATTCTTCTATCAGGAATATTGACTAGTTGCACTGTAGGTATCTTTGATTTAGATGATGCTTTCTCTAAATCTTAGGAAGACTGTGAGAGCTAGCAATTCTCTCTTGACAGCAGAGAGCTGTTAACTCTTGCAGATGGCAGTTCATTCTCCTGTCTTTGCCCAACTGCCTCTTAATTTATACCCTAGAAGACATATCAATATGTCTTAGAATAAGATTGGTCCTATGATGTCAAAACCATCAGATTTAAATTTAATTGGTTTTGGGTATCTGGATGCCCAGCTCAAATTAATTGGCTAAATTCAAAACTTGTCTTGATTACAAAACAAAACTGTTGCTTGGCCTGTTGACTGTGCAAACTTTTAACAGAAATGTTTCAATTCAGGTGCTCTGTGCATCTGCAAACATACAGGTTGCTGCACACAAAAATCCATTTTGAATCTCTAAGCATAGAAAAAGCATATCATCTTTTAAAGGAATCATACCCTGCTTTCCCACCCAGCATTTTACAAACACCAAATTCTAACGTCCTGCTTCTCAGTCCATAATTACTGTACCCAACTTCGCCACACCCTCCATCTAAGAAAACAATGAACCATCATTATGAAAAGATGGTCTCTTTTATTTCTTTTAATACCTTAAATCCATTATATTACTAGATCTATATCTCATTAATCTAGAGTTACACATCTCCTATTAATTCGAGATATATACCCAACATTGAACACTTTCGTTTCTACCTTATATGTGTTTTTTTTCCTTTTAAGCCTGCAATAAAGCATCCAGTAACATTTTTATGACCAGCAACATGTATAATCTATAAATTAAACGCTTGTATCATAAGACTCCAACAAAATAATCTGGTGTTCTTGTCCTTAATTCTTTCCAGAAATGTCAAATGATTGTGATCAGTATACACAACTGTCTCTGTTGAATTTTTTGCAACATAAATATTAAAATGTTGTAAGACCATTACCAAACACAATAATTCTTTTTCAATGGTTGAATTTTTTTTCTGGTGGATTTTGAGTTTTTTGAAAAAATAACAAATAGGGCCCTCAATTTCATAATCACCATCCTATAACAACACAACTCGAAGCCCTACATTATTTGCGACAATGATAACCTTAAATGGTTTCAATAAATTTGGCATGGCTCAAACTGGCGCAGTGGTCAACACTGATTTTGATATTCTCAAATGCCTCCTGGAATTGTTCTGTCCACCAAAATTATGTGTTCTTTTTTAAACAAATTCATCAGTGGTACAACCACGTTATTTAGGTTTAGTAAAAGTTTCCTGTACAATCTGCTCAATCTAAAAATCATAGCACTTCCTTCTTGTCTTGGAAACTTCTTGATGGCCTTCATCTTCATGTACCTCAATGTCATCCACTCCATGTCCAAGGTTGTGCCCTAAGAATGTCACTTCCGCCTTCATGAATTCTGTTTGTGCCAGTTTATGATGAACTTTTCCTTCCGTAGTCTCTTGAAGAGTTCCGCCAAATGCTCCATGTGATCTTTCCATGAATGGCTAAAGATCACTATGTCAACTATATAGATGGCACAATTAGTCAATCCTGCAACAACTCTGTACATAAGTCTTTGAAAAGTGGCCCTCTCCACCTATCTTCTCCTCTATCCATCTTCTATCCACCTCCCCCTCTCTCCCTATTTATTTCAGAAGCCCCTTCCCCCCCGCCATTTCTGAAGAAGGGTCTAGGCCCGAAACATCAGCCTTCCTGCTCCTCTGAAGCTGCTTGGCCTGCAGTATTGAAAGTTTCTTCAAATATGGGAATCACCATCAAAAGCATTGGTTTTATTACTGCCTGTGGCTTTCCTATCATCTGACATGTACAACAGGTACAGCAAAACTCAACCATATTTTTATGTAATCCAGGCCAATGGAAGTGCTTCTGTATTTTCGCCTGAATCTTCCTCACTCCTGGATGACATCCTGTAGGTAATTCCTGTGCTACCCACAATGTCTCCTGTCTGGATTCTACCGGCAACACAATCTGATGAACTTCCGCCCATTTCTCCTCTGCACTAACCTGTCAAGGTCTCCATTTCCCCCTTAAGATTTTATCCTGAAGATAATGACATTCTGGAATACATTCTGATTCCTTTTCCGAGTAGGCTTTAAGATTTAAATCTTTCATCGTCTCATCTTTTTGTTGTAACTTCATTAATCTTTCAGAATTGAACACCCCTGCCTGATCTACCTGCTTAGGCTTTTCCTTTACCATCTCATCAAACAGAGGGTCAGTTAACTTGACCTCAACTCCTTCATCTTTCTCTTTTGTTTTCTCTTCTTGTTTTAACTTCTGGCTGTGAGATTGTGTCACCACGCGGTCTGTAAAAATTCCCGGGTAATTTCCTTTTAACTCCTCAGTTCACTGGTTTTCTTTTGGCTTCTCCATTACTTTGGGCTTCACTCCCACCTGTGATCCAGCCAGATCATTTCCAAGAACAAACTGTATTCCTGGATTAGCCAATTTTTCCAATCATTCCCACTGTTGCTTCCCCAGATTTGATTGGACATTCTGGCCTTACCTTACACAGGGGAGCACTAATTCTCTCTCCGTTTATTACACAGATTATCACTCTCTCAGGCAATATTTCAGATGGAGTGCTATTGAGAATCGCTATACCTGTACAGTAGAAAGCTCACGTTATCCAAACAGAGTCCACTGTTCATCAATGACATTATAGCCAATTTGCATTAATGAAATGCGCATCATAGCAGAACTACTGGTATTTTCATCTCTTACTATTAGAGACTGACCAGCTCCCGTAACTCTCAATGTGTTAATTTCCTTACCTACTCCCCTTGTTCTTCTTTATTACCCTTACCAACACAGTTAAGTCTTTGAAAAGATTGGGTACAAACTTACTTTCTAGCCCGTGACTAGACTGTGCACTCTCCTGCAGCTCCTCGACTCTCTTGGGATTTCTGTCGCTACCTCAACAAATCCCACTGGTTTCGCCTCTTTTACCACGTCCTTTTTCCCAGTGCCTTTCTTAACCCACCAGCACTGTGTCTTTGTGTCCCACCTTATTGCAGTGAAAGCACCTGAGGTCTTTCACCTTTTTCTCACCACCTTGGATTTCTTTTTTCACATGAGGTAAACTGTTCCCAGTGTGATTTACCTTTTGTTTTTCATTGAAGGATCCCCCTCTTTCCCAATTTCTATCCTTCACGAAATGAAATTGCTGTCAGAAGCTAGATCTCGTTTTATACACTAATGCGTGTTCATCCGCCATCCCTGCAGCTCTTCTTGCTGTTTGAACTTTCTGTTCTTCAACATGAGTGCTTATCACTTCTGGAAGTGAGTTTTTAAACTCCTCCAGCAGAATAACATCTCTAAGATCCTCAAATGTCTTTTCTATCTTTTACTGTGTCATCCATCTATCGAAGTTGCTCTGTTTATTTCTTTCAAATTCGATATAAGGCTGACCTGGTTCCTTTCGTACATTCTCTGAACCATTGTTTATATGCTTCTGGTTCCAATTTGTAGGCACTCAAAATAAACTGTTTTACTCCTCCATATTCTCTTGACTTGTCCTCTGACAGCACTACAAACACTTCACTAGTCCTGCCTGCTAACTTGGTCTGAATTAACATTATCCATACAGTCTCTGGTCAGTTCATCCATTTAACCAATTTCTCAAACAAAATGAAAAAGGCTTCTTCATCTTTTTCATTGAATATATGGCAAGCTTTTGACATATTTGTAAATATCCCTACCAAGCTTTTGGCTGCAATGGGTTTGC
Organism: Ginglymostoma cirratum; assembly: GCA_024137785.1. Lineage (NCBI taxonomy): Eukaryota > Metazoa > Chordata > Chondrichthyes > Orectolobiformes > Ginglymostomatidae > Ginglymostoma > Ginglymostoma cirratum. The sequence goes on from JAHRHZ010000049.1 coordinate 15,660,900, forward strand.
TCATTATCACTCTCCTCCCCACTCAGCCTACCTTCTACCTTCATCTCCATACTTTTAAATTGACTTTGCTGTCTAATTGTCAACTTGCGAACTTCGAACTCTCTCTCTCTTTTCTCTTTGCTCAGCTAAGAACCTTCTTTCCCTTTCTTTATCATCTACCATGGCTCTTCTTTCCATTTCTTTCTCTCTGTCCTGGCTATTTTTTTCCCTTCCTTTCTCTTATAACTCCAGTTGTCTTATTTGCAATTTAATTATTTTCTAACTCCACCGCACTTGACTGTTTCTTTGTTTTACCTGAATGCTTGGCTAACTCCGTTACAATTTCAGCTTTCTTTTTTTCCCCGAGTTAAACCCAATTCTAGACTGTCTGCTAATTCAAAAAGGGTCTCCTTTTTCCGTCTTTCTAAACTTTCTTGACAAATTTGGAAAGCATCTTTGACCCTGAAAATCTCTTTTGCAATGTTAAGAGCCATTTCCCCACTTTTGATTTAACAAACAACAAGAAACTAAAATTAAACAGACTTTCCACTTCTCACTAAAGTTTTATTTGAAGATTTAGGACATTATTCCCCAAATCTGTTTAAATCTGTTGGGACCTTTCATACCCAAAATTTGTCCAAGTTTGTCCTAATCCCGGGCCCAATCTGTCCCAACCTGTCCAATCCTGGATCCAAGCTGGCCAGATCCCGGACTCAAGCCCCTAAAATGTTACAAAGCAGAAGTTGATCCCCCTCTTAAAGCTAAAACTGAAATACCCAGATAGGAGTGCCTCACCCGACAATCTGTTAAAAGGAGGTTGAAAAGGGGTGTAATCAATTTTTTTCAACAAATTCGAGTGTTTCACTGAAATAAACACCCAACAGTCACTTTACAATCAACGAGTAACAATTTATTTATCTAATTCTAGCGGTGAACAAATTTACTCATTTATTAACAAACAGAGTAAACCCCTTCTAACTATTAACTATTCCTGAATAAAACAAATTTCTAATGGTATGCTGTTCTAATAAATATAAGTCCCACTTGTATAAAACAGAAGAAAAGTCTCTCAAAATTACAGCTAGGTTACGTGTCTTCTCCGTTGAATGTTCTGTCAGGAACACCTTCTCCATCGAATTCTTCAGTCAGGAATATTGACTAGACGTGCCTTAGATACCTTTGATTTTGATAGTGCTTTCTTTAAAGCTTAGAGAAAATTGTTAGAGCTAGTAATTCTCTCTCGACAGCTGAGAGCTGTTAACTCTTGTAAATGGCAGCTCACACTTCTATCTTTGCTCAACTGCCCCTTCTTCATACAGCACCATAAAAACCGAAAGAAGCGCGGATGCTAAAAGTCAGGAACAAAAACAGAGCTGTTGGAAAAACTCAGCATGTCTGGCAGCATCTGTGAAGGAAAAAAACAGAGTTAACATTTCAAGTCTGGTGACCCTTCCTCAGATCCCTTCTTTATACCCTGGATGACATATCAATATTTCTTACAATAGGATTAGTCTTATGTTTTCATAGCTATCAGATTTAGATGTAATTGTTTTTTGGTATCTGGTTGTCTGGTTCAAATTAATTGGCTAAATTCAAAACTTGTTGTCTTGATAACAAAATAAAACTGCTGCTTGCCCTGTTGACTGTACAGACGTTTTATACAAAGGTTTCAATTCAGGTGCTCTTTGCACCCACAAGCCCACAGGCTGCTGCACACAGACATCCTTTCTGAAACTTAAATGTTTAGCAATTCAATTGGTACCTTTGGAAATCAGTTTGAGGCAGGGGAGTGGGAAGGGCACTTAAAATGGATGACAACCAGAAGGTCAGGTTGGTTTGTGCATGCAGAGGACAGGGGCTCCACGATCCGGTCCTCGAATCAATGTTTGGTCTCAACGGATGCAATAGATAAGGTTGGATGAAGTGCAGGTGAATATCTGTTGGATCTGGAAGTATCCTTTCCTCCCTCCATTTATTTCTGGGCTCCCCAGTCCTGATGAAGGGTTTTGGCCTAAAATGTTGACTTTCCTGCTCTGCTGATGCTATCTGACCTGTTGTGCTTTTCCAGCCTCACACCTATAGGCTCTGGCTTCCAGCATCTGCAGTCCTCATTGTCTCTATTAAGTGCATTGAATTTTATACAGTTTTTGTTTTTAAATTAAGTCATTATTTTACCTATATGTAAACATAAATACATTGTCATGTCAAAATCTGCTTATTTAAGTGTTCCTTGAAGCAAGAATTTTTCAGTGTTTTGTTTTCAAAATCTGCTTCACACTATTTACTTCACTGCAAGGATTTTAGCATGTGAGAACACTGCATACCATAAGCACAGCAAGGTGAATGGTTACAGATGTACTACCTAGTAATTCTTAATTAGGGTCACATTTCTACACAAATGTTTTCATATTAAACTTTGCTTTCCTTGAGGTTGAATCCCGGTAACCATAGCAATATCTGTCAATACATTACAAGTAAAGATGCTGATTGTAGCTCACTATGATAAAGCTGTAATATTATTCTGCCCAGACACTCAGATATATCTGTAACTTTCAATCGCTAAATTTGATTTGGTTAAATTAACAAAGTAAATCCCACACTTATCATCTGGCTTTCTGTTTAGTTTATAATATCGCTTTAGGCCAGAGAAGATAGATATTTATGTTATAGGAAATGAACTATTATTGTCGACAATATGCTGGTCCCTGACTACTCATTTAGAGACACGAAGATTTTAATACTCCCACTGAGGGTTCACCTGGAGTGACATGTAATTGGATGATGTGGTGGGGGTGAAGATCTTTTGGTCAGTTCTCCTCAATTCAGTTCAGCTAGGTAAGATCCGAGGATCACCTTTGAGTCCAGAGGTCAATGGAGACTTATCACATCTTAAGGGTGTGAGCCCAGGGCTGCTGGTATTAAGTCAGTGACAGGCAATGGGCCTGAAAGATGACAGTGCATAATCAATTAGAGATAGTAAGAACTGCAGATGCTGGAGTCAGAGATAACCCAGAGTGGAGCTGCAAGAACACAGCAAGCCAGGCAGCATCAGAGGAGCAGGGAAGTTGACATTTCGGGTTGGGACCCTCTTCAGAAAAAGGCCCTGAAGAAGGCTCTTGACCCGAAACAGCAACTTTCCTGCTCCTCTGATGCTGCCTGGCCTGCTGTGTTCCTCCAGCTCCACACAGTGCATAATCAATTGTTGAGGACAGTTGACAGTGGGGTTGACAGTCCTCAGGCGTTAACTCTTTGGTGGAAATGAGCAAGGTTAGAGCTTACAAAAAATCCAGGTTGGCTGCAGGTTTGCTGATGCTAACTGTTAATGAAAAGCTGGAGATGTGCACGTGGGTAAGTGCTGGAGAACATTATGCAGAACCCAGAGGAGTGCAGTCTCAGAAAAATAAAAGTGACCTATAATAATATGAACAGCCCCTCAAACAGTCCATGATGGAACGACTTTTGAGGGAGTCTCAAGGCCAGGTCATCCTTGCCTAAGAAAGGATATATTTAACTCAGAGGGAGTGCAGTGGAGTTCAAAGAACAATTTCCAGGGCTGCTGGGATTGTAGTAATGAGGATACATTGAAGAGATTGGCCATGTATCATTTGCTATTTAAAAGTATAAAAGGCAAACCCTTGAAAAGTTATAAAATTCTTAAACAACAGACAGTGTAGATCGAGAAAGGATGCTTCCATTGGCTAGAATTAAGGGAAACAATCTCAAAATAGATGGCAATCCATTCAGGGCTGAGATGAGGAGAAACTTCCTCAATAAAATGGTAATGAATTTTTGGAATTCTCTTCCCAGAGGGCAATGGAAGATTTTTTTAAAAATTAATTTATTTGTGGGGTATGGGCATTGCTGGCTGGCCAGAATTTATTGCCTGTCCCTAGTTACAGAGTCATCGAGTCATAGAGAGTCTTACAGTCACACAACAGGGGAACAGACCCTTCAGTTAAACTAAACCATGCCAACCGTGTTCCAAAATCAAATAGTCCCACTTGTCTTCATTTGGCCCATATCCCTTTAAACCTTCCCCTTTAGTGAGCAAAGCCAATTTTTTTTAAAGTTGTAACTGTATCTGCATCCACCACTTTCTCTGGTAGTTCATTCCACATACGATCCACTCTGTGTAAAAAGGTTACCCCTCATGTTCTTTTTAAAATATTTCACCTCTCACCCAAAAAATCCACCCCCAAGATTTGAAATCCCCCACTCTAGGGAAAATACCCTGCTATTCATCTTATCCACGTCCCTCATGATTTTGTAAAGTTCTATAAAGTCATCCCTCAACTTCCTATGCTCCGATGAAGAAAACCCAAACCTATCCAGCTGACCTTTGTAACTCAAACCCTCCATTCCTGGCAACATGCGGGTAAATCTTTTCTGAACCCTCTCCAAATTAACAAGATTCTTCCTACAGCAGAGTGACCAGAACTGTACATAGTACTCCAGAAGAGGCCTCATCAACATCCTGTACAATCACAATATGACATCCCAACTCCTAAATTGAATGGTCTGAGCAATGATGGCAAGCATACTGTGTGCCTTCTTAACCACTCTGTCTACATGTGATGCAAATTTCAAAGAATTATGGACCTGAACACCTAGGTCTCTCTGCTCTACAACACTGCCTCGGACCCTACCATTAGTTATATAAGTACTGTGCTTGTTTGATTTACCAAAATACAATGCCTCACCTTTATCCAAATTGTACTCTATCTGCCACTCTTTAGTCCATTGACCCAATTGATCAAGACCTCTTTGTAATCTTAGATAACTTTCTTCACTGTCCAATATACCGCCAATTTTAGTGTCATCCACAAACTTACTAACCATGTCTCCCAAATTCTCATCTAGATCATTTGTATAAATGACAAACAAAATTGGACCCAATACCAATGCCTATGGAACACTGCTGGTCATGGGCCTCCAGTCCAAAAAACACCTTTCCACCATCACTCTCTGTCTCCAACCATGAAGCCAATTTTGTACCCAACTGGCAAGCTCCCCGCTGAATCCCAGTGATCTGACTTTACCAATTAGTCTACCCAATTAGTCAACCTTACTATTCTACCATCACCAAACTTCTCGGTTACTTCCTCAAAACTCTAGTTGCCCTTGAGAAAATGGCAGTAAGCTGCCTTCTTGAACCGCTGCAGTCCATGTGCTGTTTGTTGGCCCATAATGCCATTGGGGGAGATATCCAGGATTGTGACTCAGCAACAGTGAAGTAACAGCCATATTTTTCCAAGTCAAGATGGTGAGTGGCTAAGAAGGGATGTCATTAGTCGTTAAATTAGAAAATAAACCAGTAAACTCTGCAATTTTAATAATATTTATAATGTGGAATGATTCAGAACAGTGAGTAGCTATTGGACCCAATATACCTGAACTGGCCCTTTGAAACAGTTGTTCAATTTGTCCCTCTCTACCCTGCTCTTTCCCTGTATCCCTATAAACCCTCCATTTCAAGGTATCTGCAATTCCCTTTTAAATGTTACTCATGAGACTGTTCCCACTGCTCATCTGGTTGTCTATTTCAGATCACAACCCCTCGCTGTGTAAAAACCATCTCGACGCTTTTTTTTAACCTACTACTTCAAATCTTTATCCTCTGATGATTGGGCCTCCTGTGTGTTTCTTCCCCATTCACTCTATCAAAATCCTTTGTAATTTTGAATGCTTTGTCAAGTTGTATCAGCATCACCTTCTTTATGGCAATAAGGGATAAGCAATAAATGCAGCCTAACAACCCGATGCCAAATCCCATTTTGTTTTTAAATCTCTCCTCCCTCAGTTATAAAAACACCTAAAACTGCTTGATTGCTTTTTTTTATGTTCCCAATAGAGTGCGTGGTGGATTTTTTTTACCCAATCTTTGAAAGCTCATGTGTCCTTAATGTACAACGTACCAGCCGTGTTTGCTAACTATATGGTCAGTAAATAAGCTCTTTAAAAACATAAATCAACTGCTTTTACTACGGATGGGCAATTAACTACCACTCCACCTCTGTTGATAGCTATAAATGCCAGCTAGTTCTGTTGGCAGAGAATTTAATGTCATAATTATGTCCGTCAGGAAGGAAAGCCTCAAAATCAAACAGAAGCAGAATTGTTAACCAAGTCTAGCAGCAGGAGCCTCTCACCTCCGAAAATAACAAAATCTGCCTGCTTAATCTACTAACATGCATATTGAAATTGCATATTGTACACAAATCCCAGCAATTTCAGCAAATCCCCAAAATCAGCCTGGTCAACAGGTATAGAATGTATATATTTGAATTGTGTACATATATAAGCTTATCTCATATATATTCAACCGTGATCTAAACAGTCTTAACTGATCATTTTTCCAAAATCAGACATAATGAATAAGTATGCAAGTGGTGAGGAGAAATTATTTTCCTGTTATTGTCAGGCTTACTGCAGAAGCTTAAATGGATCTTGCTGTGTGAAAATTGGCTGCTTTGCTTCCTACATTGCAATAGTGGCTACATTCCAAAAGTGCTCAATTGTTTGGGGATTGTTCTGGCACATCATAAGATTATAAAAGGTGCTACAAAAATCAAGTCTTTTCCATGTTTTTTTCGCTGCTGAAATGTTGCAATTTATTTCATTTGACAGCACAAGCATCTAAGTCAAGATCATATCCTTTATGACAGATAGCTGTGTAGCTGGAAATTCATTTTCTTGATGCCATCAATTATAATCGAGCAGAATAAAAATTAGGGCCAAATAGTAGTTGGAATTTTGTTGCTTAGCAAGGCCTAAAGCCAAACAAAAATGTGCAACTTTTGAATGTAGACCAATAATCTCTCTTGTGAAGAACACTTGAGGAAACAAAAATAGTCTGCTGGCTATGGATGCCATCACAGTAACCAAGGACAACATTTGTGGCTACCTTAAAGAAAATGGCTCTGGTACTGAGGGTCAATTCCCTCATCCAAAGCATTGTGGAGACATCTTAACGATGTTCAAGCATATCTAAGCTGCCGATAATTTCATCATCTCCTTTGAGTTCTTTCATGACTGAAGGATCTGGTGCAGGATTGATATGGCCTTCCACAGAACCAGTTATATTATCAATTTTTTTTTCTTTATTTCAAAGAAAATTACAACACAGGAACAGGCCCTTCGGCCCTCCAAGCCTGCGCCGATCCAGATCTTCTACCTAAACCTGTCGCCTATTTTCCAAGGATCTGTATCCCTCTGCTCCCTGCCAATTCATGTATCTGTCCAGATACATCTTAAATGACGCTATTGCGTCCGCCTCTACCACCTCTGCTGGCAATGCGTTCCAGGCACCTACCACCCCCTGTGTAAAGAACTTTCCACGCATATCTCCCTTAAACTTTTCTCCTCTCACCTTGAAATCATGACTCCTAGTAATTAAGTCCCCAACTCTGGGAAAAAGCTTCTTGCTATCCACCCTGTCTATACCTCTCATGATTTTGTAGACCTCAATCAGGTCCCCCCTCAACCTCCGTCTTTCTAATGTAAATAATCCTAATCTACTCAATCTCTCTTCATAGCTAGCACCCTCCATACCAGGCAACATCCTGGTGAACCTCCTCTGCACCGTCTCCAAAGCATCACATCCTTTTGGTAATGTGGTGACCAGAACTATACGCAGTATTCCAAACGTGGTCGAACCAAAGTCCTATACAACTGTAACATGACCTGCCAACTCTTGTACTCAATACCTCATCCGATGAATGAAAGCAAGCCGTATGCCTTCTAGACCACTCTATTGACCTGCATTGCCACCTTCAGGGTACAATGGACCTGAAAACCCAGATCTCTCTGCGCATCAATTTTTCCCAGGGCTTTTCCATTTACCATATAGTTCGCTCTCGAATTGGATCTTCCAAAATGCATCACCTCGCATTTGCCTGGATTGAACTCCATCTGACATTTCTCCGCCTAACTCTCCAGTCTATCTATATTCTGCTGCATTCTCCAACAGTCCCCTTCACTATCTGCTACTCTACCAAATCTTAGTGTCATCTGCAAACTTGCTAATCAGACCATCCATACCTTCCTCCAGATCATTTATGTATATCACAAACAACAATGGTCCCAACACGGATCCCTGTGGAACACCATTGGTCACAGATCTCCATTTTGAGAAACTCCCTTTTACTACAACTCTCTGTCTCCTGTCGCCCAGGCAGTTCTCTGTCTATCTAGCTAGTACACCCTAGACCCCATGTGACTTTAGTTTCTCCATCAGCCTACCATGGGGATCTTTATCAAATGCCTTACTGAAGTCCATGTATATGACATCTACAGCCCTTCCCTCATCTATCAACTTTGTCACTTCCTCAAAGAATTCTATCAAGTTGGTAAGACATGACCTTCCCTGCACAAAACCATGCTGCCTATCACTAATAAGCCAATTTTCTTCCAAATGTAAATAGATCCTATCCCTCAGTATCTTCTCCAGCAGCTTCCCCACCACTGATGTCAGGCTCACCAGTCTATAATTACCTGGGATTATCCTTGCTACCCTTCCTAAACAAGGGGACAACATTAGCAAATCTCCAGTCCTCCGGGACTTCACCTGTGCTCAAGGATGCTGCAAAGATATCTGTTCAGGCCCCAGCTATTTCCTCTCTCGTTTCCCTCAGTAACCTGAGATAGATCCCGTCCGGACCTGGGGGCTTGTTCACCCTAATACCTTTTAGAATACTCAACACTTTCCTCCTCCTTATGCTGATTTGACCGAGAGTAATCAAACATCTATCCCTAACCTCAACATCCGTCATGTCCCTCTCCTCAGTGAATACCGACGCAAAGTACTTGTTGATGTCAATGCTTCGGGGAAACCTTTTGCAGCTACACTACCTCTGGCCTTTCACTGAGGATGTTACATTTCTAACTTATTGTGCATTGAAGTGTATGAGGTCAAGGTGAATTATATGAGTGTTCAGAATAACTTATAAGCGATGTAAATTTTTAATAATTGAGTGATGGAGATGTGGTGAAGTAAGTAGTCACTGAGACTAACCTTGAGGTTGGTAGAATTTATGACTTTTAACTAATTATGTTAAGGCCATCAAACTTCTTGTGGCACAGAATCTTGGCCCTTGGAATTATTTTCTTGGCATTGAGCTCCAGAACTATCTGTTACCAACATCCTCACATCATATTCAGGGGGATTGCTGGCCCTCTGGTGATATAGGATATCTTTCCTCCTTTCACCCACTACCCTCAGATTTGTAACAGTATTCTAAAGCCTGTACGTACTGTATTGACCTATAGCCAAACATTGATCATTCTTTACCAGGTAAGTATTAGTTACAAAATGACTCCCAGCATTTATGGCAACCAAACCTTTTTGAAAGATCCATGCTGGCTTTCACAAAAGCAAGCTATTCATAGGAATGAGTCCTCTGCTGAGACATTCCGCCAATTGACAGCACAGTTAGAGTCAATGAGCTGCCTACATTCCATTCAAAAGGCAAGAATAATCATATGTCCAGACTACATGTTCGTATTTGGGAGCTGCCCAATTTATACAAGAACCTAAATGGGAACTAAATAAGGCTTTGAAGAAATGTCATTAGAGTAGATAGCTTTAACTGAAGAGCTGATATTGTCACAGGAGTGAGAGATGAAGTTGTTTCATTCCATGCTGTTTGTATTAAGTGCATTATAGCTCCAATATTCCTACTTTTGTTAATTTCCGTTGCATATGAGTGAGCTAGATTCTTTACCTACTAAACAAAATGCTTTTTATTGTCTAATGAGCATTTTGAACTTGCATCCAAGGAGCATACTACTGACACTTTATTTCATTTCAACTTCAAAAGTCTATCAGGATTAACTATCCCTCTTTCATCTCCATTCTCTAACTGAACAGTAGTTCTTGATTCAGTTTAGTCACATGGGATCTACATTCATTGTCAGTGAACTGGAATTAATAATAAAGCCCAGCAAGTTTTCATGCAAACTTAAAAGTTCTGAAGTTGTTGAAAGCAGACATTGATTTTGATTTGGAATAATAATTGGAAGAAGCACTGGGGGTAGCAGGGCACTGAGTATAATCTGAGTAGGAAACCTAAGCGTCCGCAACCGTGAGAAGTTCAGTAGTAACACTACTGTTGGACCTGGCTCAGAACAGAAGGACATTGTTGCCAGAACAGACTTAGAGCACATGATGAGATAGAAAAATCAATTCAAACTTGTTTTTATCAATCCACTTGAGGCAGGTGTGTCCGAGCATGATGGCATTTGTGGGACTGATGCTAACCCAGATTTGGGGGATCGAGTTCCATAAGAGAAGGAAATTTGAGAACTGGCTGAAAAAGAGAACAATAACTAATGTGAAAGTGGAGAGACCTCAATGGGCAACCAACCTAGTAAACTTCATTGTACTATACCAAGCTGCCGTCATATTACCACCATCATTAATCTTCAGAACCTACAGAAGATGAGCCAGCAAGCCTTTCACCACTCTCTCCATTGAGTCAGAGACTTTCACCTTGATATGTTCAGTCCGGTGAGGGAAACATTGATATGTGTCCACAGTTGGTCGAGGAGAATGTGAATGAGGTCTCTTGCAATCAGAGGACAGCTCTAGGCAGAAGGTGATCTCATGGTCTTGGCCATTAATTACTTCTTCAAACTGCACAGACAAGGCACAGTATCATCACATGGGATTGTTAGTAGAATTTGCCAAACTGGATCAAAGAATTAAGGAGTCCAGCTGTAGTATCAGTACCATTCTGGCTCTGCATGCATGCACCTGACTGTCTCTATGAACAGGTTGGTGACTATAATGAAGATCTAGGTCTAGAACACTTATTATCTGCTGGAAATGCACATGGACCTATAATGTTCTAAACCATAGGTGCTCAGTGTCAATGGCAAGAGACCTTAGACTCACTCTAGGTACCACTCCCTGTCATGGAGTCAGGGATCCTTGAGGCATGACATTGAGATATGCAGCCAACTCATTGCCTTTAACGCAACAACACTGAAGCTAAACAGAATGTGCAGGAATTACGTAGCCTGCACATAGCATTTCATGCTTAGACCCTTCTTGTGAATGAGAGTATAGAATCAGTGATGATTCCGCTCAATTCTACAGGGAAAGGTATGTTCTGCATAGTAGTTTTTTTTAAGGGAATGTGCTGAGATTCAAGGCTGGGGGGTGTACAATGAGAAGCTCACACATCCACTTTCCCTCTGTCTGTCGAAAGCAACTGAACGAAGTGCTGCCTCTTACCATCCTTCATGTTCTCTTTTGTGTTGCTGTCCCTTTAGCAGCTATGATTGTTCAATCATTCCCCTGCCCCCCCCACCCCGTGTCCATTGAACCCCTATATGTAATTACTAATGAGCCCAGTTTAGCCCAGATTTCATAACTTTGAAAATGCCCATGACCTACACTTTCCTATGTGGAGATCAGAGTTACTGTGACCTGCGTGAGAGCACATTTTGGAACTACCAGTACTATCCTATTCCCAACAGGATGAGGACATTTTCGATGCCTGAGGTAGGGTACAGTTGGTCTTTAAATAAGGTGCCAAACATGGCAGTGGCAAACTCTTCCACCGTTCCTGTTATCCTGTGATCCCTGAAGAAAGGCTTCCAAGAGTTTGGTCTCATAATTAACGAGGTGAAAAGTGGAAGATAACCTGAGAAAGGTCTCTCTGAGATATGTCAGACTGGGCACAATGAATCGCAACCAAACACTTTAATTCCAAATGGGAAAATTCCACCCCATGGTTTTAGAACAGTATTAAAGGAATTACATAGTGCATCAGATACACTAAAGACATTGTGACCTAACAAGATTCTGGATCTATCACAGAACTCTTGTCCCCTAGAGTTAGCTGCGGTTCTAACAAAACTGTTCCAGTATAGCTACAATGCTGGCATCTACTCAGTAAGGTGGAAAATTCCCAGTTATGCATTGTCCTCGAAAGCTGGACAAATCCAATCTTAACAGTTATTGTTCCACGAGTCCATTCTTAATTATCCTTAAAAGCATGAAAGACGTTGACAATGCTATCAAGTGAAACATTCAAAAATATCCTGCACACAGGTAGGTTTGGTTTCTGTCACTTAACTTTAGACTTAGTTCAAAGCTAACATGCACCAAAGAGATAAATTCCGGAGATGGACTGAAAGTAACCAAATTTGACCTCAAGTTGACATTTGACCAAATATTGTATCAAGTATCCTCAGCAAAATTGACATTGAAATAAACAAAGAGGAAAGTTCTCAGTGGCTGCAAGCTATGCCAAAAGGAAAGGAGGGTGGTCATAGCTATTATAAGCTTGTCCAACTTTTCTGCAAAATGATGGGCCACTTTTCAGTTTTTATCACACTCAAAAGCTGAAGGGTGGAAGGGCTTGAGCAAATTTCAGAAAAAAATCTCAAACATCAGAAAATGACCACCCCCAACAACACTGTTTAGCCAAGATAACAAGGTGTAGAGCTGGATGAACACAGCAGGCCAAGCAGCATCATAGGAGCAGGAAGGCTGACGTTTCGGGCCTACACACTTCTTTTATTATTCAGAGGCATTACTCCCAGCTATAACAACATCTCAGGTGGTACCACTGGTCAGCAACTTAATTGGACCAGCCATACAAATATTGTGGCCACAACAGCAGGTCAGAAACTTAGTGGTTAGCAATAAATCAGACACATCCTTGATTTTCAGAGACTATTCACTATCTACACAGCACTAGTCAGGACTGTGGTGGAATACTCCCTGCTTGCTTAGACGAGTGTGGCTCCAACAACTTTTAAGAAGCTCAAAATCACCCAGAAAAAAACATTTCTGTTCATTCTTGTCTTCCGTTACCTTAAACTTTTATTCACTGCATCAACTTTTGCTGACATTGTAATGTGTATCATTTACAAGATGCACTATATCAACTTGCCACAGCTTCTTTAAACTTACTTTCTTAAACTGCCAAACTTACTTTCTCTCCTAGCTTTACGTATAGGCTAGCAGATAGGGAACACTACCATTCACATATTCCCTTTCAAGTCACCTGACTGGGAAATACAATGTCATTAGACATTGGAGTGGAAGTAGGCTGCACTGCCATTCAATGAGATAATGGCTCAACCCCACATCCCTGCCTTATTCCCACAAACCTTAACTCCCTTACTGGTTAGAAATATGTTACCTCAACCTTGTGAATAATTAAAAACGCAACTGATTGTTGTTGCTTCCACAGTGTGTCAAAGTCCTGGAACTCCCTTCTTAATTATAACAGGGGTGCAGCACGGACACACAGACAGCAGAAACTCAAAAAGTTGCCACCATTTGCTCAAAGGCAAATTAAGATCAACAATAAATGCTGGCATTGCAAATGATGTCTGAAATCATTAATAAACAAGAAAGAAGCTGATATCTGTATAAACTATTTTTTGCATGAGATCCATTTTAAGGAATAAAATAAATTCAGTCACAATTGGGTTTTGTTCATGGGAAACTTTATTTTGTATGTAAATTGGGATAAACCATACATCAATAATTAGATCAATAAACTCTTGTTATTCTCATGCATCAGTAATTGAAAGCTGTAAACAAGGCTAACTGAAATCCAAGAATAGTTACAGTAATTAATTAGACCTGTCACTGGCAAAGGGGTGCTAAGATTTTCCTAATTCATCAAAGTGAAGCAATACATAACAAGTATTACAGAAGTGCATAATAGTAACATGCATTATGTGCACAACACTGCATTGTCACTTAGTGCTTACCCTGAATACACTTTGCTTTCTTCTAGGTTGACTGTATTCTTTTCTCCTTCAAAAGGCAGCTCTGAAAATCATGCAACAGGGTTTCCTTCAGAAAAAAATTTTCATGGAGATTTTTTTCCACATCACTAAGTAGGCCTCTCTATAAATGAAAAGGTCTGTTGCAACGGTGAACAAGATTCACTGCCACAGTTCAGCAAGGGTGCTTTGTCAGCACCTTCCGAACCCACAACCTCTACCACCTAGAAGGACAAGAGCAACAGACACATGGAAACACAACAACCTGTAAGACCTCTTCTGAGACACCCACTATCCTGACTTGCAACTATATTGCTGTTCCTTTAATATCATTGAGTGAAAGTCCTGTGATTTCCTTCTTAACGCTTCTGCAGGTGTAACTACATGATATGGGCTTCAATAGTTCAAGAATGTAGCTTACCCCAACTTCTGAAGGGGAATTAGGGATAAGCACTAACTGCTAACCTAGTCAAAGATGCCCACATTCTATGCAAGCATTATTGGAAGAGAGCTGCAAGTGAATTGACATTGTAAGATTCCTTCTGAAGTCAAGTGAACACAATCATAGAATCCCTAGAGTGTGGAAACAGGCCCTTCGGCCCAACAAGTCCACTCCGACCCTTGGAGCATCCCATCCAGACCCATCCCCCTATAACCCACCTAATCTACATACCCCTGAACACTACAGGCAATTTAGCATGGCCAATTCATCTAACCTACACATCTTTGGACTGTGGGAGGAAACCGGAGTACCTGGAGGAAACCCACGCAGACACAAGGAGAACATGCAAACTCCACAGACAGTCGCCCAAGGGTGGAAGTGAACCCAGGTCCCTGGCGCTGTGAGGCAGCAGTGCTAACCACTGAGCCACTGTGCCGCCCCGTGACGATGTACAAGATAAGGCAATCATGAGAGTAGAATTCAAAGACTTTTCAATTTACGGGCTAAAATGTAATGTTTCCTAAGTTGATCATTAAGTTGATCACCAATGATCACAATGGCTAAATGCTTAATCTTCCATTAAAAAAAGGCCTCACAAAAAATACTGTGAGCTTTCTCAGCAACCATTTCACTAGTTTGATTAAATCAAGCCTGTTGCAGACAGAGATGAGAAAGTAACAAAACATTAGTTCTTTTCCTTTACAGTCTGTAATCGGTGTGTTTTTTAAATGAAAGATTAATATGTTTCATAACCCTGGTGTACATGGTCAATCAAATGATCAGCAACAAGATTTCTTGAGATCAAATGGAAAGGGTTACTTTGCCAAAATTTCACTGCAAGATTCTAACTCATCATCACTAATCACACTCAAAGAAAAATACTATTAAACAAGATAATGTATTTTTCCAGGTTATAACTCTAGAGGAATATCTTGTGAGTTACATAACTTGGCTCATATTAGGGAAGAAGCAGTTATTGCAGCAATGGTGGAAAAGGCATTTCCATAGCTGAAATATAGTTCTTAATAGCCACAGTCATAATTCAGGACAATTGCAGGCTTGCTTCAAAGAGATGAATTTTCAGCAGGTCAGCAGTTAGTCACTTGCCATTTCCTAAGTGGGACATCATATTCCAACAATGGTGGACTTGAAAAGGAATAGACTGGGAGACATTAAACTGTTACACTCTCCAGTTTTAAGTCTTGTTGTTGTTTCCTTTAGTGCTGTTATTTCATGCTGTGTAGTTTGCACAATGACTGGTTTCCCCTTGTTGTTTATGGTAATAAAACTTGTTATCTGTTATTAGTTTCAGTCAATACTGATCAACATTTCTGCTGTCCACTCAGCATGACTTGGAGTTCGACTGCTACACAGTGGTAATAGATACGGATTTGATACGATGTGTTTCTGGAATCTGGGAGTTGTTTCATCATAAACAACCTTTATTATTAACCTAGATCTGTTTTACACTCACAATCTCCCAAAGACACAAAGATGGGCTTTCTACTTTCAGCAGGAACTTTATACCTGAAAAGATAATATTTATGTTAGCTCCCATAACTTAAAGACAAGACATGCATTACATAGAACTGGAGGATTCAATCTATTTTTATTGTACTTCTTGGTAACTACATACATTATAATCACATCGCTCCACGTCTGAGCTCAAACTAGGAAATTCATACGTAACCTAAAGCACACTTCCCTCAGTGCGTCACGCTGCAAGAGAATTCAGTAAGATGGAGATTGAGACATTTATACCATCAAGGTACATGCTTTGATACAATGATGATATCATGAGCATGTACCTATAGGCATATTGCATGCTAGCTATGAGACAGTGTGTCCTTTCACCTCTATTTATGATTTAAATATATTTATAGCTTTCAAAAGGCATTTGAATGGGTATAAGAGGAGGAAGAGTTTAAAGGGATATGTGCCAAATGCTGGCAAATGGGACTTGTTTTATTTCGGATATCTGGTCAGCATGGATGAGTTAGAGCGAAGGGTCTGTTTCCGTGCTCTTTATCTATATGACTCTACGACTCTACAACTGTCTTTTTCATACTCTCTTTGATAAGATTTGAGCTCAAGGACAGTGACAGTGAGAGTTCAAAAATTTTGGAATTAAGGTTAATCCAATAAAGACAAGTGGTGCGGTTTGCACAAATTATCTTGCATTTACTTGTCTAAAGAAAGCACTTCATCCATGATCATTCAATTAGAAACTTACTGGAGACCTGACGGAAAAAAAACCCCAAAAGAACTGTGGATGCTGAAACGAAAACAGAAATTACTGGAGAATCTCAGCAGTTCTGGCAGCATCTGGAGAGACAGAAAACAGAGTTAACGTTTTGGGTCCAGTGACCCTTCTTCAGAGACTTGAATTGCTTCTCAATTTGTGCAGAAATTACAAATTCACCCAACCTTTGGCAACCATATTATCAACCTTCTAATGTTCACTGTAAAAGAAAAGGAAGTCCAGAAGATTCCATGCTTTAAAGTTATGAATATGAAATGTTATTACTGGCCATGACAAAACTGTAATTATCTTACCTTTATTCTCTTTCTTGCATGAAAGAGCCTTCTGTCAGTCAAAATTCTGATTTCTAGTCTATCTCCAAATTTACCAGAATACATATCATATATTCCCAGTTTCTCACACAACTCTTCTCTCTATCAGAAAGGGTAATGGAGACATGGAGTGTGGTTTCCAATTATGGGCTCCATCATTGGGGATTTGCCTGCCAGGGGCACTTAAGAGGAAATCATGGAGATCGCAGTGCCACAGTCTCATGAGGAAAACCTAAATTTATTTTGCACTCTGAAAATAGTAAAAGGTGGCATGGTATTTCATGTTACCAAACGTAATTTTATATTGAGCCACATGTGAGGACAAGTATTCAATATCTTAACCAAATAGATAGTTTTAAAGGAGGAGATTCGAAGAGGTTAGAGAAAGAAATCTGTGGTTTATAACTCCGGAAGCTGTTTAAATTTCACTTGCAGTATATGTTCTCTTTTTGCATTAATGTTAGCTTCATGCTTTGCATCCTGACTGAATAATATTTAACTCAGAAATGTAAGAAATTACTGCTCTTAATCTCACATCTTGTAACATTTTTGTTGAAATATAAAATCTTATGAAACTGTTGACACAGCAGTAATTTTCTCTCACCAGAGATCCAGAAACAATTTGAAATAGTCAATGGAAACGTCAGTGTCATTTGGTTCAGGCTTCCCTGATGACATACCTATTTTGTCAGGATCAACACAGTGTGAAGCTGGAGGAACACAGCAGGTCAGGCAGCATCAGAGGAGCAGGAAAGTTGATATTTCAGGTTGGGACACTCCTTCTGATGGTGCCTGACCTGCTGTGTTCCTTCAGCTCCACATTGTGTTGTCTCTGACTCCAGCATCTGCAGTTCTTGCCTTAGCCAAGTAATTTGGCAGGATGGCACTTTGTAAATCCCATCATCTACACAAGTGATTAGAAATTTCAAGATGTTTATCAGCATGCTATAAACTAAAAAGCTGACCTTGAGCTAGAGGAGAGAGGTTACTTGCTTGATACCAATATTTTCATTGGATATAATGTTCAATGATGATGTAAACAACCAACCCTTAGAAATGGATGTCAGGCAGTGATTCTCAGATGGAAAATTATCCCTGAACCATGTCAGATGACCAATAGAAGGGATCCTTAAAACTTTGACAAGAGAACATGAGTTGCCATCACAGGTTACTGAGATCAACTCACTCTGTGGCAACTGTCCATTCAGCCTCTGAAATCAATGATACACCCTCAGGGTTGGATCATTTCTCTGAATGCATAGCTAATGTATTATATCTAAACTGCAGCTTCTTAATAATCATAAAGACTAACTTATAGTTACTGAAAAAAAGACTTTCTATCTTAGTCTCCGTGAATCAGACAAAGAGGAGGGCAGTGTATTTGGAGTAGTTAGTTCTAATTGGGTATAGCATTGCCACATTTATAATGGACAGAACTTACCATTTTTCTCCTGTGTAGAAACCCCAATGTCTTGGATATGGCATAGATGGACTGTACTTTAAGTTGATAAAATAAAAGGGCTAGATGAAATGCCTTCAAGGAAACTGAGTGAGGTGACAGTGGAATTGTAAATACACAAGCCATAATTTTCCAGACTCCTTAGACCCCGTAGTCAAGACGGCTGGAAAATAACAAATGTTAATCCTTGTTGAAAAAAGGGTGCAAAAGTAAACATAGCTACTAGCCATCAGTCAGGTTAACGTTGATGTTAGGGATACTTCCAGAAACAAAAATTAAAGACAAAATTAATCATCACTTGGACAAATATTGGTAAATTAAAGAAAGTCATCATGGATTTGTTAAGTCAAAATCATACTTATCTCACTTGGTGGAATTTTTTTTAAAGGGGTAACAGGTAGGTTTGATGAGCATAATGATGTTGATGCCATGTAAATAGCCTTCCAAAAGACACGTGAAACACTGCTACGCGCAGCCCTATAGCGAAAGTCAAAGCTTATGGAACATAAAAGTCATTTGCAGCATGGTCAGAAAATAGGCCAAGTGACAGGACGCAGACACTAGTGGTTAACATGTTTTGTGGATCGAGAAATATTTATAGTAGGATTTCTCAGTGTTCAGTCGTGGGACCCCTGCTTTTTATGATGTATATCAATAACCTGGAGCAAAAGGTACAAGACACAACTTCAAACTTTATTTTTATATCTAAATATATTCATATACAAAATTTGGAAGGAAGGTGCTGAAAATTTGAAGAGCAACAGATGGTCCAGCGAGTGTAGGACCTCCAACGGCTGCCTATCAGCATCCACTTGAAGAGTTTGCAGCTAAATGTCCCCTCAGGATGTACAGAAGGTTCAGAACTCTATCATCCTTGATGCTATTTTCCTCCAAATGAGAAAGGCACAGTGTCACCGCAGACTGATTTTTTTCTAAGGACACCATCACAGCACCATACCAACTGCTGGAGAGAGACCTGCAGCATTGTGAGGGTGACCAGCATGTCTCAGATATTGTTAGAGCGATAGCTGCAGTTTTATGGAACTGGCTGCTTCTAAGAATCCACTGCTGAACTGGTTGGAATATTATAATTCTCGACCCACAAATGAATTCAGTGTTATTGATGAAATTTGTGCCAGATCACATTGCTTCATCTCGTTTTCTTGCGATGAGATCTATACTTCAGCCTGAACACTAAGCCTTGACAACAAGCTAACTTCCCAAGGTGCGGGGAGATACAGACTGTCTACACATTACATTGAGAGTTCCATTTTTGTTGAATTCTTCAACAAAATTGGAGTTCCATTTCATCAATGTTCAAGTCATCTGTGATCATCAGTAACATTTCTTTAAAGTATACCCCAGGTACCTTGGAAACTGCCATGGTGTCTATTACTTTGCTTCATTATGACTGATGACTCTGTTACTGAACCCCCTGACTGAGGCTCTGGATAAATATAAATTAGCCCATTCTTTCACCAAGACCATCATGGAGCACATACGCAACATGCTGAAGTTGAGATTCTGATGTTTGGATCAATTGGAGGATGGGGCATTATACTTGCATGTTTGGTCTGCACAACTGAAGCAGACAATGAGGAGACATGATGGACTATGAAGAACTGGGAGAGGGACAGTAGTCTTTCAATGAGAGAAATCTAGGCATTGAGCAGGAGGAACCTCACTTTCTGAATATTAGTGCACTGCAGAGTCAGGCACAGCAAGCCAGGCTCGTCCCAGCGGGTAAAAGTTGTGTACACCAATGGCTGACTGCAAACTGGTTGGTGCTCAAAAAGCAAGCAGTCTCTAATCTGCTCCCAGAGGCAACTGCAACTTAAATTTGTTTAGCAGCTTTTGCTGTTTGAGCACTTTCAATTATTTAAGGCTTTTCAGTAATGTGACAGCTCCGCATTGAACGATGAGAAGATATCAGGCTACACTGGTTATTGGGTAAAGAGTAGCACTCCTTTAGAAACAATTCTAAGAAGGGATGAAACAAGGGAAGGGTAAGCTGAGTAGCTTGGTTCTTAAATAGCAATGCATTTTTGAATGTGTGCTTGTAGTTGCAATAATGTGTCAGCCTCACTGCATCCTTAGAAATGTTTGCTTTTAGTTTCCCTCCCTCTATGTTGCGATGAAGAGAAATTCGGGGCTGGCAGCATTTGACCTGGTGGTTGGCTGCTTTAAATACAGCTCCACTGCCAGGAAGTGTAGGTGGTCCCAGGAGTAGGAGTCCCATTGCCTGTGATGAAGGAGGAGATATGACAAATAGGGCACAATCACACTTCGAGCGTGAAATCTTGCATGGACTCAGGGAGAGAATTTCACTGAAGTTGGCGCTTAGCTGATTTCCAGTAAAATTCAACGTGATCTTACACTTGAGGCCATTTTGTTTAGATCTTCTCCATAAATGGAAACTACAGTGACGATAATGGGGGTCAGCAAGGTGAAATTCATAGAATATGACCTCCCTGATTGGGGCTGTTAATTTGGTCCAATAAGGGAACCTTAGCTGACAGATAAGAACAGGAGTGTCAGACATCGTGTTCACACTGACAGCTGGCCCTGAGGAACCTGGATCAGTGTCAAGGACTCTCTATGCGTAAATAAAGGGTGTCTTGGTGACGGGATACTGGCCTCTGTGAAGTTATTTCAGAAACATCTTTCCTCGGTCTACTCTATCAAATTCTATCAGCATGTAAGCATCGCTCAGGTCAGACCTTGGTTCTCTCTTTTCGAGAAGGAAAAGCCAAAGTTTGATAAATGTTTCCTTTTTTTTCGCTTTTGCATCATTATATTTATGTTTTTATCCATCTTTCAGGTAGTAAAGGGAAAATAACATGATCAAATATGTTTTGGGGCTATCATGTTATTTCATAGTAATGTTACTGCATTTTAATCAGTATAACATTGCCAGTTGATGATGTTGATCTCCGTAAACAAGTCAAATAATA
Source organism: Ginglymostoma cirratum (assembly GCA_024137785.1). Classification (NCBI taxonomy): domain Eukaryota; kingdom Metazoa; phylum Chordata; class Chondrichthyes; order Orectolobiformes; family Ginglymostomatidae; genus Ginglymostoma; species Ginglymostoma cirratum. The sequence goes on from JAHRHZ010000049.1 coordinate 15,682,060, forward strand.
AGCAAAATTGTTTCTGGGCAGACACCCAATGTCACACTTTTACATAGAAAAGACACATAGAAGCATAGAACAGTACAGCACAGTACAGGACCTTCGGCCCACGATGTTGTGCCAACCTATTAACTTACTAAGGTCAATCTACCCTGCATACCCTACATTTTACTATCCTCCATGTGCCTATCCAAGAGTTGCTTAAAAGCCTCTGAAGTATCTGACTCCACTACCACGACTGGTAGCACATTCTATGCTGTGCACCCACCAATCTCTATGTAAAGAACCTACTTCTGACATCTCCTCTCTACTTTCCTCGAATCACCTTAAAATTATGCCCCCTCGTAATACGCATTTCCGCCCTGGGAAAAAGTCTCTGACTACCCACTCTATCTATGCCTCTCATCATCTTGTAAACTTCTATCAAGTCACCTCTCATCCTTCTTCGCTCCAATGAAAAAAGCCTTAGCTCCCTTAACCTTTCCTCATAAGACCTGCCCTCCAGTCCAGGCAGAATCCTGGTAAATCTCCTCTGCACCCTCTCCAAAGCTTCCACATCCTTCTTATAATGAGGTGACCAGAACTGAACACAATATTCCAAGTGTGGTCTAAACAGGGTTTTATAGAGCTGCAGCATAACCTCACAGCTCTTAAGCTCAATTCCCCTGCCAATGAAAGCCAACACACCATACGCCTTCTTTACAATCCTATCAACTTGGGTAGCAACTTTGAGGGATCTATGGACGTGGACCCCAAGATCCGTCTGTTCCTCCACACTGCTGAGAATCTTGCCATTAACCCTGTATTCTGCATTCAAATTCCACCCTCCAAAATTAATCACTTTACACTTTTCTGGGTTGAATTCCATCTGCCACTTCTTTGCCCAGCTCTGCATCCTGTCAATGTCCCGTTGCAACCTACAACAGCCCTCCACGCTTCCCACAACTCCACCAAACTTGGCAAACTTACTAATCCACCTTTCCACTTCCTCATCCAAGTCATTTATAAAGATCACAAAGAGCAGAGGTCCCAGAACGGGTCCCTGCGGAACACCACTGGTCACTGAGCTCCAGTCTGAATACTTTCCACCTACTGCCACCCTCTGTCTTCTATTGGACAGCCAGTTTTGTATCCAGACAGCCAAATTTCCCATGCCTCCTTACTTTCTGAATGAGCCTCCCATGTGGAACCTTATCAAATGCCTTGCTAAAATCCATATAACCACATCCACTGCTTTGCCTTTATCAATGTGTTTTGTCACATCCTCAAAGAACTCAATAAGGCTTGTGAGGCATGACCTGCCCCTCACAAAGCCATGCTGACTATTTCTAATCAAACTGTGCTTTTCCAAATATTCATAAATACTATTTCTCAGAATCCTCTCCAATGATTTGCCCACATTTAATTCTATTATATTTTTGTTCTCTTTAATCCCGCATTTTGCATATAAATCCTTCTCACATTAGTAATGCCAGCTGTATTCATTCAATATATTTGTTTTCCAAACAAGAATGAAGATTACATTAATATGAAGATTTATTTGAAGACATCAAGCTTGATCTTGAACTTTATTCAAATTACCTCATAGTGCATTGAGGTGGTTATACCCTTCCCTCTGAATCAGAACATGGTAGGTTTAAGCCACAGTCCAAAAGCATATAAACATAAACTCAACTGACATTTCAATACGGAGTTGATAGAGTGTTGCAGTATTTCAGATATCAGCTGTCAACACACTGCACAGTTGTTAGCCTTGCCCCAGTGAAATTGACACAGTCTGTATAGTACCACCGGAGGCGATGTTACACAATTGAAATTCTCCACAGTTGTCTTTCAGTTGCAATGTTAAACTGAGACCCTCTTTGCCCGGTGAGAATGTGAGGAAATGATGAGAAATGCCCAAGGACCATCTAGTATTAGTGTTGCGCAATGAGGCAGACTTGATAAGGGTGCTTAAGGTGAAGGAAACCTTAGGAGGCAGTGATCATAACATGATTCAATTTACTCTGCAATTTAAGAAGGAGAAAATAGAATCAGATGTAATGGTATTACAGCTGAATAAAGGCAAGTACAGAGGCATGAGTGAGGAGCTGGGCAGAATTGACTGGGAGAGGAGCCCAGCAGGAAAGACAGTGGAACAGCAATGGCAGGAGTTTCTAGAAGTAATTCAAGAGACACAGTAAAAAAAAATCAACTCGAGGAAAAAGAAGCAAGGTACAGGGATGATGAGGCAACCATGGCTGACTAGGGAAGTCAGAGATAGCAGCAAAGCAAAAGAGAAAGCATCTACTGTTGCTTAGGACAGTGGGAAACCAAAGGATTGGAAAGCTAACAAGGACCAACAGAGGGCAACAAAAAAAGAAATAAGGAGGGAGAAGATTAAATATAAGGGGAAGCTAGCTGGTAATATAAGGGAAAACTGTAAGAGTTTCTTTAGATATATAAAAGGCAAAAGAGAGGCAAAAGTGGACATTGGACCACTGGGAAATGACGCTGGAGAGATAGTAGTGGGGAACAAAGAAATGGCTGAGGAACTGAATAATTACTTTACATCAATCTTCCCAGTAGAAGACACGAGTAATATCTCAAAGGGGGCAGAGCTGAGTATGGTGGCTATCACCAAGGAGAAGTTGCCATAAAAACTGAATGGCCTGAAAGTGGATAAATAAACGACCAGTTGGACTTCACCCCAGAGTTCTTAAGGAGATAGCTGAAGAGATAATGGAGGCATTAGTGGTGATCTTTCAGGAATCATTAAGAGCCAGGGAGGGCCCCAGAGAACTGGAAAATCGCTGACGTGACACCCCGGTTTAAAAAGGGAAGAAGGCAAAAGACTGAAATTACAGGCTGATTAGCCTAACCTTGGTCGTGGGTAAGATTTTCGAGTGCATTGTGGAAGTTGAGATTTCTGAACAGTTGGAAGTGCATGGTAAAAAGTGCAGGGCAAAGTCAGCATGGCGTTGGCAAGGGGAGGTCATGCCTGAAAAATCTGTTAGAATTATTTCAGGAAATAATGAGCAGGTTAGACCAAGGAGACCCAATAGATGTTATCTACTTTGACTTCCAGAAGGCCTTTGACAAGGTGCCGTTCAGGAGGCTGCTGAGTAAGACAAGGGTCTATGGTGTTAGAAGTTAAGTGCTAGCATGGATAGAAGATTGTCTGCCTGGCAGAAAGCAGAGAGTGGGGTTAAAAGGCTCCTTCTCAGGTGGCAGCTGGTGATAAGTGGTGTTCCGCAAGGGTCAGTGTTGGGACCTCAGCTTTTCACTTTATATATTAATGATCTAGATGAAGGAAGTGTGGGCATTCTGACTAAGTTTGCAGACATTACAAAGATAGGTAGAGGGACAGGTAGTATTGAGGATATGGGGAGGCTGCAGAAGGATTTGGACAGGTTAGGAGAGTGGGCAAAGAAGTGGCAGATGGTGTACAACGTGGGAAAGCATGAGGTCATGCACTTTGGTAAGAAGGATAAAAGCATGGACTATTTTCTAAATGGGAGAAAATGCAAAGAAACTTGGGAGTTCTAGTCCAGGATTCTCTCAAGGTAAACTTGCAGGTTGAGTCAGTAGTTAGGAAAGTAAACGCAACTTTGGCATTTATTTTGAAAGGACTTGAATATAAAAGCAGGGATGTACTCCTGAGGCTCTACAAGGCTCTGGTCAGGCTACATTTGGAGTATCGTGCGCAGTTTTTGGCCCCATATCTCAGCGGAGATGTACTGGCTCCAGAGCGGGTTCAGAGGTGGTTCACAAGAATGATTGCAGGAATGCAATGCTTATCATATGAGGAACGTTTGAGGACTCCAGGTCTATACTCGATGTAGTTGAGAAGGATGAGGGTGAATCTAATTGAAACTTACAGAATACTGAATGGCCTGGACAGAGTTGATGTTGGGAAGCTGTTTCCATTAGCAGGAGAGACTAGGACCCGAGGGCACAGCCTTAGAGTAAAGGGAAGACCTTTTAGAACGGAGATAAGGAGAAACTTCTTCAGCCAGA
>JAHRHZ010000049.1:15696049-15722880 GCA_024137785.1 Ginglymostoma cirratum
TTCAGAACCCTCTTCCCCTCCCCCATTTCTGATGAAGGGTTTAGGCCTGAAACGTCAAGTTTTCCTGCTCCTGTGATGCTGCTTGACCTGCTGTGTTCATCCAGCCCCATGTTTGTTATAGCGGGGAAGTGAATGTGGGTTGGCGCCTGTGCAGGGCACCCCAAGGTCAAGAAGTGTGATTAAAGTGTCTGTGTTCAAAACTACTGTTTAGTTTCTAATAGTGATTAGTCTGTGTTAAGTTGATAACTGATAGTGTCAGTTTCACTATGGCATTTGCCTTTTGATCTTTTGTAATGGATTCACCTTTGTATTATTTCCCTGTTTATTACATTTGACTTTTTTATTTCTTGTGATATACTTACCTTTGTATTTAGTAAACACCGAGATTCTTTGCCCTGAAACACCTGTCTACTGCCTTCTTCACTTCACATTCCTCAATTCAGTCCAGTGTCAGATCCAGGAATACAGGGGTGATCCAAACCAGCCAAACATCAGCCGTTTTACTAATCACCAAACCAGAACCCCTACAAGACATGGAATGAAACAATTGTTCCTCCATTGTCACTAAATAAAATCCTTCAACTACCTTCCAACCAGCGCTTTTGAGTCTGCCTGCACCACATACCACATGGACTGCATTATTTCAAGAAGGCAGTCAGCTATTATCTTCTCAAGAGCAATGGATCAGAGAAAGTGATGCACACTATCATGTAAAGAACTAAACATCATACGACATGCGCTATCACTGGTGCCTTCTAGATACAAAATCCCCCTGAGGCCCTGTGATTTTGATTTGATTTGATTGAAAAAAAATCGTAGGGTGACTGAACAGAGCCAAGAATACAAAAGTACAGCTATAAAGAAGGTGCACAAAAAGCAAGATCACTATTACATGTGAAATTTGTGAGGTCCATTCAGAAGTCTAATAACAGCAGGGAAGAAGCTGTTCTTGAACCTGTTGGTACATGTACTTAAACTTTTGTATCATCGACCTGATGTAAGAGGTAGGAAGAGATTATAACTGGAGTGGGGAAGTTCTTTGATGATGTTGGCTGCCTTTCTGAAGCCGTGGGAAGTGCAGATGGAGTCCATGGATGGGAGGTTGGCTTGTGTGATGTTCTGGACTGTGTTCAAGACTCTCTGTAGTTTCATACTATCGGGCAGAGCAGTTGCTGTACCAAGTCATGGTGCATCTAGATAAAATGCTTTCAATGGTACTTCAATGGGAGCCCTTTGGCATTCCGAATTTCCTTGGTCACCTGAAGAAAGACAGGCATTGTTGTGCCTTCCTAACCATCATATCAACCTGAGTGGCCCAGGACAGATTGTTGGTGATCATCACTCCTAGGAAGTTGACACTCTCAACCCTCTCAATCTCAGCTCCATTGATATATATAGGGGTGTGCCCTTCTCCTTGCTTCCTGAAGTCAATGATCAGCTGTTTAGTTTTGCTGATGTTGAGGGAGACATTGTTATCTTGTAACCACAGCACCAAGCATTCTATCTCTTTCCTGTATTCTTCCTCGTCATTGTTTGATATCTGGCCTACAACAGTGGTGTCGTCAGCGAACTTGTAGATGGAATCCGAAAGAACTGCGGACGCTGTAAATCAGGAACAAAAATAGAAGTTGCTGGAAAAGCTCAACAGGTCTGGCAGCCTCCATGAAGGAAAAAAAACAGGGTTAACATTTCAGGTCCGATTATCCTTTCACAGAGCTTGTAGATGGAGTTCAGACAAAATTTGGTCACACAATCAAGAGTGTACAGGGAATACAGTAAGGGGCTGAGTACACATCCCTGTGCACAGTGCCAATGTTGCGGATTGTTGTGGAGGAGGTGCTGTTCCCTATCTTCACTGATTGCGGTCTGTGGATCAGGAAATCGAGGATCTAGTTGTAGAGGGCGGAGCAGACACTTAGCTCTCAGAGTCTGGAGATTAGTTTAGTTGGGATTATAGTGTTGAAGACAGGGCTGTACTCAATATGTAGAAGCCTGATGTAGGTATTCTTATTATTCAGATGTTCCAGCGCTGAGTGTAAGGCTAGGGAGATGGTGCCTGCCGTGGACCTGTAGCGAAATTGCAAGGGATCAAGGCAGGCTGGCAGGCAAGAGTTAATATGAGCCATGGCTAACCTCTTGAATCCCTTCATAATTATAGAGATCAGAGCCACCAGGCAATAGTCATTGAGGCACTTTGCATGTGTTTTCTTTGGTACCAGGATGATGGTGGTCTACTGGAAGCAGGTGGGGGCTTTGAGTTGTAGCAAAGAGAGGTTAAAGATTTCAATGAATACTCCCGCCAGCTGGTCAGCACAGAACCTGTGTGCACAACCGGGGACTCCATCTGGGCCAGTCATTTTCCATGGGTTCACTCTCAAGGAGACCGACCTGATGTCTGCAGTGGTGACTAAGGGAACTGTGGTCTAGTTTGTTACCATGTTCTGGTCTAAATAGAACAATGTTTGAGGAAGGGTCACCCGACCCAAAACGTTAACTCTGATTTTTTTCTTCACAGATGTTGCCAGACCTACTGAGCTTTTCCAGCAACTTCTGTTTTTGTTCCTGATTTACAGCATCCGCAGTTCTTTCGGTTTTTATTTGTGTAGAATAATCTCTTGTAGTAAAAAAGACGTAATTCATTTCATCTCTGCAACAATTTGTATGTTAGAAGTATATGATAAACATTATTGCAGAAAGTGCTGGAGGATCTGGTAATTGGATTCTTCAGGTCCTGAGAAAAACCTCCTTCTGGTCCTTCTGGCAACATCATGGTAGGTGGTATGAATAGATCAAATATTAACTTTTTCAGTCCCTATCAGATCTGTTTACAACATCTCCCCCAATGACGTTTCCCAATTACATCATTGTTTTATATTTGCATATTTAACTACACTTACCATTACATCTTCCAAGTCTTTGACTTTACAATTCAGACAATCTGAATAATTGGCTATTTTAGTTAGTCTGCAGCAGGTGGTGAGGGAAGCAACATGAAGGAAAAATATACTTGACCTCATCCTTAACACTCTGCTGGCTGCAGATGCACCTGCCCATGACAGTATCGCTAAGAGTGACCATTGCACAGTCCTTGTGGAGACAAAGCCCTGCCTCCATATTGAGGATACTCCCCCTCGTGTTGTGTGGCACTACCATTGTATTAAATGTGACAGACTTCAAACAGGTCCAGCAACTCACAACTGGGCATCCGTGAGGCACCTTAGGCCACCAGGAGCAGCAAAATTGTGCTCCGACGCAATCTGCAATCTCATGGCCCGGCATATTCTCCCCTCAATCGTTACCATCAAGCTAGGGGATCAACTCTGGTTCGATGCAGGAGGGCATGCCAGGAGCAGCACCAGGCATACCTTAAAAATGAGGTGTCAACCTGGTTAAGCTACCAGACGGGAACTACTTGTGTGCCCAGTAGCATACACAGCAGTGCGATAGACAGAGCAAAACAATTGCACAACCAACAGAACAGATCTAAGCTCTGCAGTCCTGTCACACACAGCTATGAACAATAAAGCAATTCACTACAGGAGAAGGTCCCACGAATAGTCCCATCCTCCATGATGGGAGAGCCCATAACATCAGTGCAAAAGATAAGTTTGAAGCATTCACAGCAATCTTCAGCCAGATGTGCTAAGTGGATGATCTATCTTGGCCTTCTCCAGTGGTTCCCAGCATTACAGATACCAGTCTTCAGCCAATTTGTTCACTCCACGTGATATCAAGAAACAGTTAGAGACACTGGATAGTGCAAAGGCTGTGGGTCCTGACAACATTCTGGCAATAATACTGAAAACTTGTGCACTGGAGCTCGCTGCTCTCCTAGCCAAGCTCTTCTGGTATACTTACAATCTAGTATCTGCCAGACTATGTGGAAAATTGCCCAGGAATGTCCTGCACACAAAAAAAAGACAAATCCAGCCCAGCCAATTATGGTCCCATCAGTCCACTCTGTATCATCAGTAAAGTGATGGAAGGTGTTATCAACAGTGCTATCAAGCAGCACCTGCTCAGCAACGCCCAGTTTGGGTTCTGCCAGAGCCACTCAGCTCCTCACCTTAGTACAGCCTTGGTTCAAGCAGGGACAAACAGCTGAATTCCAGAGGTGAAGTGAGAGTGACAGCCCTTGACAACAAGCCATATTCAAACAAGTGTGGCATCAAGGAGCCCGAGCAAAATTGGAATCAATAAGTATCAGGGACAAACTGTCTGTTGATTGGAATCACACCTGGTATATAGGAAGATGGCTGCAGTTGTTGGAGGTCACTCATGTAGCTCGACGGCATTTCTGCAGGAGTTTGTCAGGTTGGTCTCCTTGGCCCAACTATCTTCAGCTCATTTATCAATGACCTTCCCTTCATCATAAGATCAGAAGCAGGGACATTTGCCAATGATTGCACAATGTTCAACATCATTTGTAGCTGCTCAGATATTGAAATAGTCCATGTTCAAATGCAGCAAGATCTGGACAATATCCAGGCTTGGGCTGACAAGTGGCAAGTAACATTCATGACATTCAAATGCCAGGCTATGATCATCTCCAATCAGAAACAACCTAACAACCATCCCTTAACATTCAATGGTGTTATCATCACTCAATTGCTCACTATCAACATCATTGACCAGGAACTCAACTCGACTCTCCACGTAAACACAGTGGTTACAAAAGCAGGTCAGAAACTGGGAATACTGCGGCAAGTAACTCACCTCTTGACTCCCCAAAGCCTGTTCCTCATCTACAAGGCACAAATATGTAGTTTAATGGAATACTTCCCATTTGTGTGAATGAATGCAGCTCCAACAACACTCAAGAAGCTTGACACAATCCAGGATAAAGCAACCTGTTTGATTGGCACCACATTCACAAACATCCACTTCCTCTGTCTCTGATGCTCAGTAGCAGCACTGTGTACTATTACAAGGTGAACTACAGAATTCATCATAGATCCAAAGATCATTTAGAAGGACAAGAGCAACAGATACATGGGAGCACCACCACATGCATGATCTCCTCCAAGCCACTCACCATCCTGACTTGGAAATATATCACCATTCCTTCACTGTTACTTGGTCAAAATCATGCATTCCCCACCCCCCACCCCCCACCCCCCAACAGTATTGTGCATCAACCCACAGCATATGCATTGCAGCGGTTCAAGACAGCAGTTCATCACTTAACTTCTCAAGAGCAACTAGGAATGGGTAATAGAAATGCTGGCCACGAATCAATATATCTAAAAAATTCTCCCTGAATGCATTCATTTTGAGAGTTAGAAGGATGGAAGTTTGTTGGGTGGAAGTTGTTCACTATATTGTGTTGCAATCTCACTTGATTCAGTTCCAAATGCTTCAGTTGTCTCAAGTGGGATCTGCTGTTCAGTTGCCGCCTCTTTGCTTAATCCCTTTCTCAAAGTTTGTTGGTGCTTAGAAATGGAATCTCTTCGCTCTGATAGCAATGACAAACATTTCACCCAAACCAATATAGTCACAACTTTCCAACACCTTGGCAATATGAATCAAATTTCCTATTCCAACACAATTAATTTTGAGGATTCTACATTTTGTTTATGTTCCACCATAAGCTTCAGAAGCCCTGTGAAATCTTCTGGCTATGTCTTAACTGACTGTTCCTTGATTATTTTCGTAATTGACTCATTTGTTGTTTAAAAACTTCAAGCTTTTGACAGTAATTGACATCGATTCAGGCCTTTCTTTTCAGGAACAAGAAATCCAGTTGTCGGTAAATATAGGTTTGCGGGTGTCTGGTGTCCCTTGCGTTGGACAGTGTTGTAGCATAATTTATTTAGCATTAAGTGTAATACATGAGTAGTTCTTCAGTCTTTTGCTTTTCCAAGATATGGAGTAATATGTGTGATTCATATATGTTTTACCATCATTTAGTTTTGTAAAAATAACAAAGGACCAATTGCCTGGGTTTTATGGGAATGGCATCCTCCACCGAAGACATTAAAAAGAAATAAAAGATCTTTCTGTGGAGATATGATCCACAGATGATTCAGAATAAATGTTAACCATCCCCAAGCCAAAGCCCTACCAAGCTTTCAAGTGAAAAGATAACACACTCTGGAAGTATTATGAAACCTACAGACCACCTGAATTTATGGAGTCAGCAGGGAGGAGAAATACGAGCAGCCATATAAATGCAGATATACAGCTGGATGTATAATTTTTAACTGGGAGGAAAAGCTGGAGACAATACTTTGTATATGCTAACCAATCTGAAATAGTTATGTTCAAACTGAATTTAGAACCACCAAATCTGAAAATACTGCAGGCTGAAAAAGAAGCAATCTAATACAAGGTCCTGTAGAGATAGACATGCTATTTCTGGCTCCTGATTGCCTTTGTAATTGTACCTAACTAGTTGACTTAACATGTCCCTATTGCTAATACAGTAAACTACATTTTGTTGTGAACAAAAAGTGCCTCCTAAGTAAAACCTAATATTGATTTAGCCTCTGCCACTGATAATTGGATAGGACCTTAGATGCAGCTTGGTAAGAGGATTGATGGAGCACTCTACCCCAACCATATGCTACCAGTGGTTAGTAGTGCACATACAACAACTCCTATTCCAATGTTCCAATAAATGCTAACTAGTTTTAAATTATGTCAGTGAAGTTACATGTCCTAATATTCCCAGGGCAAAAGAGCCCAGAAACCATTGACTGGCATTAAATTATAACATAATGGACTTAGATTCATGGGATCATACAGCGTGAAACCAGACCCTTCAGTCCAAATAGTCCAGGCTGACCACGTTCCCAAATAAACTAGCTTAATTGCCTACACTTGGCCCACATCCCTCCAAACCTTTCCTATTCATGTAATTATCCAAATGTCTTTTGAATTTTCTAACTGTACCTGCATCCACCACTTGCTCTGGCAGTTCTTTCCACACACAAACCACTCTGTGCAAAAATGTTGCCCCTCATGTCCTTTTTAAAACTTTCTCCTTAAAAATATACCTCATAGTCTTGAACTCCCCAACCCTAGGGAAAAGACCCTTGCTATTCACCTTATCTATGTCCCTCATGATTTTATAAACCTCTGTAAGGTCAGCTATCAACCTCTTATGCCGAAAAAAGTCCCAGCCTACTCTTATAATGCAAATCCTCCAATCTCAGCAACATCCTGGTTAATCTTTTCTGAACCCTCACCAATTTAATAATATCCTGCCTATAGCAGGGTGCACACAGTACTCCAGAAGAGGCCTCACCAATGTCCTGTACAACCTCAAAATGGCATCCCAACTCCTTTACTTAAAGGTCTGAGCAATGAACGCAAGTGTGTTAAATCTTAATCACCAATCACCAATCTTAATGTGACATAAATTTTAAATATTTATGCACCAGACCCTTAGCTCTCTCTGGTCTACAGCACTACTCACGGCCTACCATGAATTATATAAGTCCTTACTTCACCCTTTACTCTGATCCATGTGACTTTTTGAACAGGTCCTCCTTCTTGCGAGCTGTTTTTTGACTTAATCAAATTTCTAGACCGCAATGTCTGAAGTCACAACTGGGACAATTTTGGCAGCATTTGAATTAGTGAAGTGAAAACAATTATTTTCCATTATGCTGTTCACCTTTAACCACAGATGGGCATACTTACATTCAGTCTCTTCAAAGTAAGAACTCAATAGGTTCATGTCACCTTGACATATTCTCAGCTGTAGCAGTGCAACTATAAAGTTAAGATTGAAGGCAAATCCTCTAAATGGTGCTTAGGGTCTCAGGAAGAATTTTATAACAGGATTAGAAGACTGATTTACTTAAATCTTGCATTGCATTTCTAAATTGAAAATGAAATGGAAGCTGAAAATCTATCAAAGCACTTTAATTATCCAATTGCATTAATTAAACCAAACATTTTACATCATCATAGGATGTTATGCTTTGAAATGCTATTTCTATCAATATGTTTCAAGGTCCATGACACAGAGACCAAAAGATTATTAGGCTGAACTTAGCATCTGTATTGTGGATGCGGGAAGATCCAGAAATTCATCCTTACATTAATGTAATTCTATGTGCATATAATGTACATTAATGTAATTCTGTTCTCAGCTCATGACCTTCCTTGTTTGCTTCAGTGTGTAAATGCCATTTTGTAATGTTTGCATCTTCCTGAAGTGTTGCAATGCCATTCCTCTGCAATTATCTTGCAAGGTACATTGTTAGTGTTATTATAACTCATCTCTCTGTCATTTGAAAATTTATAAAATTAAAAAGCGAAGATTTTTAAAATGGCCTTTAACATAGAATAGCTCAGCACAAGAACCAGCCCTTCAGCCCACCATGCCTGTTTATGTGTTTGTCTAAATGACTCTCAAATGAAACTATTACATCTGCTTCTGCCACCTTTCCTGGCAGTGGTAGTTCCCTACCGCCCGCTGTGTAAAAGTTTTGCCTCACACATCTCCTTTAACTTTCCCCCTCTCACCTATGCTAGTCGTTATTTGACATTTCTACCCTGGGCAAAAGTCTCTGACTATCAATCCTATCCTTGTCTCCCATATTTTATGTACTTGTACCAGGTTACCTGTCAGCCTCCAATGCTCCAGTGAAACAACCGAAGTTTGTCCAACTTCTCCCTATAGCAGCCCACAACCTAGTAAATACTGCTTTCACCCTCTCAAAATTTAAGTAATCAATTTTAGGGATGAAAGTCTAGCAGGTATTAACAGATAACATTAAGTTTACCATTAGATTATGTGACTATTAGGTTGCCTTTTAAAGCTTGCAAATTATTGAAAGGATTTTTGAGATGAGCATCTATCATTATTTTAAATGACTATAAAAGTAGAATTATAAGCCTTTTGATGAGAATTTACACTGCTAAGAATATTTTCAATCTGTTTGGCGATATTGTGCATATTTTCTACACTTGCTTATTTAAACATTAAATTTACGAGTTGACATAAGCTAAAACAACGGGAAAATATTTCCATAAAGCCTGGTAGGATTCCACCATAAAATTCTTTTTAGTAGATTAACTTATCAAGTAATTAAAGTAATAAATATATTTTTATTATTCTATTAAGTAGCTTGATAATACAGGTGTTAACTGGAACAGGGCACAAATACATGAAGCCTTTTTGACCTCACAGCAATGTGGATTTAAAGGTTGAAGATTCTTTTTCTCTGAAACAAAGGAATTTTCAAAATAGGAAGAGAACACAAGTCAATTTTTTTTGCCCTTTTGGACTTGGAAATAAATAATCACTGGGCAGTGAGGATTGAGGAAGCAAGATGTGATAGCAAAAAAACAGATTCATTTGCCACTTACATCAGTTAATCAATGAAAACTTCAGTGAATTCTAATGTGGACATGTATTCAAAACATCCAGTATTCCTCTGTGACACTGTCCCACTAATTATTTATATTGGGTGTAAAACAGAACATTCTGCCTCATATGGTTTAATTTAAAATGTGAACTATCCCTGTCATGTGGGTTTGGCTGACAGCAAGCTACTTGTACCTATGAATCAACGATATGTTAGTACCCATAATATAAGAATTAGAAATGATTAATGTGGTGCTGAAAAATGTAACTGGCCTCTGTTACAGCTGTGGATACGTACTTATATAAATCACAGAATTCTGTAGTGCAAAAGGAGGTCTGTCAGCCTATCATGTCTGTACTTACTCTGCGAACAATTTAACTTAGTGCCAATCTCCTGCCTTTTCCCTATAATCCTGCACTTTTTGACAGGTTCCTATTTGGTTACAGTTCCAGGAAAGACTATAAAACCAAAGGATATAGGAGCAGAAGTAGGCCACTTGGCCCAGTGACACTTCTCCACCAGTCAGTGAGATCATAGATGAGCTGATAATCCTCAAATCGACCTTTCTGCTTTATCCCCATAATCCTTGATTACCCTCATGATTAAAATCTGTTTAACTCAGATTTTCATTCTTAACAACCCAGCCTTCATAGCTCTCAGTGGGAAAGATGTCCACTGATTGTCTACCCTCTGAGAGAAAACTATTCTTCCTTAACCCTATTTTAATTAGATTTCATTTGATTCATTACTGTCGCACGTATGAGATACAGTGAAAAGTATTGTTTTGCGTTCTAACCAGACAAATCATACCTTATATAAGCTCATTACGTTAATAGAACAGAGTGCAGATTATAGTGTTACAGCTACAGAGAGATGACTCCTTATTTTGCCCCTGAGATTTTGCCCTTTGATCCTAGACTCTCCCACAAGGGAAAACAAATTTTCATCATCGATCCTGTCAAGCCTTGAATAATTGTATGTGCTTTAACACGGCATCCTGTCATTCTTCTGACGTCCAATGAGCACGAACCCAACCTACTCAACCTCATCTCATAAGAAAATCCCTCCAAATCCAGAATCAATCTAATGAAACTTTTCTGGTTATTTATTATTCCTTAGATATGGAGACCAAAACTGTTCACAGTATAGTTTCTGCAAGACTCCCCTATTTTTAGATTTCATTGCCTTTGAAATGAAGGCCAACAGTCTATTTGTCTTCCAGCTGAACTTGTACGCCAACTCTTTGTGATTCATGCACAAGGACCCCCAAATGCCTCCATGCTGCAGTTTTCTACAGTGTTTGGCCATTTAAAAAAATTATGCAGCTCCTCTATTCTTCCTGCCAAAGTGCATAGCATTACATTTTCCTACATTACATTTCATCTGCCAAGCTTTTGTCCACTCACTTAATCTGGCAATACTTTCTGTAGACTCTTTGTGCATTTTTTTTTTGCGTCTTCTGCAACTTGGTGATAGAACATTCACTTCTGTCATCCAATTCAATTATATATATAGTAAATAATTGTGGCTTCTCGACTGATCCCGCTAGCACTTCACTAATCAAAGGATTCCATTCAGAAAATGGCCCCTTTAACCTAATTCTCTATGTTCTATTAATTGGTCAATCCTCAAACCATACTATTACGTCTCAACATCCTAGACAATTAGCTTATCAAGTAGCTTTATGTGCAGTACCTTTATGAATTCCTTTTGGAAATCAAAATCCATCCACTTCCTCATATTTAGTATGGATTGTGTGGAGGGCTGTTGTAGGTCACAATGGGACATTGACAGGATGCAGAGTAGAATTCAACTCAGAAAAGTGTGAAGTGATTCATTTTGGAGGATCGAATTTGAATGCAGAATACAGGGTTAATGGCAGGATTCTTGGCAGTGTGGAGGAACAGAGGGCTCTTGGGGTCCACGTCCATGGATCCCTCAAAGTTGCTACCCAAGTTAATAGGGTTGTAAAGAAGGTGAATGGTGTGTTGGCTTTCATTGGCAGGGGAATTGAGTTTAAGAACTGTGAGGCTATGCTGCAGTTCTAGAAAACCCTGGTTACACCACACTTGGAATATTGTGTTCAGTCCTGGGCACCTCATCATAGGAAGAATGTGGAAGCTTTAGAGAGGGTGCAGAGGAGATTTACCAGGATGCTGCCTGGACTAGAGGGCAGGTCATATGAGGAAAGGTTAAGGGAGCTAAGGCTTTTTTCATTGGAGCGAAGTAGGATGAGGGGTGACTTGATAGAGGTGTACAAGATGATGAGAGGCATGGATACAGTGGATAGCCAGAGATTTCTCCCAGGGCGGAAATGAGTATTACGAGGGGGCATAATTTTAAGGTGATTGAAGGAAGGTATAAGGGAGATGTCAGAGGTGGGTTCTTTACAGAGAGATTGGTGGGTGCCTGGAATGCACTGCCGGTAGTGATAGTGGAGTCAGCTACATTAGGGACATTTAAGTGACCCTTGGATAGGCACATGGACGATAGCAAAATATTGGGTATGCAGGGTAGTTTGATCTTAGAGTAGGATAATAGATTGGCACAACATCTTGGCTGAAGGGCCTGTACTGTGCTGTACTGTTCTATGTTCTATGTTCTTATCTGTCCTCCTAATGATAAAAGAACTGTAATAAATTTGTCAAGCATGATTTCTCCTTCTTGAAGCCATATTAACTCTTCTTTTTTTTAAATTGTTCATGGGCAGAGGGCATTACTGGCCAAGTAGCATTTATTGCCCATCCCTAATTGCCCAGAGGGCAGTTAAGAGTCAATCACTTTGTAGTGGGTCTGGAGTCACATGTAGGCCAGACCAGGTAAGGATGGCAGTTTCCTTCCCTAAAGGACATTAGTGAATCAGATGGGTTTTTTCCTGACGATCAGCATGGTATTCATTAGAAACTTAATTCCGGATACTTATTGGATTCAGATTCCACCATCTGCCATGGCAGGATTCGAACTCAAAACATTACCTGGGTGTCTCGATTAGCAGTCCAGCAAGAATACCACTAGGCCATTGCCTTCTTGAACTGCTGCAATTCATGTGCTGTAGGTTTCCCCTTATGGAGGGAATTCCAAGATTCTGACCTACCTACAGTGAAGGAATGGCAATATATTTCCAAGTCTGGACAGTGAGTGACTCGGCTTCCCTGTCACATGACACAGGAATAATCCTATGATTACAGCACCAGACATCCTGCTTTTTACCTAACTCCTTAAATTGTCCTCTAGGACCTCATTTCTCTTCCTGCCTGCATTGTTAGTAATAATAAGGGCCACAACCTCTGGCTGCTCACTTTCATGTTTCAGAATGTATCTCAGAGACATCCTTTTCCTTGGCACCAGGGAGGTAACATACCATCATAGGGTCTTGCTCCTGGTCAAAGAAAGGCCCCTGACGATAGAGTCCCCTTTCATTACTGCTTCCCTATACTTTGACCCTCCCCGACAAACACAGAGCTAATTGTGGTGCCACTGATATTGCTGCTGCTGATTTCCTCTGAGATGCCATTGCTGCCCCCTTTCCCCACCTACTGTATCTAAAATGAGACATATGTTTGAGAGAGGACTAGCTACAAGAAATACCTACATTGCCTACATACCCCTCCTGGCATCCATCTATCTTTCTGTCTGAACATTTGATGTGACCATACCCCTGAAACTCCTATCTATAGAAGTTTCAGCCTCCTGTGTGCCCCTCAGTGAGTCCAACTTCTGTTCCGATTGATCCATGTAAGCCTTTGTTGCGAGTTGAGATTTTCATATGATCTTGAAGGTTCTGCAAAAACCTATAACATCCTTGTGGTGCTGTAGCCAGGAAAGATGTTGGCTGATATGACCTTGAGTATTGTGTATACTAACACTGAACTATGTGAGCTAGCTGCAACTTTCCAAACAGTACGTCAGCGGCACACTGGGCTTGTGGATCACTGTCCGCTCCTTGTTTGCAGATCTGTGAGGGGTCTCCATTTCCTCATCAGCACCATATTGTTAATGTAGTAGCATTGATGCACTGCATCTGCCTTAGCTTCAGTAGGTACAGTTTGAATTAATGTTTTTAACAGTGGGTCACCTTCTTGAGCTGCGACTAAAGAAGGCTTATGTATTACAACCTTGGGCCTTCCAGACTTCTCAGAAAAGTTTCAGATAACCACACTGAAGGGTTTTCTGTTTGCGATGCCATCCTAGTCTCCATTGGCAGAACTTGCCTAACCACAGACTGGAAAACCACACAGTCTGTGGAAATGCTAGGGAATATTACTTCCTTTTGCACATATTTGGTCTCCCTGGTTTCAGTGCTCTTCTTGAAACCAATGGTAATGCTATTACCTTTGATCCTACCATGTCATTGCCAAGGATAAAGCTGACCCCTTCCGCACCAAAACTGACTCCCATGGTCTCTGGTTCTGACGCAATATCATACGCACCCAAAAATTGGGAATTGGCATGGGTCATCCTTCAATTCCTTTCCAAAGAACTTAGTACTTCCTGCATTCTCTGGAGAAGGTGATCTCTTTCACAAGCAGTCATATTTAGCAGGCTATAGTATCCCTCAGTACCCCTGCAGGCTTATTTGCTTCACCCTGGGGAAATACAACCATCATTCCATAGGATACAAAATCCTTGAAGCTCTTGGGGGTTTGTTTAACATTTTCTGCACTGCCAGGAGTTGTTTTAAAGGGATTCCAACACTCATATTCTGGCCTGCTAGGATCTCTGACCGACTCCCATGTACTGCATGGGGTGAATGTACCTTGATAAATCCCACTGGCCAATTCCATAGCCACCAGCAGTTAGACTGGACTTGTCCTAACCTTGAGTGGTTATAACATACAGCCTGCAAGATCTCACTTTTCAAGTCAGCACCACTGTTTCCGTGTTGAGGGGGGTTCCTAAGATCTCCCTCTCTTCCATGGCAGATTCATCTTCTCTCACTCTCTCCAGCTCAATACTTTCCAGTGGTCTTTTCTGGTGCAGGGGTTTGTGAATTTATCCACATTGTTCAGTTGCTGTGTCTGCATGCCTGGCTCCCATTAGTCTCTGTTCTTCACGAAGTGTTCTTACTGGCAAGGATATGGAGCTTTTAAACTCCCTAAATAGAATTATTTCACAGAGATTTTCATAAGTCCCTTCTGTTTTAAGTGCCCACACTAATTCTTCGAAAGCAAACTACTTAAACATTTCAAGTTCCAAGTAAATCTAGTCAATCTATCTCATGAGATGGTATAGCATTTCTGGCAGTATGCCTTTGGAACTAACTGGTATGTATTCAAAATAGTCCTCTTTTTCTGCCTTGTCACCAGTGATGCTGTCCTCAAACAAAGTGAGTTAGCCTTGTGAGTTTTCCCTGAAAGGTTACTCTGCACTGATAAGGACCAATATTGGACTGGTCACTTTGCCTATTGCATTGATTGTAATGAGGTCAGCAAGGTGGGCCTCATAGAATATGAATCCCTGACTGGGGCTTTTCATGTGGTCCAGTCAGAGAGCCCTGGCTGACAGATATAAACAGAGTGTCAGACTTCCTGTTCACTCTAAGAGCTGGCTCTGAGAAGACAGACCAGTGTCAAGGACTCTCCACATATAAATAAAGGGTGACTTGGTGTCAGGATATTGGCCTCTGTGGAGTTATTTCACCAACTGCTCAGGCAAAGATACAAAGAAAGCTCATTTGCATGTCTTTTTCATCCAATTTAAATAGGAATTGGAATGGCTCAGCCCTTACATGCAACCAGTATATTTTTATTTCTTTCTTTTACAGTATCATAATCCTTATAAACCTCCTCTGATAATGAAACATAAATATTCTGTGCTTTGCTCATCAACTTTCTCTTCATGCCGAGTCCAATTTTCCTTTGACCAATTAATTTGTCTCACATTTCCTCAAATGACATGAAGAATGCCTTCTCATCCTTTACCTCAACATTGGTAACACCTGTACAAATTTAAACCTTTCCTTACTGGCCTTCAGATTATCACTAGGATTCTCCCCATCACGATCAGCATCAACACATGATATCTCTTTTTAAAAATGTACCATTTAAGCTTATATCAATGCTTTTTTTCTGCCTTTCTCTTGTCTTCCTTCTCTTTCCCTTCGCAAAGCTAATTCTAGTTTTCTTATTTCTCTGAAGGTGTTTATTTTTCTTTTGCTTTCTCATTTTCATTTTCAAGAAGAGAATTTGCAGAGAGAAAAAGCTAGCTGTTTGGGAATTTATTTTTATTTTATCACTCCAGAAAGGGAAGAGGGAGAAGTTTTCTCTTTCATTGGCTGGATATTTCTGCTACAATGTCCAAACACAAGACTGTACTCAATTGCTCAGAAACCAATAACCAATCAGACATTGTTATTATGCTGAGTACTCCAAAACACACACACACACACACACACACACACACACCCCACTCCTCGTTAAGAAGCCAATCAAAAGTGTGTCACAGGCAAAACTGCCCCTGCCGCGCACCCATGGAGCCGAGATGTTTAACATGCTCCGATACTGCTTCAATAAAACTAACTTGTAGGTACAACACACGAGTTCCAGTAACTCATTTTGCTTTAAAGAAAGCCACATCTTCTTTCATAAATCCCTTGGTTTGAAGCAATATGCTTTCATATTTTTAAGACCACAGTGCAATAATTAAAAATTTGCCTACTGGCAATTGAGTTTGGGAATTCTGGCCTGCCTGACATGCATTGCTTATTCATTAAATATTCTGATTCACTGCTAACCAATACACAGGTTCATAGGCTAACCATCATGTGTGCTCAACATCCATATGTCCATTGTATAACATGATGATATTATCCTGATAAAACAAAATAGCATGAATATAAGTATTCAGCATTAGAACTTATCTCCCCCGAAAATGAATTTGCTGTATTAGTTTATCTCCGTATGACCAAAATGAATGAATGAATGAATGAATGAATGTACTTAACGCCATCAGGCCATGGCTAATATGTTTCAGTTAGGTCACCTCTTATTCTTCTAATCTCTAGGGAGTAGCAGTAAATATCAGACTTGTTGAATAATTGCTTTGCTTTTCTTATTTGTAGGAAAGGAAGAGGATAATACGCCACATATTCCAAGAAAGTTAGGATTGAATCAGTGGGAGAGACTCAGCAAAATTAACTTCAATAAAGTAACAGAAATGAAGAAGTTACTGGGACTAAAGTGTGATCAATCCCCAGGAAAGGATGGTTTCCCACTCAAATAAAAATCTGAAACTAAAATAGAGAATACTGCAGAAACTCAGCCAATCTTCCAGTTTCTGTGGAGAGAGAAACAGAGTTACTGTTTTGAGTCTGATATGAGTCTTTTTCTGAATTGAAGTTAAAAACAACTGCATGAAAATATAAAATTTAAGAACATAATACTGGTCTTTATGTTCTGAGGACTTGAATAAAAGGCGTTAGCAATACTGCTGCAGCTTTAAAAATCTTTGTTTCAATTGAAGTCATTCATTTTCTTTGTACCACACCATGGAAGGGACTTTAGGAATCATGCATCAAAAATAAAAAAAAAGCATGTAGCTTGGACTGCAGGGGTTAAATTCCATAACTCAACGGAAAGATTAAACTTGAAAATTTTGACAAGTTGATGTGCCACAACCTCTGCAAATTGTGTGACATCTTCTGGAAGAAGATAATTCAGATGTTAACTTGAAACCATGACAAGTTGCTTAATTTGTTGTCATTAGAGAGAGGAAGAATACGGTGGGTGTATGCCAATTATTTAATGTAAACTGTGATAACAGATTAGTGAGTCAAACTTGAAAATAGTAAGGTATTAACATCTTCATATAAATTTTACTTCTCTGTTACTTGAAGAAAGGTGTAAACCATTTATTTTAAAACCAAGGAATATGAATTTGAAATTATCTCAATTTCAAATAATTTTAATTTTCTGTCCATTAATCTGTCCATTTTTGTTTTCCTTTTGATTTGCATTAACTCCGGTTTTGCATGGTCTCCTTGATGTCACACACAGTCAAATACTATCTTGGTGCCAAGGGCAGCATCAATATTTTCGACCTTGAGCTTAATTGTTTTGTCCACGTTTGAATGAAAGCTAAACGAAGTCATAAACCAGGTAGCGTTATTAAACTACGTGTCTGTGATCAGGTTATTGTTGGATTAAGCACAACATTATAGGACAGTCAACGACACATTCCATCACTTTGTTAATGATTGAGAGGAGACTGATGAGGTTGGAATTATTTAGGTTGGATCGGCCCTGTTTTTTTTTTGTGAACAAGATAGACCCGGGAAACTTTCCACATTGTTGAGTAGGTGTCATTATCGTAATTGCATTGGAATAGTGTTGCTCGAGGCACAGCTTGTTCTGGTGCACAAGTCTTCATTATTAGTGCTGGAATGTTGTCAAGGCTTTTTGCAGTATCCAATGTCTTCAGCCATTTTTAATAGCATGTGGAGTGAAGCAAATTATTTGAAGGCTGGTATCTGTGATCCGAGAGACCTCAGAAAAGAAGGCCATGATGAATCATTCTGTTTCAGCCTTGTCTTTTGGACTGATGTGTGGGACTCACTTATCGTTGACATGGTAATATTTGTGGATCCTCCTCCTCCAATGACTTGTTCAATTGTTCATCATTATTCATTACTGGGGGAGACAGAATTGTTGAGCTTAACTCAGGTCCTAGGGTTGTGGGAACACTAAAGTCTGTCTATTGCATGCTACTTATACTGCTTGACATGCAAATAGTCCTGTCCTGTAGCTTCATCTCTTTGTCATCTCATTTTTAAATATACCTGGCATTGCCCCTAGTATGCCCCTTTTACTTTTCATTTGAACCAATGTTAATCTCCTGACCTGATGATATTGATAGAATTGGGAATAAGACGGACCATGAGATTACAGATTATGTTTGAATACATTTCTGTTGCTGCTTATGGCTATAGTGCCCCAAGAATGCCCAGTCTTCAGTTACCCCATTTTGTAAGGTGGCAATGTCAAACAATTCAATAGAAGGTATCCTCAATGGAAAGGCAGGATTTTGCCTCCACAAGGACTGTTCAGCGATCACTCCTACCAATACTGTCTTGGACAGAAGCATCTTTTGTTTGTCATTTATATGAACGATTTGGATGAGAATATAGATGGCACGGTTAGTAAGTTCGCAGACGACACCAAAACTGTTGGCACAGTAGATAGTGAAGAAGGTTTTCTAAGATTATAAAGGGATCTTAATCAAATAGGTCAATGGGCTGAAAAATGGCACATGGAGTTCAATCTGAGTAGATGTATGGCGTTGCATTTTGGTACAACAAACAAAGTAAGGGCTTATACAATTAATTGTGGAGCCTTGGGTAGTGTTGTAGAACAGAGGGACTTTGGAATGCAGGCACATAATTCTTTGAAGTTTGCATCACATATCAACAGGATGGCTAAAAAGGCATTTAGCACATTTGTCTTCATTGCTCAGTTCTTTGAGTATATGAGTTGGGAAGTCATGTTGAGGTTTACAGGACATGGTGAGGCCTATTCTGCAATACTATGGCCAGTTCTGGTCGCCCAGTTATGGGAAGGATATTATCAAGCTGGAGAGGGTTCAGAAGAGATTTACCAGGATGTCGCCAGGTATGGAAAGTTTGAGTTGTAAACAAAGACTGGATAGGCTGGAACTTTTTTCACTGGACCATAGAAGGTTGAGAGGCAATCTGAAAATGAGAGGTACAGATAGAGTTAATGGAAGTTATTTTTAGAGGAGAGAGGATTTAAAAAAGACATTAGACACATTTTTTTTACATACAGGGTGCTACATGTGTGGAATGAACTTCCTGAGGAAGTAGTGGATGTGGGTACAATTACAATGTTTAAAAGGTATTTGGATAGATACATGAATAGGAAAGGTTTGGAGGCATATGGGCCAGAAGCAGGCTGGTGGGACTAGTTTAGTTTGCGATTATGTTCAGCATGGACTGGTTAGACCACAGAGTCTGTTTCTGTGCTGTATGTCCCTTTGACTTGATGAGTGGCAGCTTCCCTCAGGCAGTATATTGACATTCAGAGCAGAACCTTCTAGACTGGGAGAAGGTGAAAGAAATGACAGATGGTTAAACTTAACAACAAGCATCAAACTGCAAAGCAAAAGTCAGTCTTTGCACTGATTGTATGCAACGGTATCTGCATAACATTGTGTACTCTCACAACCATGGGCTCCTGGAGGAGAGAATGATTAAAGAGAAAATGCTTCAAGCAAGGAAGAGGCAGAACAGTGAACATAAATGCTGGAGCTTGCTCCCATCTCCCCTACAACCCGGCTTATGTGACTAGTAAACTTCTCCCTCACTATTCCTAACACCCTGGAAAAGGTCACGTTCCCTGACTCTGTCATTGCCATTGCTCAGCATCTTCAGTGACTGTGCTTCTACCATGTTGACCAGTGTGGTATATGGGTCTGAAAGGATTAATACTGAAGAGTGTTGTAAGCACCACCCACAATAACGGTGTCATATGGACTTGTGGACAGAACAGCTTTGGATCACGAAGGAGTGAGACCTAACATCGAGCCCTCTTCAAAGCGTCTTCAACAATGCCTATTATATCAATGTGACCTACAGCTAGCTGGTACCATATCATGAACTACATCTTGTTAATAGCAAAACACTCTTCCAATTATACCAGGAAGTGGTTGGCCTGAGGCCAAGCAAGCTCTGTACTTTCCTAAACTTAAAGAGATGGTCGAAACAATTTTCGTCATGAGCAATGGTTCATAGTGAGATGGCTTACCCATGCTACAAGCAGAACAAAGCTAAACAAGCCCCCACCAAACTCCAAGAGAATGAGGCCCTTCACCTTTCATGTGATCATGGAGAATGCAACAGGATAAGTATTTTTCACCCCAGCTTCCTACAGACCCTAGCCACATTTCTCTATTATTCAAGTTGATTGTCTGTATGATGTCTTCAGTGTGATCCAGGTCCTAATCTCCAACAAGGCCATTGTTCCTGATATCAATTTTGGGAGGCTTGACTGCAATCCCATAATGCTAGGTCTATGCTTGGCTGGATTGAAGGAACAACATTAGGTATACACATTACTGATGATATGAACTAGTTACTGGTGCACTGATGATAGACCAGGATCACTTTTTGATGGGGCAAGCTGTTCCACTCCTTCATTTCAGACAACCACATCAGTACCTGGAAGTGTAAAGAGACCATGGCAAACATTGCAGCAAATCAAGCGAAAGTCAGACTAGTTTGCATTTAATGAACATCTGCGCTATCCAAATGTCTTCAAAATGTTTTCTTTCTTTGCCTGCTGCTTCTTCTAGATGTGGTCCTGACATTCCCTGAGTTGGATGCAGCCTGTCTATTGTTATGTGCTGATGATTGTGACTCCAGTACAAAAGTGCTTCCTTGGCCTGTCCTACTGGAGGCAGTGGAGTCACTGACAGAGGAGAGGTGGAGGAGCAAATGTCCTGAGATGATGCTCCCAGGATGTCTGGCTAATGTGTGTCCTCCTTGTGAGTGCCTGCTCCCAACTCTCTGTCTTTCTCAAGTTGAAGGGGCACTTGGAGGGAGGTCAAGACACCTTTCCCCTTCATTCTTTGCCATGATTGCCGAGCCTTGAGTGTATATCTGTCAGTCAATGATGATTCTGCTGCTTCCAGGTCTCTAAGGTGACTGTTGGCCTTCCCATGGTGGCAGCCAGGCGCTTGCTTATTGGAACCAACATTGTAGACAGAACTTGAATGGCCTCCTCCATCTTTCACTCTAGTCAACTGTGGTCTCTGACATTGCTGCCTGATAATCCCCCTGTCTATCTCTGCCAGTGCAATTTATGGTTAAGGACAGAGGCACATCATTTGGATGAGAACCTGCCAGTACCTGATCTCTGGCTGTGCTCCAAGGGTTAGAGATCTTGGGTGTTGCTTTCATAGCTGTAGCCACATGCCAGAATGAAACCAACAGATTGCTGGAAAAGTTCAACAGGTCTAGCAGCATCTGCGGAGCATTTTTGTTTCAAGCCCAATGAATTTTCTTCAGAACATACCAGACTCAAAATATTTCAGGGCAGCACGGTGGTTAGCACTGCTGCCTCACAGTGCCATGGGCCTGAGTTCGATTCCTCCTCGGGCAACTGTCTGTGTGGAGTTTGTACATTCTTCCCGTGTCTGCACGGGTTTCCTCCAGGTGCTCCGGTTTCCTCCCGCAGTCCAAAGATGTGCAGGTTAGGTGGATTGGCCATGTTAAATTGCCCCATAGTGTTCAGGGATGTGTGAATTAGGTGGGTTATAGGGGATGGGTCTGGGTGGGATGCTCTGAGGGTCAATGTGGACTTGTTGGGCTGAAGGGCCTGTTTCCACACCATAGGGATTCTGTGAATATTAGCTCCCTATTTGTCTCCACTGATGCTGTCAGACTGCTGAGCTTTTCCAGCATTCTCTGTACTTTTCTTTTTCTCAAGTTCCACAGTATTTTGCTTTTATTCGACATGTCAGAGTGATGTGCTCACCAGACTGGGACCATAGGCTCACTCTGGATAGTGGATCCACAAAGGTGAATGTCCCTATAAATGCCAGGTTGGTGGACCCACTGAGGATTGAGAGGCATCATCCTCAGAGGACATGGAGCTAATGGGGGGAGGTTGCTGCATCTTGTGTTTCATCCTCTTCTGATAGTCACAAGTATATGTAGCAGAGAGAAGAAAAAATTTAGTTGCTGACCACACACAGTCTCCTGCATAAACAAACGTCTACGCATTGGAAAACAGCAAGCCTCCAGCTTCCTCACTGGTTTCCTGTGACATACATGTCTCCCCTTCTGTGCAGACATAGTCATGGTCTTCTCTCAGCTCTGTGTTCACAATAGGTGCGTAACAGTTTTACGAGTATGCATAGCCAAGCCATCTCTGGAGCCTCCCCCCAGTAAGAGATTGGAAAATGCATTAGCTGGGAACTGCTAGGACATTGACAGCGTGAAACACTTGTCAGGCATTCAGTACACGTCATCTATGCAGTGTTGAGGTTTGCAGGTGATCATTCTATATGATATGCAGTGGCACAGTTATACAGAGTAATA
The DNA here is from genome assembly GCA_024137785.1 of Ginglymostoma cirratum. Classification (NCBI taxonomy): domain Eukaryota; kingdom Metazoa; phylum Chordata; class Chondrichthyes; order Orectolobiformes; family Ginglymostomatidae; genus Ginglymostoma; species Ginglymostoma cirratum. The sequence continues at coordinate 15,718,427 of JAHRHZ010000049.1, forward strand.
TCCATGAGTAAGTGCCTATTTACAATGAGTGCTACTTATCTTTGCATAGAACAAAAGATTATATATCCCCTTCTTGCACTGGATCTGGATGTTTGTGTGCATGTCATGGTTATTGATTTGTATTGCAACTGTAGGGCAGTCTGCCTGTGTCTAATGGGACAGCTCCCTCCCGCCATCATGGGGGATCCTTCCCTCTTGGATGATCCAGACCAGAAAGTGTCCTAGAGATTCTGAAACAGGGACCCATTTGTTTTTGCTGTGATAATCTCTACAGGGTTGGGGTGGGGATTTAGGGTGAGCAACATGCACTCAATGATGGTACAGATATTCAACTTTGGAACAGGGTGAGATCTTCCTGCCTGCCTGCTCCATAAGATTCATTATTCTGGCAACAACATGTTACGCCTATTCGGTCCAGGCTGACCCCACACTCCTTTTTTTCCTCTTCTTTCTCCTGGAGTTCTGGAGAGAGATGCAGCAGCAGCATTGGCATCGCAGGGAGCATGGCAGTGGCCATGGGTCCTGAGCAGTATTGGCTGAGGTCCTTTACGCCGAAGTTTTTGTGGGCCTGAACCCAACATGATTAGAGTGAGCCTGAAGTGTCATTGAAGGAGGTCCCCCAGCACCTGCAGCATCAAGAGCAGGAAACCTGATATATAGTTGGAGAGCGGGCCAAAGCGGAGGAGACTGAGCCCCTACAGGGAGTGCATGTAAGGAAGACTGTTGAACTTTTACATTTATTCCTTTATTTTTCCACTTAATACGAGGAAGGACTGTAATGTTTACTTTTAATTTTATTTGTTTATTTTTCTACTCTTACTAAGCATAATAGTCACGCTTCGCTTTTTGCTTTGTTTCTCTATGTTACTACTTTAAGTTTTGTACCTTGGTACCTTCGTACGTAAGATGGTGCCATGTGTGGCAATATTGTACACTTTCCACTGTACTGCTGTACTTCTGTACTTCAGTACAAGTGACAATAAAGCTTAAATTAACGTCAAATCAAAATCAAAATCTACTCGTTAACCAGCTCGCTTATCTAAATAATGATCTGAAAACAACATGATCATATGAGAAAGCCCATCCCAGTCCTAAAGGTAATTAACAATCTCTAACGTACCTGGCGTCATGCTTAGATTCCACAATGGAAGATTTCTGCCATCATTATCAATTTCTTCATCACAGACATTCAGAAAGAAAAGTCCAACCCTGATGCCTAGGTCCTCTGAAATGCCCTTTCCAGCCTTTTCACTCTCTGTGTGTTGGAAGGGTGAGTGAGTGGAACAGTTGACTGGCCATACTGTCTCACTTTCATTGTCTGATATCTTTATTGTATCTCTTCCTCCTTCATTCTGAATCAGAATCGAGGGATACCCACCAGGAACTTCTTTCAGAAGGACAAGTTTATTTTTTAAATGACAAAATCCACAGGCAAACATTAGAACATAGCAAAGATTTAAAGCTTCTTCACATAAATATTGAAGCACTTAGGTTTCTGATACCAAGTGATGGGTGTCTTGCTGTGCCTAAATATGCAGGAACAACTCTACATCAGCTCTTTTACTGCATAAAAGCAGGACATTTACAGAATTTATTCTTTTGCATAAGTGGAATAAAGATTTTCAACAGGTGCACCACAGAAAAGGAAGATAGTTTAAGGCTCACATGTGAAAACAGCTAAATTGGCATTCTATTTAGCAATAGGCAGTGTCACTGGTTCAATACATGACAATCTCTTTTTGTCCAGTCTAGCTGGTGTTCCTGTCTTGCAGGTTTCACTTAAATTTACTTCGCCAGGTCGTCTTTGGCGAGACCCACCATCTTCTTCTTCTGCCTGGTGATGTCCACTCTATTGCTACTCTGATAGGATGTACCTCTGAGAAGCGAAGGATGTGTTCTGCCGTCTCCAATCACCTTTCCATCATGATGACCTGCATGCTCCACTGACCCATCCTCTGTAGCACTTCCTTGTTGATAGCCTGCCTGTCTGTGATTCGCCCAGGGTCATGTGTAGGTAGTGCTGGTGGAATGTTTACCAAAATGCACGAATTATGCCGAAAGATTGGAGAAAGTTTCAATTAATTAAAACTGCTCCATGATAACCTCTTTCAAAAAAGACAGAAAAGAGTGAAAATGCAAAATTAAGTAATATGAGAAAAGTTTAACTAGATTATATTTACTGACAATATAATCTTGAAAATGCTTTACGAGTTTAGAATTTCGTGCACAAGGAGAGCAAAAGCAACAATGAGGAATCCATTCCATGTATTCGATAACAAAAGGCATGCCTAAGTAATTGAGCTCTGAATTAAGCAAAAGTGAAGATTTAATTTAATCACTTTAAAGGACTATCAACACAGCTTTCACTTTAGTGTGTGTAAAGATTTAGTACCACACATTCTGTGAAATTTTCTGCAGATGCATTGATACTCCCAGGAGCAGAGACAAATGCAGAGACCTAAACCAAGTAAATCAGGCTTCCATCATAAAGCCATAAAGCATATAAAATGACACAATTCATTTTAACTTTTGGGACATCTTTGAGGAAAATTTAAAAGAATCTGATGATCAGATCCATTACAACTATTGAATAGCTTCAGACAAACATAAGTCAGCAGAAATCTAACGAATTCCAATCATTAACAGCCAAAAGCATGCCAAAGCAATTCTTTTTCCCAAAGTAATTACAATAAACTGTTGAACTCTACAGATGTCACTCTCTGAATTTAATAACAACTTCACTCAATCTAGCAAAATAATGATGTTTTAATTTAATAGGTCAACAAAAGTTTAATCTTACTTTCTTGGGTAACTCATTTTGTTTTCACTGATAAATGTAGACTCAAGATTATTTGTTTCTTTGAAGTGGTTTCTCTCAAATTCATTGGAATTTAATCAGTAGAAATTTAGAGTTGCCTGTATTATTATCTGTTATAATAATAACAAAAACAGAAGTAACATCAATTATTGACTTACCATGGCTATTTTGGCCAATATGAAATAGGATGGTAATACTCTAATATGGTAAATTCAATAACTAAGTGAATTGAGCGTCAGAAAGATCTTTTCAAGCATATGATTTTACAAGGATGAATCATAGCAAGTTGTACCAGCATTTTGAATTAGGTAGCAGGAGATTGTGGGACTGCATTTATGATCTTGTAAGGAGCAATCACCAATCTGAAAAAGACTAATGAGAGTGTGAGTGGAGCAGATTACTCAATTTGATATTGGGAGGCATGTTACTAGTACATAGTAATCCCGATGTATTTATCCAATCATGGCTTTATCAATTCTGTGCTAAAGCAGTCCATAATTAAACCCACCATCTTGCTCTCTTTACGTACAGCTCTGCTTCAAACATTCCCTTAAAGAATGCAATGTTACAAAAGCAAACTGCTGCAGATGGTGGAAATCTGAAATGCAGTTAGACTATGCTGGAAATATTCAGCAAGTCAGACAGCATCTGTGGAGAGAAAAAGACAGTTTATGTTTCAGGTTGTGATAACTCTATATACTCAAGAGGATTAAGACCTGAAAAATGAATTTTCTTTCTCTCTCCACAGATGCTTTTTGACCTACTGAAAATGCAACATTTTTTCCCAAGCGACAAAGATGACTTTCCAGGCTTTGGTTCCAGTTTATATAGCTACAGTTTGTAATTTTTTTTGCTGCTTAAGCTGTCCAATTTGACTCACTTCAATGAACTATGACATGTGCCAGCAGGATTGGGTGACATATCCAACTGGAGTTCCTCAAATCTGTTACCCTGAACCATTCCTGCTCCATTATTTTTAAATTATTGGCTCCATATCTTCTGCTAAATGTATAACTGAGGAAGGGTCTAGACCCGAAACGTCAGCTATCCTGCTCCTCTGATGCTGCTTGGCCTGCTGTGTTCATTCAGCTCTACACCTTGTTATCTCAGATTCTCCAGCATCTGCAGCCCCCACTGTCTCATGATTATTATCATCTTCTTTTGTAATCTGAAATAAAGCACATTCCTTTCATACCTCTTTCAATATTGCATGAGTATTAATAGACATTCTTTCACAACTGACAGTGTACATCTTTTTATAATCTTAATACGCCCATTGAAGCCCATATATTCCTTACTTTATGATGTAACTTTAGATTACATAAGCTTTAGTTTTCTTTCTTTAAACAACAGTTTAAAAAAATGGCCTGAAGATAGAAAAGGCACCTCAATTTCCTATCTTACCAAATGTGCCAAACAAGCTAATTGTTGAGAAGTCGCAATAAAGAAATCTGAGCGGGTACCTGGTCTATTCAGCTGACGGATTGCTCCAAAGGATCTCCAAGTTGAACACTGGGCACTGACATCTTGGAAATGCGTGCACAAGCGACACACACACACACACACACACACACAGAAAAGCATCTCAGAACTCCACACTTAGGGGACAGTTCTGCACATCAATGTTGTAACTGAG
>JAHRHZ010000049.1:15727880-15767487 GCA_024137785.1 Ginglymostoma cirratum
TGTTATCTCAGATTCTCCAACATCGGCAGTTCCCACTATCTCAGGCACAAGAGATGTTGGTTTTCTGGCAGACATCTGATGAGTGGTGAGTTATTCCAGGATTGGCAGGCAGTAGGAAGGGGCTAGGATCATGAAGTCATGAAGGATGCCATTGAGGTTGGGTAGGTAGTTAATGAACTGAGTTTGGTAAGATACTGTGAGGAATCTCATTGGGCCTCAAGGTGAGAATCCTTCCAAAAACCAACAAAGCTCACACTTAGCAATTAAAAAAACATAAGATTCAGCCCAAAGAGTGATGGCAGTTTGGAATTCTGATCCACAAATGGGATATGATAACAAGTCAGTGGTCAATTTTATATCTCAGCTTGATAATTCTTATGTAAACCAAAGGTATAATGAGTTATGGGATAAAGGTGGGTAGATAGAGTTTGTCATAGATCAATTTTGATCTCTTTGAATGTTTATAGTTCTGCTAATTGTACTTACCACGTCTTTGCGCTATAAATTTTGGTTTAATCTTCTATGTGAATAAGAATGCAAGATATAATGGAGTTGATCTTATCTTTGTGCAATTGTGTGAAATGGGTAATTGCTAGTCAGAATCAATTTTATTTGTCTCCTTATTTTTATTTTTATTAACTTGTCACTGAAGTAATCCCATGGCCTTTCGATTTCCCAGGAATTAGAAGGAAAATAAATGAAGGTTGCATTTTATCATTGCATTTAACCTTTACCCCACTGCATCCAAAGGTTACAAATCCATGCACAGGGCCATTATCTGAGGCTGCAATTGGAACCAAGACTGATAGGAATAGGAGTAGCCACCACAGGCCAGTAGAAATAGCCTGGGCTTTAAACATGCTGCCAGCAACAGGAATACTGACAGTGGGGAATGATTCCTCCTCTGACAAGAGGAAACAAAGTGTTTGCAGGGCATCATATAGGCATGATTTACAGCTAATGAGAAAATTTGCAAAAGGTTTTGTGAGAAATCTCACTTGGTCTCATGGAAAGCAACCCCTCATGAGACACTTTGCTGACTTCTAGTAATGCTCAACCCACTGTTTAAGCTCTCATTTAATGCATGGTATTTAAAAAGAATCGCAGAAGAATGATATTCAGCCATTTTAACATGCTTAGCAGTTGTATGCATTTGCATCACACAAAATATACTTAATTGTTCCATCATGGAGAGCATAAATTATTGCGAATCAAATGGCCTGTTCAGAGATCCCTTGTATTTTATGTCTTTTTTGCAACCATTAGATAAGGAGTTACCTCCAGTGTTCGATTACAAACCATCTATGGAAATTCAGAAATATTGGTTTGATCTATAAGATGATATAAACATTTACCAACAAATGTCTTAACATTCACTCTTCTTTTGTGTTTATAAGAAGAAGTTAATTGTTTGCATCATGAGGGTATTTATTGAATTTGCTTTCTTCAGATGTGTATTACTATTCAGACGTAGAATATATGCAGATTAGATGCAAATACATTCAAGGACTTTTGAACTATGTTAAAATGGAAACTGTTCTGTTTGCTCTGTTCTCTGAGTGACACATGGACACGAACAAGTGTGTTTTGTTTCATAATGAAATGCTGATGCACTAACACTGCCTGCGGAAAGAAATAAAAGGCAGATTTGTGGGAAGAAAATAGCAAGTTCTTCTGAAAGAGAGAGTGGCATAAAACAAACTGTCTTCAATAAAAACAACAAACTTTAAAACAAGCACTCTAATTGGTCTATTCTTATGTCGTTGTGCGCCTGCAATACAAGTTTTACAGCATACATTGAGCCATAAGTGAGTAATATTCACAATTTTTCCATGTATTCAAAGTAGAAGGCAAATAAGATTATTTTTTTCTTGTATATATTTGAATATATTTCCATAACTAAAATGTAACTGTGTATTTTCATAGTATTAGTCAAAATGAATGAATTAAATGGGAAGAAAATTGGTTGAGTTTCCGTAACAATGCACAATTTCCTGTACCACATTATCACCCAGATGACAAAGCTGAAAATTAACAGCTCTGAATCCAAGTTTCTCAGAATCTCAGTTTTCTGTTCCAAGTTTAGGAGAAACAATTGTGTTGGCTTAGTATTTGCTGCATGAGATTCCTGTGACTTAACATTTTTAAGTGTTACTCTTTTAAAATCCCATAGAATTCTTTGTTCACTGAAACCATACTGAACAAAATTAATTCTCCATTGTTAGAACAAGACTGGTCTCCACCTTTGGTGTAATAAGAAAGTGAGGGTAAAATTATCTAAGAGGTGCTTTTGACCACTCGTGGTTACCAAAACGGAAGCCCCACAACTAGTAATATACCCTTTATTCAAGATCTGACCAAAGTTATGCAGCAAGGTGGAAACAAGTCTGCACATTCTCCCCACATCTGCATGGGTTTCCTCCAAGTGCTCTATTTCCTCCTGCAGTTAAAGATATGCAGGTTAGGTGGATTGGCCATTCTAGGTTACCCAAAGTGTCACAGGGTGTGCAGGCTAGGTGGATTAGCCATGGAAAATGCAAGGTTACAGGAATAGGATGGGGGAGGTGGGTCTAGGTGGGATGTTGTTTGGAGGGTCAGTGTAGACTTGATGGGCTGAATGGCCTGCTTCTACATTGTAGGGATTCTATGATTCTACTGCACTTTGTTCATGAACGCTCATCCCTCTATTCTCCACTTGCTGGTAAATATATACTGGGTACATAAGTAAGTTAATACTTTGGTAGATATGCATCAATGAATTGTGAATTCATACTTTCCTATAGTGTGTGAAGTTCAGGTGCAAACTGCTTCACATTTACAAGTATTTTATCAAGGAGCAGGTTTTGTATTAGCAGATTACCTGAGATAGAAAGACAGAGAAAAATAGACCTATAGACAGACAAAGAATCATTTGTACGTGGTTAATTTTTGTAACATTCAGCTGGATATTTTTGGGATCATAACTTTCTGGAAAATGGATATTGACATTGGTGTGGTGAGAGGGAAAAATCATTTGGGATTCCGGTAAACTGAAGGAACGAGCCACAGAGAACTTAGAGCATAGAATATAGAACAGTACAGCAAAGCACAGGCCCTTGGGCCCACGATGTTGTGCCGAACTTTTACCCTAAAAGAGAACTTAAGTATAAAGAAATTAAAAGTTAGTTGGACCTTATCAAAAGATTTCTGAAAATCCAAGTAAACTCATCCACTGGCTCTCTCTTATCCACTCGTTATGCGTTCAAACGATTCCAGCCGATTCATGAAGCATGACTTCCCCTCCTTAAAACCATGTTGACTCTTGTTGCTAACAATTTTTCCCTTTGTTTTCATCATGCAATTCAGTACATCCCTGGACATCAAGACTTCTCTGGACTTGTTGGTCCTACCCTTCACTGTCATGGAAACATGTTAGCCCTGCACTTGCACTATTACCCTCTTAAGTGTTTCCCTCTGCCTTGATGTGCATTTTCCTACAAGGAGCTGCCCCCAGTCCACTTTGGCCGTGTCCTTTCTTATCTTATTAAAACCAGCCTTCCCCTAATTCAGAACCTTTATTTCTGGTCCTCTTTGCCTTGATCATAATTACCTTAATTATTGCTGAATTATGGTCATTATAACTGAAATGTTCCCCCACTGCCACCTACCTGGTTTCTTTCCCTAAAATTAGGTTCAGCACTGCTTTTTCTCTTGTAGGACTTTCTACGTGTTCGCTTCAAAAGCTCTCCTGGACACATCTTATCAATTCCATCTCCTCCAATCCTTTTACACTTTGTCGGTCCCCATTAATATTGGGGATTTTGAATAGTCTACTATTACTACACTATTATTTTTATACTTCTCTAAGATTTGCCTACATATTTGTCTTTCTATCTCTCCCTGACTGTTTGGGGTCTATAGGACATCTCCAGCAAAGAGATTTCCCCCATTTGTTTTTGACTTCTATGCATTTGGCCTGACTTGAGGAAATTACTGCAATAATTGACTTCTTGATGAATACTCTGATACCACCTCTTATTTTATACACCCCACCTACATTTCACCTGAAGATTCTATACAGCCAAATACTGAACTGCTAGTTGTGTCTCATCCTTAACCATATTATCATTGCTATCCATGATAGTAATAATATTTTATCCTTATGCATTAATCAACATCCTCATCTGACTTACTCACAACACTCCTTGCAGTAAAATAAATTGCCTTATTGGCCGTCATAGCCTTATTGTGCTACCTTGTGCCTTAACTTGATTAGAGATTGCCTTCTGGACTGACATGGTTCTTCATCTCTGTTTGTCTGCACATAACCAACTGCTGTATAACTACTCTGTATGGTCTGCCAAATTAGTGCAAAGTATTAAATAATTAATAATATCTTTTGTCCTTCAAGGAGATAAGGGCTGCACCAGAAGGAATGGCCAAAAGGATCAGTAAGTTCATGACATGCTCTAAATTACCTTGTAATGATTTGTAATGTTCAACTCTTGTTCATAGATACTTTATGTTGGGTCATTTCCCTGATAGCTTCTATCCATGAAGTTCATACCAGTCAATACTAATCTGATCCTAGGGATCCTAGGGATCTACTCTTCTTCAGTGCCGTTATTTTCTTTATTGCTCTTCTGGTACCTGTTAATTCAGCTTTAGTTTTCTAACTTGAAAGGGTACAGAAAAGATTTATGAGGACGTTGCCAGTGTTGGAGGGTTTGAGCTATAGGGAGAGGCTGAATAGGTTGGGGCTATTTTCCCTGGCGTGTCGGAGGCTGAGGGATGATCTTACAGAAATTTATAAAATTATGAGGGGCATGAATAGGGTGAATAGCCAAGGTCTTCTTCCTAGGGTAGGGGAGTACAAAACTAGAGGCAAAGGTTTAAGGTAACAGAGGAAAGATTTAAAAAGGGCCTGAGCAGTAGCTTTTTCATGCAGAGGGTGGTGCATGTACAGAATGAGCTTCCAGAGGATGTGGTGGAGGCTGGTACAATTACAACATTTAAAACACATCTGGATGGGTATATGAATAAGAAGGGTTTAGAGGGATATGGGCCAAATGCTGGCAAATGCCACGAGTTCAAATTGAGATGTTTGGTCAGCGCGGACGAGTTGGACCAAATGTCCTGTTTCTGTGCTGTATGACTCGATGACTCTATGTTCAGCATGCTGACCTCTTTCTCTACCATAAAACTGATGGAATTCAGATATTCAGCATGTCTGCCATTTCCTAACTTTTATCTATAATATCAACGTTATGAGTTATCAAGGAATTCACATTGCTACTGACCACTAACTTTTCTGAATGTAATTATTCTGTTGACGTTGCTTTTCTTTGCAACTTTCTTCATACTGCCCCTTTGTGGCTTTTGCTATCTATTTTGATATATTTATTGTTCCTGGTACATTTTCCATTCTGCAGGAATCTGATGCTTTATTCATATTCTGGTATGCTTCTTTTTGTTTATTTTAATATTTAGTTCTTCTTTTTATCTTTTTTTCCTATGTCTTTAATGGCTCATGACTGTTTTTTTTTGGCAGCTGGAGTTCTTGCCCCTCAGTATTATAAATTGACTCTATGTGGATTACTTTATTTGTTGACAAATTTCCACTGATTCGTCACCCGTTAACAAATTTGTCCAGTTTGCCTTGTGCCGTCTCTGTTTCATCGGATCCAAGTTTAAATCTGACTTTATAGATCATATTTCTTTTCTCATTTTTAGTTAATGTGATGGTCAGCCATTGAGAAATAGTCTGCAAATGTTCTTCGATAAGAATAGAATTTTATTATGTAAACATATGAAAAAGAAATGCAAGGGCATGGAACACAGTTAAGAAAGATCTTAAAACATACAGCAAAGCAAAGTTTTCAACTTATTTCCCAACACCATCCATTTATCAAAATTCTGTTCCTGAAGAATTGATGTCAACCACCCCAGCAAACCAAGGCATAAAAATAATAAGCAGGACAGAATATCAATGCTTCACCAGAGGTGTACTGATAATGTTACAGAGCAGGGTGATGAACCATCTGCAATCAAACACACCGGCTCGGCGAACAAGTTCCTGAGAAATTAGCCCTGTGTAACAAATCTGAGTTGTACTTAACTGATTCTTTTCAGTTTCTGTCCTGTGAACTGTGGAGTCTTCTTATACGAATACTCACAAAACTCAGAGCTAACTGACCTTCTAACAACCTGCAGACTTCATAGCAAACTCTGGTCTGAACACTTTCAAAGTGAACTTTTCAACAGAGACAACTTATTTCCTTAACTGCTTTGAAAAAAAACCCTTTTCCAGGAGGGAAGTTATACTTGTTTCTGACCCCAGTAAAGCCTTCTCCAAGCTCCAAATCGCTGAGTTTTCTAAACTAAACAGATCCTTGAGTATTCTAACTGAAAACAAGTTAATAATCTTCAATTTTAACTTCAACTGTTGTAAACCATTGCAGTTTGTAAACCATTTAATGAACACTGCAGAGGTTCCCTGCTATTTAACACATTCTGGATTAGGTCACTGTTCGATTAATACTGTCTAACTTAGCTTTAAAAAAAAAGTTCACAAAAGTAATCACCATCCATACACCACTATTTTCAAATCCAAATTCTAAAAATAATACATATATATATATGAGGGGACATAGCTTTAAATTGAGGGGTGATAGATATAGGACAGATGTCAGAGGTAGATTCTTTACTCAGAGAGTAGTAAGGGCATGGAATGCCTTGCCTGCAGCAGTTGTAGACTCGCCAACGTTAAGGACATTTAAATGGTTGTTGGATAAACATATGGATGATAATGGAATAGTGTAGGTTAGATGGGCTTCAGATTGGTTTCACAGGTTGGCGTAACATCGAGGGCTGAAGAGCCTGTACTGCACTGTAATGTTCTATGTTCTATGTACATAAATCACACAACTTTCATCACAAGACAAGCTCAAGATCAGGTCTATGTTTTTATTCTTGTCAGTTGTTCATATTTTTGTTTATTCCTACTTTCAAATCAAATATCACCTTAACATTTCTGTCACTGATTCATTTCAATAATTATTCATCAATATTGTCCTTTTCTGTACAGTGAACCAACATTTTATGCAGTTCTACATCAAAAACATTATTATAATTTTGTACATACTAAGATAAGCAGTATCAATGGAATTTCATTCAATTAAAATTTCCAAAACCAGCTCAAATGATTTCAATAGGCTTGTCAAGTGTGATCTTCCCTCATAAAGCAATGCTGGCTTGCCTTGATGTTCATAGTTCACCTGGTAGTCATCAGTGAAAATACAATAGTAAAGCAGGTTTTGTGAAAGGACCCACTTTCTTAACCCTTGAAAATAGGAACGTCAATGGCAAGAAAAGAACATTGACAAGTAAAGAAAAAGAGGCAAGTACAATACTTAGAATAAAGTATAACACTGCAGAGGAAATACAAGGAAGAAGCAAGAGAAAAAACATTTTTCAAAATTCCTTTCTAAGGTCGCAATACTTAAAATGCATTTTAGAGGCTTTTTTTAAAATTTCTTTGTTCACTGTTTTAACAGACACATTAAACCATTTATTTTAAACAGATTAATACTCCCAAATAATAAACCTCTGTTTTAAACATGCATTTGCCATTAGAGTCATAGAGTCCTACAGCACAGAGACAGACCCCTTGGCCCAAACTGGACCATGCCGACCAAAATACCTATCCATGCTAACCCCATTTCCCTGCACTACGCCCATATCCTTCTAAACCTTCCCTATCCATGTATTTGTCCAAATGTCTTTTAAATGTTGTTAATGTACCCACCTCAACCTCTTCTGCTGGCAGCTTATTCCATGTGCGTACCATCCTCTGTGTAAAATAAGTTGCCCCTCAGCTTCCCATGTAATTCTTTCCCCTCTTACCTTAAACTGATGCCCTCTAGTTCTCAATTCCCCAGCCCTGGGAAAAAGACTGAGTGCATTCACCCTAATTATTTCACAAAATATTTCATCCAGCATTTTTACAGTTTAAAAGTTTGAGAGAGGATTTGTGAAAGACAAAGAAAGGGTAAAAGAAAGAAAAAGAAACACACTTTCGTCACAAAATTGAAATTCGAGGCTTGTTCCAAAATAGTCATCGTAGTTTTCTATTTGATGATGCCAGTGTGCTACATCACCAGATTATTTATGCTTACTCCATCACCAGATCGAAAAAAATATAAATGGTTTGTCGTTAAGTAAATTCGTAAGTTTAGGTCAGGTTTACATATGGGGACAATAGCTGTACATCTACCATGAGTTTCTTGATCAATTAAAATCAAGCCAAAATATTTCCCCCAGTATAATTCACTGCGTGTGTATCGTATTATTTTGATTGTAGGAAGAATCTTCAAAGTCATCAAAAATTTGTGCTAAAACCTTATGGTTAATTTGACAGGTGTTTATGCTCCCAACAGTTGATAATACTGAACAAATCAGATCCCAGAATGAAACTTGGCTTGATAGATTAAATATTTAATTTTTGGAGTTGGTTAATGTTATGGTTAGTTACTGAAATATTTTCACGAAAGACCGCAGATGTTCTTTAACAATAGAACATAAGTTTACTACACAAAAGAAGAAGGAAAGTAAGTACAGCTGTATAGAAGACAGAAAGATCTTTATACAAACATCAAAACAAAGTTTCAACTCATGTCCCAACACCAAATGGGCACTTGGCCATATCCCACGAAACATTTCTTATTCACGTGCTTATCTAAATTTCTTTTAAACATTGTAACTGCACCTGCATCCATCACATCCTCTGGAAGTTCATTTCACATGCAAACCATTCTCTGTGTGGTAAAAAAAATGCCCTTCATGTCTTTTTTAAATCTTTCTCCTTTCACCTTAAAAATATGCCCCGAGTCTTGAAATCCCCCACCAAGGGAAAAGACACCTGCCATTCACCGTATCTCTACCCCTCATGATTTTATAAACCTTTATAAGGTCATCTCTCAACCTCCAATGCTCCAGCGAAAAAGTCCCAGCCTATGCAGCCTCTCCTTATAATTCAGACCCTTCATTCCTGGCAACATCCCAGCAAATCTTTTCTGAACATTCTTGATAATATCCTTCCCATAACAGGGAGACCAGAACAGGACACAGTACTCCAGAAAAGGCCTCGCCTACGTCCTGTATAATCTCAACATGACGTCCCAACTCATATATTCAAAGGCTTGAGCAATGAAGGCAAGCATGTTAAATGCTTTATTAGCCACCCTGTCTATATGTGACGCAAACTTCAAAGAATCATGTACCCGAACCCCTAGGTGTCTCTATTCTACAGCACTGTCCTTCGACCTACATTTAATTGTGTAAGCCCTGCCATTGTTTGTTTTACTGAAATGCAATATTCCACATTTATCCAACTAAATCCAATCTGCCACTCCTCAGCCAAAATCTCTCGACCAAAATCTCTTTGTAACCACAGATAACCTTCTTCACTGTCCACTATACCATCGATTTTGGTGTCATTCGCAAACTTACTGATCATGCCTCCTATATTCTCATCTAAACTATCTGTATAAATGGCAAGCAAAAGTGGGCCCAACATCAAGAAGTTAGGGCTGAGAAAATTTAAGCTATTAGAATTGTGACAGGTTCAGGCATTCCCAAAGGATTTGCAAAATTGACTTTACAATTCAAGAAATTGGACATAAGTTTGGCTTAACAGCATGAGACAGATGGCGGTGGTGGAGGGTTGTTTTTCAGACTGGAGGTTTGTTATCAGCGGTACTTCAGAACTGAAGGAAGGGTCATCAGACCTGAAATGTTAACTTTGATTTTTCTTCACAGATGCTGCCAGACCTGCTGATCTTTTCCAGCTACTTCTGTTTTTGTTCCTGATTTACAGCATTCACAGTTCTTTCAGTTTTTATATCATTATCAAGATGCACTGCAGCAACCCACTGAGAACTCCTTACAGTACCTCCCAAATCTGTATCCCAATCTACCTCAGAGGGCAAAGTCACAACTGCATATAAACTTCCACCATATGTGCATATTCCCTTCCAGTCACACACCATCCTGATTTGAGAGTATCATAACATTCCTTCAATATTGTAAAGGCAAAATCCAGAACCTTCCTCCTTATCAATACTATTACTATGACTTCACCCCATGAGCAATAACAGTTCAAGGATACAGTTCTCCATTATGTTCTCAAGGGCAACTAGAGATGGATAGTAAATGCTGATCTTATTAACAAAGTTTCCATGTCACAGATTAGTAAAGTTTAACTGTGTCCCTGTTCTCTGAAGTGTACTTCCCATTTATTTCTTCACCCTCAGTGGAATAAGAGTTTGCTGATCCTCTCCAATCCCAGGTCCTCGCCCTTACATTTGCTTGATGCTTCGCTCAACTTTTGTTCTCATTCACTGACTTTGTTCTTCTGACTGGGTGTATCTCAGCCGATGCTCAGCCACATTAAATGCTGTGACAGAGTCCATGACACAGAAGTGGGTTTGATTTTAGGCTGTTCATAATATTCCCCTAGCAAGATAAACAAAAGAAATTATTTAATAACTAACTATTTAATATCACTTTCAAGATGTTACAGCTCAGTGATGGAGCTACTTTAAATTGAAGCACCTGAAAATTGCAGTAACCATTGTACCGTATTGTGTCTTTACCTTCCTGTTTTTGGCAGCTCACCTCCTACTACCCCATCTTTTACTGCCTCTCTTGTCTATCCCCTGTGGATTTGAAGTGTTTTGTTGTTCTGTGTACATAAAATTCTAATTGTTTCTCTCCCACAGAGTTAATCTTTGCTGCTTATTATGGAAGATTCCTTCCAATGAAACAGAAATGACACAAAGAAAAGTAAACATAATTGGCACCTGTACCTAGTTTTATGTAGTTGCCCATATCCAAACCATGATGACAGTGATTTCAAATGCAGTTTAACTTTAATCACTTTTTCCTTGACATTCATAATTACCACTCTTGCATCAGACTTTGAGAGAATACAAAGCAGTGCGGTGGGCGGGATGTGTATAATGTGTTCCTGAGGCCAGTGCTAAGTGTTAAAGTTTGACATCCATCTATTTATTATATTTGTTATGTTCTCATCCACAGATGAACCACGTGAACATCCACAGATTATATATGGAGAGTTGTACCTTCTTTTAACTTGGCCAATTTTGTTCTAAAATATTCTCCCATTTTCCCACAGAGTATGTAATGTTAAGATAGCAGTAATCACCTTTCACTCTTTCTTTAACATATGCAGTAAAACATTGCATTGTTTCTTTTCCATACTTCACACTGCCTGGAAGTTATTGTTATTGTGAGCACATCTATGTCAGAAAACATGGACCTCCAAATTCTGTTGTAAACTAGACCTCTTGTGGCTTGGAGGTAGGGACATTACCACTATGGGTGCCAAGGTTCAAGTCCAATCTGCTCCAGTCACATATCATGACATGCCTGAACAGGCTGATTAAAAATCCACGACAATAATATACTATTGTAGAGCTCTTGTCATGCAGTGGTAGTGGTCCCTACCTCTGAGCCAGCAAGCCTGGACTCAAGTTCCAGTTGGTCCACAAGCATGTGATTACATCTCCGGATAGGTTGATTAGAAAATATCTACCCTAGATCCAAAATTGCAACAAATGGTGAGAATGGTCTCCTCAACACTGCCTACTTTTCCATGATTGCAATTGTCAGCCAATTGTAGTATACGTTAAGGGCATCCATGACAGATGATAGAATTGAAATTTCATCCTGTCCAGTACAATTGCCCAGAGGACAGTTAAGAGTCAACCACTTTGTTGTGGGTTTGGATTCATATGTCGGCCAGACAAGATAAGGATATCAGTTTTCTTTCCCTAAAGGTCATTCATAACCAGATTTTTTTTTCCGACAACTGATTCATTAGATTCTTAATTCCAGACCTTTATGCCATGGTGGATTGGAACCCAGGTCTCCGGGATATTACCTGGAACTCTGAATCAACAGTCCACTCGTAATACCACTAGGCCATTGCCTTCCCATTGGTATATCTGCATTTTCCTATAACAATAGTAGCTGAACCTCTTTTAAGAAATCTGTCTGCTGAGCAATCCTGTAACTTATCGTCAAGTAAACCGAACCTATGTTCAGCTTGGAGTTCTGTAGTGAGATTGGTAAATTTTGGGGAAGCAAACTCGAAGCCACAACAACGATTAACCAGGATGAGCTCCAATTTGCACATTACACCTCAATTTTACATACTTAGCATCATTGTACACATTTCCAGTTATTTGAATATAACAATCACATCATCAGAACATTTTGCGTGGCACTTACTAATCCAATTCCTTCTATCTCCAAGATAAAGTTGACATGCAAACAGAGACATAAGGAGATAAATGGGGGTGGGAGGTAGGAAAAGAGAGACAGGTGTGCCTGCAAATTTTAACCTTTAAGGGGAGTGGGTGTTGACTAGTATGAGGACTGTGGGTGAGACATTGGACAGATCCTTGCTGCAGCAAGATCAGGATGAACAGGTAGCACAGGTGCTGGTTCACCTGATGTCAAGGCTGAGCACAAGTTCTGCTTCAGAGGACTCAGATGATAACTTGGATGGAATGAGTTACTGAAGAAAGATGATATGTAGGAACACTG
Organism: Ginglymostoma cirratum; assembly: GCA_024137785.1. NCBI lineage: Eukaryota > Metazoa > Chordata > Chondrichthyes > Orectolobiformes > Ginglymostomatidae > Ginglymostoma > Ginglymostoma cirratum. Next base: position 15,740,493 of record JAHRHZ010000049.1, read on the forward strand.
AAATTTTAGGTATTGGAAAATCTGCAATAAATGTAAAGGAACCTGGAGACATTTGGTGCCAGCTTGTCACAAAGCTTGATGCAAAGCCTGGAGCCCATCGCTTCCCACATAAAGATCTTGGGTATCCTCAACACCATACGTGTGTACAAATCCACAATTTGGCACCTAATCACTGATGTCTCAGCTTCCATTGCAACATTAACAGCATCCACCCAATGTCTGAGGGCTACAATGGAAGCTCAGAATATAGCCATGTAATATCAGCTTGTTGCAATGGGAAATTAAAATTATGACATGCAAATTAGACTTCTGCGACATCATGGCCTGTAGATCGCTGTTCATGGCATCTCTCCAGGTGACATAGCACTCCAACAAGCTGCTGCTAAATGAAGTCTAAGATAGCTGAGCTTAGGACATGGGTGGCTCAATGCCCTCTCTCAGGATGACAATATTTATGCTTGCACCCCTTCCACTTAGTTAGTCCCTTGGCTGCTACCTGTCAACTAGTCAGCCTAGCCAAACAGAGATGATAGAGCCTAAAGCCATGACTTCTGGGCCCAGGTCCTTGGCACTGCTGGCATCAGGTTGCATGTAGCCAACAGGGCCCTACAGCAAAACTAAGCCTAGCCTTGTTGGAGACTGTTGTGCTCAGGCTGCCTGAACGTATTGGCAACATGGAATGCACCAAAATTATCTCTTTGATTACAGCACCTCAGTGACTTTGCATATTCAGCAGTGCAGCCTAAACCAAGCGATGAAACCTGAAGAAACTCAATTATATATTTAGAACCTGTGTGACCTTCACAAAAGCAAACATTGTTGTCCTTGTCTTGTTGTGAGTTCAGAGTTTGCACCATGTGACACATTTCAATGATGACATCCTTTGAGAATGAATATATCTCAATATTTTTTGTCACTAGTTCAGATATTGCTCACTAACTACCATCTGGAGATATAGAGTTCCATTGACACCCCTTCTCCCCACCTCTACCTCACTTTTCAAGTCACTTATTTTCTTCCGAATGGCTTTGCACACTCCCCCAGTTCATGCTTAATGATAAGAGGAAGGCCTACTTACCAACTCATATCTGGGAGCAATTGGTTTGAGCAAGAACCTTTATGTGAGCAGAAGAATACTGCAGAACCAGTTCAAACCACTCCTTGTAGATGATTGAATTTTTAACCAACTATAGAAAATACCAAAAATGCATCACATCACCAAAAAATCCGAAGGAATTAACTAAGTGTCAAGCTTGTAAATATTGAAGAGCCCTTTAAATAGCGCTGATAGGAGTCCTCATATTGCTTAATAATGTATTGACCTGTAAAAGATCAAGGTGGAAATTGGGCAGGAATATTAAGCCCCAAACTTCCAATCCAACTCAAATAGTATTGCTCACTGCACAATGCGATTTTGCCTTCATTTTTGTTTGATGAAAAAGGAAAGATAAAAGGACTTTAACTGGGAATCGTGAATAATTTTGGACTTTCTTTTTGCTTGACTTTTCAATTGGAGAAGAGAAATAGACTTTCTTAAATAAAGAGATTAACATTTTCTTTTTGATCAATATTCTTGAAGGGGATGCCAACCCAACATAGTTTCCACCAACTCATTCATATTTCTCTTCCACAGTAATGAAGGGAACATTAAATTTTGGGGAATGCTACCTGAGTCACTAGCATAACACTAGTAAATCAGCTAGCATTAGCTATGCAGAAAGAACTCATGCCCAATGTCATTAGCTATTGATGTAAGTGCCATGTTATAACAAAATGATGAACTGAATATATTTAATTGAAGCTTAAATGTGAAAGGAAAAATACAGTTCAGTGTGCATTCTCATACATCTAATCATGTTGTCACCATTATAACTGTTGCGGCCTTCTTCAAGTGTTTAATGATAAGTTTTCAAAAACCTCAAAGCTGATGTCCTCAATTGAGCTCAGCTGCTCTTTTTATTTAATGTTCTCTTTACACTGCTTTAAATTGATATTGTTTCACTTCTTTTCTGCTTATTTTGACCTTCTGAAATGCAAGGATTTCCTGCTTCCTGAATATTCCGGGTTCTGTATTTAAATTCTATGATCCTACTTAGTTGTTTTATCAAGTTGGCATTCCTGTGGCTGTAAAAGCACACATAGTATTTGATATTTAATCAGTTATTGATATAGTGATGTTTAAATGTTTGGCCTCCATTGCCAGCTTTTTGACCTGTTGACATAGTTGCAATAATGATGTTTATAAGATTGCTATGTTTTGTATCATATGTTTAAAAATAAATTAAAGTGAAGGGATGTTCATGTGATTGTTTTGAAATCTGCTTGGCCACAAGCCTGGTTTAAGTACAGGACTGGTAGAACAAGATGCATAAAGCAACTGCAGCAGTGCTAACAGTAAAGAAATGTGCTGTCTCCAAGCTTTTGAAGGATGGTCAGCAGAGAGAAGAGGTTGCAGATTCTTTGCGAACTACTGAGCTGGATGTAGGCTGGAGGCAGACTTTAGCTGAAGAGTTGCATTCTACAACTACCAAAGGAATCAGGCAATTCATCCTGATACGGCATCAGAGCAGGCTTTACTGCTGATAGTGGATGACACCATTGGAAGTGACTTGGACTTTTTATAGAAAGTGTGCATTACCATAGATAGTGTAATGTGCCAAAAGGGCGTGTTTCTCTCTGCAGTTTAAAGTGAAAGCTGTCAAGCATTTTTAGTCATTCGTTCCAGTAAAAATCATAAAATGTGAAATCTTGTTTTGACTCCTTTTCAGCTACTTATTGGAATTGGAATCATAACAACATTTAATTCTCTTAAATAAGTTTAGGAGAAATTTCTTTCCAGAGTGGGCCATGGAATGCTGGGAGAAGGACTATTGTTTCTTTCAGAGGAAATTCATGCTATTAAATCATGAGCCTTTATGGTTATTAAATCTATCTCTAACATTTCTGATAGAATCCTCCTTGTAAATGTGTTTTTTGGTTGCTATTTGCCAACTTTATTTAATGATGTGTAACGTTGTAGTCACAGTTTAAGCTGAATAACATTGACTAAGCAAAAAGGAATTAGTTAGCTCAGTCGGCTGCATGGTTGTTTTGCAATGCAGAATAATACCGACAGAGAGGGCTCAATTCCCAAAGCATGCTGACCCTCAAGTTAAACTACACCATTCATCTCTCTCTCTGTCTCTTACTTTCTGTCTCTCTCTCTCTCCGCTCTCTCTCTTGCTCTCTCTCTCATTAAGTAGAGTCTGGTAGGACTATGGTGATTTTATCTTGACTAGCTTAACGGAAGAATAAATAGAACAACTTAACCAATTGTTTGAAATGGAAGCTGTACACTTCCTACCTGACTACTGTATGACCACACTCATGGTTTTTCAAATGCTTAGCTAGGCAAAAATGCTAAGAGATCAAAATGATCTCTGCAACAATCTATGTTCCACGTTTTAACACGAAACTCCAAAGAGAAAGATAAATCAGAGAAAACTACTATTGAAAAGTAATATGAATGAAAAACTCTTGGTTAAAAGAGTTCATAAAAGTTTATACCAATAATATCATTGGTGCATCTCCTGATCAGCCATTGTAACCTCAGCAAAAGATCAGTGGAAACCCCATTCATCACATGTTCTATTTTTCTGCTGTTTCTTTATCAAAGTCATAGCAGTTATACAAGAGAACCCCTATGGAAAATCCCAGTGTTTAAGTTTGAGAAATATACTTAGAAAAAGTTAACATTGGAAGATACTGGGGTAGTAATGCTGAGATCTCAATTGCAGATTCAAAGAAAACCAGAGGGAGGCAAGACTACCAACTCTACTACATCAGTGCAGAAGGACAAAGTTATATAAGATCCAGAAATCATTGCTATTTCCTGAGCTTATCAGCAATACATTGAACTAGCTGGATTTTAATACATGCAATAAACGTTTGAGTCAAAGCTGCGACAGTGGGGCACATTAACTGACTTTTCAAGTCATTCAGTCATTTATTCAGTAATGACAACAACTTAAATAACCTGACTACCCTTACTAATGATGTTAAGACTTTATTAAATGAATTAAACACATATTCTCCAAATTGCCCATCAATAACCTTAGAACAACAGAGGTTAACTCAGTAGTTTACAAGTATCCTAATAAACGTTCTATGGTATAAAAGCTATGGTGATTTGATGTAGAATGGCATAATAATTTAGACTCAAACCAAATGTAGATATTCAGTATTGCCCCATGTGCAAGCAATAGCTTCCTGAGCATCATTGTGAATTGAGCTTTTACATTCCAGATTTGTTAATTGAATTTAAATTCAGAGTTGGGATTTGAACTCATGACTCCAAAGTATTCATCCGGACCTCTGAATCATAAGTCCGGTGTCATTATCACTATTTACTATCCCAATATTATACTGCCTGCCAGACTACTTCTATATTTCATCATACCTTAGTCATCAAGTACAGGAACTCCCTTGATCTCTTCCCCATGATGGTCAAATGGGTGTGCAAGTAAAGGATCTGTAAATGGCTCTATTGTACATTGATACCAATAACAGGAATGATATAGAAAACCAATTAATTTTTGCTTTTGGCACTATTTTAGATGTTTGACATAAGAATTCCAATTACCCCAGAACACTTCAGTACCAGTGTGGGCAGAGTTATGGTGTTGACTGAGATTGTGTCACAGTTTGTGATTGTCCGTCTAGGCTAATATTGTAGGTTTTTCTGAAAATAATTCGAATTTGTCAGAGACTCCATCCATCTATCTAAATAAACTGCCTAATTTTCAATTATAATCAACTGGCTCAAGACATTTGTAGTTCACTTCCAATGGCATGAGTCACTGGATCGTTGTCTATATGTGATAAATAATGCCATCAGTTACATGGAATTCTCTATCTACCTTTCCAGTATTCCTCTGTAGAATAGCAATATTAATGTAAAAATGAAACAAATTGTTAGTCTTGCTGCATCCATCCCTTCAGTCTTCAACAGCACGGGATGGAGTACAATGATTAGCCTGCAAATGAGGGTTTGAATCTTTTATGCTGCCACTTAACTGTAAATACTTTATATTTTCTAAAGTTGAAATCTGTTAAAGGGACCACTGGAGAGATGATCATCATTTCCCATGTAATGTCACGCTCACTTTCAACTGGAAGACACACAACATAAATGCTGTGGTTCGTCAATGGAAAATGTTAATCCAGATTGATCAACTAATTATAATGTTACCTTGAACATTTTTTTCCCCAAAATACACTTGTGATACTGGTTAACCAACTCTCTTTGCCAGCAGGAATCACTAAGGTTAGAGACTTGATTAGATTAACAACAGATTTACTGCATAATAGGTTAAATTCACAAAATTATTAACAAAATCTATTTTGTTTGTCACTTGATCAGCATCACCCAGAGGAAAATCAACTTGAGTCTTCTTACTGCCAAGTTTGCCTTAGTTATAGAAACCTTGATAATATAAATTGTTTGAGTATGTTTTAATTTATCAATATTTTTCAGACTTTTAAACACTTAAAAATCTGTTTAAACCAAATGCCTTCAAGTTAATCTTGGTATTTAACTCACCAAACTGAAATTGGTATCATCCTGGCTATATTCTTCAAACAAATAGTTAATAATAACACCCAAAACCATTTCTTCTTTCATCTCTGTGAATGAAGAACATGAAATTGTACATGTACATTTCATATTGCCTTGTACAATGTTTACAATTTCAGAATTTCACATTAGAGTCAGAATCAACAAAAATGTTTAACCCATGTAGATCCCTCTGAATATTCTTTTGCAGACCAGTAGATCTGTCTTGTTTCAGGTCAAGAAAATTTCTGTATGGTAGTTTTGTTGATGAACTTGTAACAGTGCCAGTATCCTACTAATTTTAAATTGGCTTCTGTGATCACTGCCAGGGAGGGCTTTTCTGTCGTCTTTGTTTCTCTATGAGAAACTAGCAATATATAATCCTAAAATAAAATACTGCCAAGTGCTGAAATTCTGAAATAATAATGGAAATTGTTGAAAATATTCAACAGGTTTGGTGGCCTATGTAAATGGGAAGAGTAGATATATAAGAAAAATTCTGTTCTAATGGTAGGTGTCGCCACAGGTCTGGTAGAGGGTGGCACCTCAATTCACAGAAGGAAAGGCTGGCCATCTGGAAAATGTGGTGACCAAGCAATTGCATACACAAACATCTGGGGCCCAGCCACACGGACAGTGGGGCAAGAGATCGAAGAATCCACCATCAGCTTAACAGAATATAAAGGTCTTTGTGTAATTTATTAAATGGAAAATGAATATGCAAGCACAGCCTTCACACCACCAAAAACATCTGGCTGTTTGTCCGACTTTAGAAGCCTGGAAAATCTGCCACCCTACACCAATCTGCTGCTTCCCATCAACTACTGATACCCACAATGATCTGGAGAAATGTCTCTAACTAGGTACTGCATTGCTCTCAGCAGACATTAGCATTTGTGGAATCTATACACACCCCAATCTACATCTACGGAGCTGAGGTTGAGAATATGGAGAGTGTCAAGTTCCTCAGAGTGATGATAACAGACACCCTGTCTTGGGCTTCCTAGGTTGAAGCGACAGTCAAGAAGGCGCAACAAAGCCTCTTCTTCCTCAGGCGGCTTAGGAAATTTGGCATGTCCATGAGGTCCCTCACCAACCTTTACAGATGCACCAATGAAAACATACTGTCCGTGTGCATAATGGCCTGGTATGGCAATTGCTCTGCCCAGGACCGTAAGAAACTACAGAAGTTTGTGTGCACGGTCCAGACCATCACAGAAGCCAAATGTCCATCCACAGACACCATTTACATTTACACGGCTCATTGCATTGGAAAGATTGCCAACATCAGCAAAGACCCATCGCAGCCCAGCAATACTCTCTGAAAAGAACTTCCGTCAGGCAAAAGATACAGAAACTTGAACACACGCACCAGCAGGTTCGGGAACAGCTTTAGCATAGGTCTGGAAGAGGACAGCACCTCAGTTCACAAGAAGGAAAGGCTGGCCGTGTGGAAAATGCAATGACCAAGCAATTGCATGCATAAAGGACTTTATTAGACTGATGAATGGACTCTCTAGCCTCAAATAATGCTGATCTTGCTAATGTTGATCTTGCCTAGTGTACACCCTGTAAATAAGCAAACCTAAGCCCAGTGTGGATAACGTATCAATGACTTCCACAGTGTCATCAGTGTAATCCAAACGTTCAACAATTAAGTTCTCAAGGGGACATCAAACAATGTACATTTGCAAATGGGGACGAATAATAAGCCAATATTGGCTTTTTTAGCCTCAGCACTAAAAGTATTATGAGGCCTGAGTGTGTACGAGCCATAGCATCCAGACAAATTTTTACAAGTTACAGGAGAATGCACGTGTGTACTACCTACTAGGGAAGAACCTTTATCTGTCTTAGGGCTTCATTCACATAAAGGTGTTAGGTGCCAACAAGATAACATAAAATCTTCCCACCTGCCCTACAGGACAACTAATACATAATACAAGGGAATAGATGAAGGTAGGTGAAGATGTTCCCAATATAAAGACATTGACACTTATAGAGGGGAAGGTGGTCAAACTTGATGGGAACAGGATGGTTGCTCAATCACAAAGTGAAGTGTCACAACAGCAGAATGAGGATGGCCTGCAACTTGATGTCAAGGACTGGGCATACAGGAGACGTGAGTGTTACCGTGACAGGAATAGGAATTGTTCACAGCTTTAATTCATTGCGCTCTCCACTGCAGGTCCTCACAATTCAGAGTGTTACAACTGAGACCAGTGGAGTGCACTGTCTCTCTTTCTATATATATAGTATACAAACAATCCCACTACTCCACTGGTATCAATTCAAATTAAAGATATGGCCAATCAAATATTTCAGTTGTTATAGATTTGGTAAAAAAAGGACCATGAATAGATTTATTGGATAGGCAGCAACAAAATAATTGATTTACACAAGCGCACACACACACACACACACACACACACACACACACACGGTCTTTTGACAAATCATTGTTAATTTTGAAGGCATTAGGAATAAGGTGGGGAATATTCATATTGCTGTCGCATTCTCGTTCAAGCAAATGGGGACAGAAGATGAATTACATACATTTGCCTCTAGGATCTTTGTAAATGTGGTAGTTCAGGAAATATCAAGATTACCTCCCACATAGGCTTTTATAGAAAGCAGTTTAATCAGGTAAAACACTGGCTCCCCAACAGGGCTTTTTTTTCAGATAAAGAAGAGCTGAATTGGGAGGCTTATCTCCTTCAGCAGACTGGACATCAACTCCCCCAGTTGCATTCAAAACACAGTTAAAACAGAAACTGGTGCTCTGTTTATCAGAAAGCCCATTCAGGTGATTTCCAGCAAACAAGTTGAGAAATTGGTGTTAGTTTTATATGTTTGCTATCTACAGTATTTAATTTGTAAGTGTACCAGGTCCCCAAACATAAATTGCAAATATAGCAACATGCATACAACATGACACAAAGTGACAATCAACATTCAAGGGTCAGCTGCAGATGGTAGCAGGGTTGTGGTGAAATGGGCATTTAAAAGTAAATATGGACCTTTGCACACAGTTCCAGAAGACCCTACAAGCACATCAATTCAAAAAGTATATTGTTTAGGCAGCTCACTGGCTGCCTTTTCCATCCATTGAAACAAGTCACTATACCAGCCACAGCAAAACTAAGGCTCTGGAAGCTTGTGTTTTCAAATAAACCTGTTGAACGAGAACTGGTGTCAAGTGATTTCTGACCTTGTCCACCCCAGTCCAACATCGATGCCTTCACATCATGTATTAACGTAGCCAAAGTATAATGGGGTATCTCTGATGCATTTAGAATGCATGGTTTACTTCATATTTCCCTGTGATGGTAAACTTTAGGCTCAGGCATTATTATCTAAAGTGCAAAGGTTTCCATCTAACATGGAGTCACACGGACTTACAATGAATACAATTGTCACTGAAGCTTCTCATTATATCACAATATCACGTTCTCCAGCATTCATGACTATTGCAAATAAGGGAATGCTTTCTGGAACTCCAGTCTAGTTTATTGCTGGAAATCTTACTTTTATTTAATTCAACTGTGCAATAGACTGAGGAAAACTAGGATCATCCCAAATTGATTGCATATCTGCTTTCAAACATAAATATATTTTAATCTGCAAATTTATTTTGAAAGACAAACAGTACTCTGAATCATTGCTTTCAAATTGCATGGAGGTAATTTTCAATTACTGCCTGCCCCATTTCTTTCTAAAAGATGGGATTTTTATTTTTCTTTGGTAGGGCATATTATAAAGCTCATTCAATACTACAAGCTTATGAAGCACTGCTAAGGTTCTAAAAGATTTGCCAAACAAGAATTCACACATGTGAAATGTTGCATCTATGTGTTGTAGAATATTGATATTGAGCCGACATCAGCTATGGTTGCAGAAGCACTCCTAGGATGGAGCATCATAATGCACTAGTCCTTGAAAATGTGCAAGCAGATAAACGACTATGATTGAGCCTCCCAGGGTAACTTGTTCTGTGAGTGGAATGTCACTGAGGTTGTCAGTGCTCTCTTCCACCGTGGTTTCAAGCTCGCATTGTAGAAAGTAATAACAGAGACATAATCTGGGACGAGTATCCTCAATCATGTTCTAATATTCAAACCTTACAGTTTGAGTTACTTGTATATTACTGATGTAAACAAAATATACTGCAAAAGACATTTGAAATTATATAATTCAAATATTCACACAATATAGTTGCACCTTTAATGGATAAAGATATGATAATGGCCAGTGCATGAGGCTGCTTCTGATCAGTATATAGATGGAAAAATAGGCCTCAAATTCTGTCCATTTTCTGGTTTCTCACTTTTGGCAAGTAGATATATCCACCTCTCAATAAAACAAATCTGGATGAACACTATGCATTCTCTGACTTTTTAAATTAATAGTTAAGAAATGAGATCCAGCGTTTGTCCAAGTTTCCAACATACACAGTTGACATGGATGGCATCTGGCTGAAAGTTCCAATTACCTTTCAAGGCATGAAATATACTTTTTATTTTATTGTCTCACTGCCTTGATAAGATATATACATCTGAAAATTTACATTTTGTTTTACCGGTCATAATGGTGGCTAATTGGCAGCCTGAGAATTCTTTGCAGCTCTCTGTCAGGAGATAAAAACTGCAAGGCCATGATGCTATGAGTGTGTGATTAAGGGAAAAAAAAAATTCTGAAAATAGGACATGTGGGAGGAGGTTCAGTAAAAATCATGAAAATGTTTCTGGAAATGTGACAACAATTTTGTTGCTTGGCTTCAACAATGGAAGGCAATGAGACCTAAAATTTGCAGCAACGCTGAACCTGCCACAAATTGCAACAAAAACATGAGTTGTAAATGTAGCTACAATTTGACTGGGCATTCAAAAGAAATACAATGAACCATAAAATGAGGAGTATCAATTATCTTCTATTAAATGCCATTGTGATTCATTATATTCATGACATGGTGTATTTTTAACATTGATACAGAAGCAATGGCAGAGATTAAAAAGGAAAGTAGTTAATTGGACCAAGTTCCTCTCTGAAGAATTTGGGGTTGCAGGAAGTCACAGAGATATGTGCAATGGTTAATATTCTTAGAAACAGACAGATGTATAAATGTTGAAATTAGTAATTAACCCTGAAACGGTTATAGGAACCTGTAGGGAATTCCAGGCATGCTGAGATGACTACTTTTATTTTCACTTCACATCTCAACACCTGAACACTCTTGAAATGCAGTAATTTTTTCCTGGAATATACCTATGCAGTAATTTTATGAACCAGGAATTTCCACAACTGCTCTCCCAAATGTCCACAGCCACTTAGAGTCATATAGCACAGAAACAGACCCTTCAGTCCAATTTGACCATGCAAACCAAGTATTCTAAATTAATCTAGTCCCATTTGCCAGCATTTGGCCCATTTCCCTCTAAACCCTATCTAATCATGTTCTCATCCAGATACCTTTAAATGTTAGATAACAAGGTGTAGAGCTGGATGAACACAGCAGGCCAAGCAGCATCAGAGGAGCAGGAAAGCTGACGTTTCGGGCCTGGACAGTTCTTCAGAAATGGGAGAGGGGAAGAGGGTTCTGAAATAAATAGGGAGAGAGGGGGAGGCGGATAGAAGATGGATAAAGGAAAAAATAGGTGCAAAGGAGACAGACGGGCCAAAGATGCGGGGGGTGGAGCCAGTAAAGGTGAGTGTAGGTAGGGAGTTAGGGAGGGGATAGGTCAGTCCAGGAAGGACGGACAGGTCAAAGGGGCGGGATGAGACTAGTCGGCAACCCAAAACCAGCCCAGCCTGTCCCCACCTCCCTAACCTGTCCTTCCTCCCACCTATCCCCTCCTCCCACCTCAAGCCCCACCCTCATCGACTACCTACTAGCCTCATCCTCCCCCCGCTTGACCTGTCCATCCTCCCTGGACTGATCTATCCCCTCCCTAACTCCCCACCTACACTCACCTTTACTGGCTCCACCCCCGCCTCTTTGACCTGTCTGTCTCCTCTCCATCTATCTTCTCCTTTATCCATCTTCTATCCGCCTCCCCCTCTCTCCCTATTTATTTCAGAACCCTCTTCCCCTCCCCCATTTCTGATGAAGGGTCTAGGCCCGAAACGTCAGCTTTCCTGCTCCTCTGATGCTGCTTGGCCTGCTGTGTTCATCCAGCTCTAAACCTTGTTATCTCAGATTCTCCAGCATCTGCAGTTCCTACTATCTCTGCCTTTAAATGGTGTTATTTTATTCATCTCTGCCACTTCCTCTGGCAGGTCATTCCATACACGCTCCATCCTCTGCATGAAAAAGTTGCCCCTCAAGTCCCTTTCAAATCTTTCCCCTCTTACCTTAAGTCTATGCCCTTTAGGTTTAGGGTCCCCTACCCTGGGAAACGGCCTTGTCTATTCACCTTACCCATGCCCCTCATGATTCCACGAATCTCAATAAGGTCATCCCTCAGCATCCGACGCTCCAGGGAAAATGGACCCAGCCCATTCAGCCTCTCCTTGTAGCTTAAACCCTCCAACCCTGATAACATCCTTATAAATCTTTTCTGAACCCTTTCAAGTTTCACAACATCTTTCCTATAGCAGGAAAACAAGAATTAAACACATTATTCCAAAAGTGGCCTAATCAACGTCCTGTTCAGCCGCAAAATGATCTCCCAACTCCTGCACTCAATGCACTAACCAATAAAGGCAAGGGTACCAAACGCCTTCTTCATTACCTTGTCTATCTGCAACTCCACCTTCAGGGGACTATGAACCTGTGCCCCAAGGTCTCCTTGTACAGCAACACTCCCCAGGACCTTACCATTAAGTGTATAAGTCCTGGCCTGATTTGCCTTTCCAAAATGCAGCACCTCACAATTATCTAAATTAAACTCCATCTGCCATTTGTTGGCCCATCTTGCTCTATGCTCCAGCTGGATTAAACACTCTCACTTGATGTCATTCTCATCCATCTAAACATAGACAGAGAATCTCCAAATCACTTGCAATGTCTTCTTTAGTTGTTCCCATATTGTTACCTATGGTGTCTCCAACCAAGGAATCCTGTCCTCGTCTTATTACTCATCTACATTTTATCTTTTAGTGCCATTACCTGAAAGCAGAATTACTTTCATATGTATGCTGATGACGTGCAGCTTTATGTCAGTACCTCCTCTTTCAACTATCTACAATTATCAAATTATGAAATTATCACTGTGCTTATTAGACAGTGAATACTGAATGATGAAATATTTTATCCAAATAACTGTTGGGAAGATGGAATCCACATTTTTTATGTTTCATCACCCAATCTGTATTCCCTATTTACTGAATCCACCTGTTTCGCTGTCAAATGTATGAGAGCAAGTGTCAGCCTGTTCACAGCCTCACTTGTTACCGAGTGATGATTTCTGACACATTTTCACACCATCACTAGAGGCCACCTATTTCCATTTCTGTAATATCACCTGACTTCACATTTTTCTCAGTTGTTCTGCTGATGAGATCCTCAGTCTTGTCTTTGTTACCCCTCGACCTGAGCATTCCAATCTGAGCTAATCTCTCATATTCTACCCTTTGGACATCTGCTGTCCATGCCTTTACTTTGATCACTGATTCTCTTCACGTTCACTGATCTAGATTGGTTTCTAGTCAAGCAACATCTTGATTTTAAGTTCTCATCCTTGTTTCCACACCTCTCCATAGACTCATCCTCATTGTAATTTTTTTCAGTCCCAATTCTCTCCAAGATGTCTGCTATTTTCTTACCTAGAAGCAGACTTGAAGTGCTGAATTGCCTACCCCTGCTCCTAGTTCTTATTTTCTGGCTTCTGACGCAATACTGATTTTAATTGATTCACCAGGGCTTACTGTACCTTCCATATGTCAGGCTTCAATCATTGGAATACCTTCCCTACACCTCTTCAACTCTCCAACCTGCTTTACACCTTTAAATACTCTTAAAACCTTCTCTTTAAACAAATTTTTAGTTATCTGACTTAATACCTCCATATTATCTCCTTAGGTAGCTTGATGTCATATTTTGTTTCATAGTGTTCCTGTTAAGCACCCTGGTATATTTATTAACCAACAATGCTATGTATGTATGTCTTGTTGTTACTTAGGATTGTTCATAGAAGTTATAAATCAGCAGCAATTGGAAGAAACCCCACAGAAATTCATCACATAAGCTGCTTTCCCAGTAATTTTTCTGTTCTGTCTCAAAAGTTTGTTCATTTAACCTTATTCTTATATTCCAAGTTTTGATCTGTTTTTGGTAGTGAAACTTGAAGCATTACCATTCAACAAGTTATCTAGTTACAGTCTAGCAACTCAATTACACCCTGACAAGATAACTTGTCAGCGGCAATCTGGCAGCTAAGAATAATGCATAAATTATAATAGCAGAATGACTGTCAAACCTACGATTGAAGAGATCAGATTTTCTTTTTGATAACTGAGCAAGAATATCAGGAAGAACAATCTGTACATTTTGTATAAGTCCCACAGAAAAGACATACATTAGCTATTATTAAAAGAAAGTTTCAACAAGGTAGCTAAAAAGCATGTGAAATATTGGTTCAGTACAATAGGTCATATAGGCCTTTGAGTTTGTTCTACTTTTCAAAACAGTCATCATTAATCCTTGACCTCGGCTCCACTATCCTGCCAGATCCCCATGTCCTTTAGTCTCGAGTCTAGAAACCTATTGCAGCTTGAAATAACTGAGCAGACACAACCTTCTGAGTAGGGAAACCTAAAGATTCACAACCTGTGAAGAAATGTCTTGTTATGGTAGTCCTCAATAGTCAACTCTTTATCCTGAGACAATCATTCCTTGCTTTAAATTCTCCAGTGAAGGAAACGTACCTCTCAGCATTTACCCAAACAAATGCTTTCAAAATCTTATGTTTCTATAACATTTTTCTAAACTCAGGAAACTATTGATCTCTTGTACTCAAGTTCTCATCACAGGCAAAGCCCTTCATCTCAAGAATCAACCTCTCGAAACTTTGCGACACTCGTTTCGAGACAGAAGCATCCTTTCTTAGATGAGGAGACCCCAATCTTCACAGTATTTCATTTGGGATTTCCACTGAAGACTTGTCCTATTGTAGCAAAACGTTCCCATTTTTGTATCCACCTTGCAATAAAGACCTACTTGTTTTCCGAATTGTTTGCTATACTTTTATGTTAACTTTCTGACACCCAATTCATTCTGAATTTTCGAAACATTTTCATAATTTGAGCATACTCCTTTTTTTAATTATTTCCAACAAAGTGCTCATCTCCATGTGCCAACATGTTGCCCTCTCACTTAACACCTTTATATCCTTTTGCAACAACAACGTGGTTGCCTCACACCTTACTGCTTGACTCAAACTTAATATATTACTGTGAATCTTTTCATCTAGATCTGCAGATAGATTGTGAATAACTGAGGGCTCAACATTGATCCGTGAAGTACACAACTAGTTCAGCCTACCAAGTTGAATGTCCATTGCTTAAATCCATCCTCTGCTTTCTTTCCACTAACCAATTCTCGAACTACATTAATATATTACCCGAATACCATTATCCCTTCTCTTGTATCTTTTAAATATCCAAATAAATTACACCTATTCCTCATTGTATGCAGATCCAATATCTCGTAGTTTGTGTGCTGGCGAGGTCAGCCACAGAAACAATTGACTTTTTTGTCAGGTCCCAAAAGGTCACACTGTGCTGAGGACTGGTGCCAAGTTAACTTCCCTGTAGTTCCCTGTTTTCTCTCACAGTCCTTTTTTGAACAACAGTGTTACATCTGCTACTTTCCACTTGTAACACTGTTCCAGAATCTAGGGACTTCTAGTTGATGGCAAACAATGCATCCACTACACATGCATTTATCTCTACTAGAAATCTATGGATGATAAAATAAATCTATAGTGAGAACTAGGTAGTGACACACTTGTGTGCTCTTGGGCTAAAGCACATCTACAGAGTTTATGAATCTCTATTCAACGTTTAATGTGGCCTGTTACCTGCTTGTGTTCAAATCAATGGAAAGCAAAATTAGTTAAACTGGATAATACAAGGCCAATTCAGTATGACCTATTCTACACCAATACTGAAAGTCAAACTACACCCAACATGCTGGAAATGGAAAAGTGTTCATTTGCCACATTGATAGTCTTCAGCTTTTTTGTAATCATTTACCAAAACAAAAACAATGCCAAGACACCAGCTTAGACTATTCAGAGTTCAAACTTCACTAAATATTGTTAATATTATTCACAATTTTTACATTTATGTTTGAAAACAAAACATATTCACAATAAAAGAATAGTACAGTTCTTGATCAATGTGATATCAAATGACATAGTTCCATGACATGTCTTTGAAGCATGAATGCAGAACAATGAATTCTGTTTAGTCTTGAAAGAAAGTTTATTTCATGGTATTCAACGTATCATCTAAGAGTTAACTGTGAACCTTTGTCAGGAATACTATAAGTGTTAAATTCCCATGACTTTGCTTCCTTTAACTTTTTTTTGTCAAAGCCAAAATTTCAGTTTGAATCCTATGATGATGCTATGACTTTAAAGAGATTATTTCGTCCTGGCTTCTTTTAAGAGAGAGATTGAATGCGAGGCGCTGACATGACTACTGAAGACCACTTGAGTAAACAGGTTTAGAGGCCATGCTTTTTTTTAACATCCTGAATAGGTATGGCCAGCTCTCACAGGTCAGGTTTTTCTGGGTTTTTAGGTTTAGCTCGAAGCAAAAGCTACTGGGATCTCAAATGACTTGGAAGCTTCAGGGCATGTCTCTTGGCTACTACTCTCTCTGAATTTTTTCTCAATGTTTTTTCCCTCTGGATTGGAGAACTGCATGTGAAAACCTGTGTCTGAATTTGCCTTTTTTTTTGCCAAGGAGATGTTTATGGCATGTTACTATACTGGGACACTAAAGTAGTAAGAGCTACTGTATCTATTATTCTGTTAAGTTTTCAATGCAGTTCAGTTATTCTAAATTCCTCTTTCTTTGTTTGTACTTTAACTACAGTGTTTAAATAAATTATAAAAACCAAAAGAACTGCGGATGTGGTAAATTAGGAACAAAAACAAAGTTGCTGGAAAAGCTCAGCAGGTCTGGCAGCATCTGTGAAGGAGAAAACAGAGTTAACATTTCGGGTCTGGTGACTTTAGACCACCATCTGTTCTGAGGAAGGGCCACTGGACCCAAAACGTTAACTCTGTTTTCTCCTTCACAGATGTTGCCAGACCTGCTGAGCTTTTCCAGCAACTTTGTTTTTGTTCTTAAATAAATTATATTTTGCTTAACATCAAGTAGTTTGACCAGTTGCATTGTATCTGGAACAGACATTTTATATTTGCCTTTAATATAAGAAAAAAAAATAGGATCTAGGCTACCTTCTTAAAGTATTTTGAGGAGGTCTGATCTGGTCCATAACAATCCTCAGTGATTAACTCCTAAATATAGATCTTACATATATATCTGTATTTATAGATTTTTTTAAAAAATTAGCCTCCATAAGAATAAAGTCCAAAGTCTTTGAGAATTCAATGACATATAATCCCAAATGCACCAATGGCCTGGAGTGCTAACTCCACAATAAGAGACAGAATTATGGAACAGGCACTTGTTTTGCATATTCCAAAGCATAACTAAATTGATACTTTCTACGCCCAATAGGCTGGAGGCTCAGTTAATCTAAAGGTGCCCATATAGCTAAGTACATAGATAGCTTTTTTTATGTTTGAATCTTTGCCATACCAGGCCATCACTTTGGTTTGGGAACTTGGGAACTCTTCAGCCAGACCTAATTCCATTAATAATGAACATAAGAATGATACTCTGTCTTGCATTCTTCAAGGTTACACAATGATCTGTCGAGTGCAAGGACTACCATCCCTCCTTCCTGAACCCTTTGTCATGAGTACTCTAGTGAGTGATAAATAGAGTTTCTTTGCTCTACAAGTCCTGGCGCATGCTCTCTGCATAAACTGAAAACGAGTTTTTGTAGATCTGGATCTATTTTTGGGCTTTTCCTCTAGAATTTTGGAGTGTACTGGAAAATAGATGGATTTCAAGTTCACTGACCTTTTTAAAGCATTTCCTCTATTTTTGCTGGTGAACTCATCGAAATCATATAAAAATACATTTATTGCTTTTCCAGGAGTAACTAACTTAGGAAATCGTAATTCTTTGAGTCTCAGGACTTCTGGATTTAATGAATGTGTTGCAAGCTGCTCTTGCGTCCCCTGGAAGAAAGAATATGATAAAAACAGTTCTGAAATTTTGTAGCATGCTAACAGCCTTCAGTGATGTATATAAATTGGCTATTTCATTAAAATTCTGACTGTAAGACTCAAGAGCATGAGAATTAAATTAATAAGCCCCAAGCAAATAAGGGGATTAGTTGACCATTTTTCCTATACATTAAGTCTTTTGTGGGAGCATCCATCACAGGAAACAAATGGCATATCAATTGAATCCTTTAGAAAGTTAGCTGGCTGAATATTCAAATTAGGAATGGGTTCAAGTGTTGAGGCTACATTTGGTGAGTTTCTTTGATAGCTTTACTAATCTTAATTTAAGTTACAAGGTGAAGATATTAGTTTCAAATCCATTCATGTCTCTTGAGTGGATGAAAGCAGAATTCTGTCACCATGAGTATCAGTTCATTTTATGATTTTAGTCTATCTTACAAAAAGGATCATAGAAACTACTACTCCATTGATGCCAGTCTAATGAGTATCAATATTTGCAGATAAATATGTTAATAAATATTCTGATAAAAGAAACTTCATTCCTGTCTTGCTGGGACCACACAAATATTGTTTATAGAATGCAAGCAACCAAGTTCAATTAATGTATTAATTGAGGTGATGCATTTTGGGAGGAATTAAAAGGTAAGGGAGTACATGTTGGATGATAGGACCTTAGGAAATACAGAGGATCAGACAGACCTTGGAATGCGTATCCACAGATCCTTGAAGGCAACAGGACAGGGTGGTTCAGGTGCTAAGAAGGCATAGGGATACTTGTGTTTAATAGTCAAGACATTAAATACAAGAACACGTGAGTTATGCTGGAACTGCATATAACAGTTGTGAGGTCACAGCTGGAGTGCAGCATGCAATTCCCATGGCTACATTATAGGAAGGCTGTGAGACAGTGTAGAGGAGATTCACCAGGATGGTGCCTGGGCTTCAGCTATAAAGAGAGACTAGAAAAGTTGGAGTTGTGTTCCTTACAAAAGAGAGGGCTGAAGGGGTCTTGATTGAAATGTATAAAGTCATGATGGGCATAGATAAGGTAAATAGGTAAAGGTTTTACCACTTTGTAGGGACACAGTTTTAAGCTTAAAGGCAGGAGGTTTAGAGGAAAAGTAAGGAAGAATTTCTTCCTCCAGAGGGTATTGAGTACCTAGAACTCACTGCCTGAAAGGATGGTGAAAGCAGGAATCATCAAAATATTTAAGAAGTATTTTGATGATGACTTGAAATGCCATGGCATGCAAGGCTACAGGCCAAGGGCTCGAAAATGGGAATAAATTAGATAGGTGTTTGATGACAAGAACAGATTGATGGGAAAAATTGTCTCTTTTCTTGTTTAAAATCTCAATGAGTCTACTCTATGACTCTACTTCTCATGTTGAAAACCTTTATTCCACTCAACTATTTTTAAGACCCAGGGAGAATTTTCTATCCTCAAAGAATTCTTACTTTTACTTGCCTGAGGAAATAATATAGTAGATAATATATCAAAACAACTCCACAATTGTAAACATACTACTAAGCCTACTAGAAGTAACATTTTCAAAGAACTATATTATAACTCATTTTCACAGTTTTACATGGTGCAAAACTGACAATTTTAACATATCTATTCAATCACGCATTGTGGATGACTCTGTCAAGACCCGTATTTATTGCCTTCTCTAATTGCCTTTAGGTAGGTGTTGATCAGTCATCAGTTAGAACTGCTGCAGTCCAAGTGGGACAATAGTTCCCCCGTACTATCAGAAAGGGAGTTTCAAGAATTTGATTGAGTTACAGCGAAGAAGCAATGACATGTATCCAAAGAACAGAGAAATCTGGAGTTGGTACTATTTCCATTCATTTGTAGTCCTTGTACTTCTATGAGGTAGAACTTGCAGTTTGGTGTGTGGGGAAGGATTTTTGTCAAATTAACCTTTGCAAGCTGCTGCAGTGAATCTTCTAGATTGTGCACACTGCAACCACAATGTGTAGGTGAAAATGGGAGCACTGAGGCGGGCAAACTTTACGCTGCTGTCCCATCCAAATGATTTCAGCATGAACATCAGGATACACTGAGTGAATACACAATGGGTGCCTCAGCAACCTGCATGACTAATCTGAAACACATAAAAATAAGGGTGCTTCTTAAAGCTGAATAATACTGCTGGCTGCAGGATTAAAAGCCTAGAAAATGGATAAGTCGCCAGGGGAGAGGGATTCATTTTCTTGGAAAAATCTCAGGACAAAATCTCACAACAGCTTCGATAGAGTTCCATTCTCCAAATAATTTGAAAATTATTCATTTGCCTGGAAAAAGAAAATGTTGTAGTTCTGGACTTGAAACTTTTAACTCTGTTTTCTCTCCACAGATGCTGCCAGACTGAGTTTCTCCAGTAATTTCTGTTTTTGTGTATTTCAGATCTCCAGCATTTGCAGTTCAATGCTTTATATTAAGGCAGTTAGCTTAGTTTTGACTTCAGAACAGAAGGTTCAAGGTTTAGTTCAGAAGAAAGCGGAGTTGTGTTTACAAGGTGGAACAATTTCTCTGCGCAGGGGAATAAAGTCAGTTCCGTGGAAGCAGTCACTTCAGCTTCCTGAAGGGGTTCTCATCTGTGGAGCTTTCAAACTGTGGGAGTTTGGAAAGAAATCTTCAAGTTATTCAAACTGAGAAAGATTAGGCCATAAGAAAGTATGAAAGGTTTGCAGCAGCAGATTTAGAAATGAATCATAAAAATATCTTCACAGTTCAATGAAAACAAGCTGGTGAAAGGCATTTAATTAAAGGTTTCCAAAACAGTTAAGATAGGAGAGATATTTCTCTGGGATTGAGTGTCTGTAACTGACGATTTTAGGAAAAACAAGTTGATTTTTATTTACGTGTTCAGAAGTTACAAACTGTTTTCTATATATATGTATCACTTTCAGGATCATAAGACCATAAGAAATAGAAACAGGAGTAGGCCATTTGGCTCATTGAGTCTGTTCCACTTTTCAATAGGATCATGTCTGATCTGATATTCCTCATGCCCATTTTCCTGCCCTTTCCCCATGACCCTTGATTCCCCTACTGATCAAGAATCTATCTCAGCCTTAAATAAATGCAAAGATGCTGACCCTGCAGTTCTCTAAGAGGAGAAATTCCTCCTTGTCTAAGTCTTAAATGCCCCTTAATTCTGAAACTATGCCCTCCGGTCCTAGACTCACCTATGAGAGGAAACACCCTTTCAACATTTACCCTGCCAAGCCGATTAATAACAATAATGCTTCAAACAGGACTCATTCTAAACTTCCATTCTTCTAGACTCCAGTGAACAGAATCTCAACCTGTTTAGCCTTTGCTGATAAGAACACTGTTCCATACAACACAAACTTGCAAGAAACACCCAGGCACTGAGAATTTAAATGGATCTGCAGTATTCACTACTGCCGAGCATATAAGACACCAACTAAGCTATTATTAAAAGCTAGTGGTAATCCTAATGAACCTTCTCTGACTGCCTCCAATAAAACAATATTTTTTCATTAGGGGACAAAACTGCTCACAGTGTTCCAAACATGGTCTCACCAGCACCTTGTTACAGCAAAGCTTCCCTACTCTTATACTGTAACCCCCTTGAAACAAGGATCAACATTCCATGTGTCTTCCTGATTACCTGTTGTGCCTGTGTGCCAGCTTTCTGTGTTTGTTTATTCTAGTTTATTTATTTGTGTAATAAACCTATATTTTGTTGCAAAAAATCTGTAACTTCATGTGAATTTGTTTCAGTGACTAACAATTGTGTTAGTCAACTGTAAAAAAAAGGAACCAAGCCAGATTACATTCTGGGATCTGGCATGTCTAGCATTGAATCAGCAGAGATCATAATATCTGGTCATGACAATTTCAGCTTAGCTTTCATGTTTGTCAGGTACACACATGGATTAGTAAACTTGAGAAACATATACGCTTGCTATTCAGCAATTATATTTTGATATATAACTGATTCTGCAAATACAACCGAACAAAATCTCATGACAAAAATATGAAAAGGAAAAGTTTCTCTATAAATAAAAATACAAAAGAAAATATAATGTATATAGAGAGTACCATTCTTATATTGAATGATTCATTGAAAAGTATGCTTAATGATAACATATGTGTTCAGAAGGCTTAAATGCATGGACATAAAGGAGGCATAATTTAGAGACAGCAGAATCAATGCCAGAAGAAAACAGTTGATACAGAAAGAGGAATCTACTACAATTTAAGCTTCACATAAAATGTCAAAATAAATATTGATTACAGTCCAACCAGACAAGAATTTTAAAAGACACTGACTATTGTCTTTTTCAGTTTTTAATGCATGGACCTTTGGAGATCAACCCTCCACCTTAAAGCTTTACATTTTTGTAGCCATTTGGTAACGTACTTGCATTAACTCTAACCTGTAGTTCCTGCCTCACTGCAGTCAGGAGGATATTGTTTAATGGAAGCTGCTGTGATTATTGCAGACTTTCTTTGCTGTTTAACTTATCATCATTTAAACAGTCAACAACCAATAAAAGAATGTTTGGTCTTGTTATGAAAGCATGTCATTACGTTTTAACAGTTCATTTTACTGGGAAATTCCATCTACTTCTAACTAGAATGTTGAATGCATTTTGCAGACCCTGGAAATCTTTAGTCAAGACAAGTTTTCAGTTGTCCTTATAAAGGGAGAATTCATGTCAAAGTCATTTCTCTGAAATTTAAGACAATTTCAGAAAAATGTAGTCCGTTCCAATGTCCTCTAAAAATTGAAAGAACAAAAGTATTTTAAATTGAGGGAAGTAAATAATATTTCACATGTACAGGGCTACAGTTTCATTTTTATTTACTATATTCATGTTATTTTCTATATCAATAAACCTAACTAAATAAGGGGAAGTGGTGGCAATGTCACCAGACTAGCGATAATGAACTCCAGGGTAATGTTCTTGGAATATGGGTTTGAATCCCACTGTGGCAGGTATTGAAATTTGAATTTCAACAAAAAAAGAAAAAAAACTTGCCTAATGGCGACAATATAAATACTTTTGATTTTCATTTAAATAGTTAACTAATGCCCCTTTAGGGAAGGAAATATGCCATCTTTACCTGGACTGGCCTGTATGTGACTCCAGATCCTCAATGTGCTTGATTCTCAACTGCTCTCTAACCATGGGGAATATGCAATAAATTCAGACTAGCCACTGATGTCCACATCCCATGAAGAAATGAAAAAATCAAAGTACGAAGATAAATTGTCAGAATGTTAACGTGTCCCAATAGAATAACTTATTTTAAATGAAATGCATAGAATGTAGTAGATGAGCTGACTGAAAATACGCTGAGTGAGGACAGAGAGCTAAAGTGATGTGACTTGGAGTGATTTTGAAATGATGTGTGAGTTGTTTGTGTTATGATGCCAGTTGGTGTTATTGGCAGGTGAATCAGATCCCAGATAAGAACATTGTTGATAGTTCATATTTTCATTTGTTTCGATTTCAACAATACACTGTTTCATGAAACATAAGCACACAATACTGCAGATTTTGCTTTAACAACAAAATTGAAGTTTGTAACAAAGAAATGAAGGAAAAATTGAATGATCCACATTATCTACTTTTGATGCAAATTGAAAGATTTTGAAACACACAGCTAAGGTATAATCCCAAAAATTCCCCAAAAACTTCTTTCTAAATTGAAAATAAACAAAACAGCAGTTGTACAGTAATGGAAACATTCCCTGATATAATACCAATAACAATACACATACAAAATGTACACCAGTACTCTTATATTTAATATCTCAGTAAGTTTAAGTTATATCTGACTTCAATTTTTACACTGGAACTGCAATAGCTTCTTCTTGGAGCTTATCATAACCCTGCTTAAAGTAATCTCTTCAGGGGTCTATCTCAATCACTTCAGGTCTGGGACTGACACTAACTCCACACTCTACTCTAAAATACACTAAGATAGTCCGCTATATATATTTTCCTTCTCAGGAGTACTTTTTTTTGTAATACCAGCTTATTCCAGAACTTTACAGGACTGCCTCACTTATTATCAGAAGAGTAACTAATAATCTTTCTTTGAGCTATAGACGTTTCCTCTCAGTTTAAAATTTCCAGTAAACAATTTCTGAACTCTCTGAAAAAAAAAATTCAAGGCCCCGTTATTTACCATGCTATATAGAAAATAAATGTAAACGAACCAAACGTTCATTAGTAGTTAGATAGCATCTTCCAAACCCATGACAATGACAATCTATAAGAGGAGGCACAGAAGATACATGGGGAACACCAGTAGCTGCAAGTACCCCTGCATTTCATTTATCATCCTGACTTGGAAATATATCACCATTTCTTCAGTGACACTGGGTCAAAATCCTGGAGTTCCCTCCCTAAGGGCATTTTGGGTCCACCTACAGTACATGAACTATAGATGTTCAAGAAGACAGCCCACAACCATCTTCTCAAGTGCAAATGGGGTGGGCTACAAATGCCAGGCCTGACAGCAATGCTCTCATCCCATCCAAGAATACTGAAACAAAAAGTACTGCACAAAAATCCATCTACACGAAAACCAGGTTTCACAATTTTTTTGAAAAAAATCACCACGGCTACAATAATACTTACACGTTAATTATTAACTTCAGGCACACATTATCCAAGCAGTTATTAACAAAAACAAAACAGAAACCATATCTCACAACAAATGATTTCAAAATTACAAAGTTTACATTGGATGAGAGAGTGTGTGTGGTTTTCCTCTTGGTTTGTCACTGCCCACTAGCACAGATGAAATGAAGGGTCAAGGATTACGGAGCGACATTGTGCTGAAAACATAACTTGTTGATGACCCAGTCAAATAATGGGAAAACTGCGCATGCCAGGGACCTCATCTGACTTCTATGTTGGGAATCTGTACCATCTCGTTTCTCAGAAAGGCGAGGATAATTGGAAGAGGCATAAAACGAAGGTAAGTTGGGATGATAATGACATGCAAATGCATATAATTGCCACTCAGTAGCAAAATTCTGAAGTTGCTATTTAAAGCTTAAGGCAGCAACTTAAATAACACTTGATGTCAAGATTCTAATTATTCATTCTTCTTATATTTTCCCATGTTTCTTGTCGTTGCCCACACCACATCAAGGATAGAAAAAATTTGCCCACATTTTCTTTTTGATAAATAAAGTTTAATGGATTCAGCATTAAGTATGGATGATATTCAGCTTCTCTCTGCTACAATTTCCTTTGAAACTCTGGGATCTCAACCATTGTGTTTTGTAGATGATGTGTGATTCTTTGGTTTGCCAATGAAAATGGAAGACATGCATTTGCTTTTTGCCAGTTTGTTGACATATACTTTGATGGTTACACATACTAGAAAACTCAATGGAAGGATTAAGGCTGACACTACATAAGCAGAATAATTAATTTTGCAATTGGAAAACTACCTCTTCTGGGTAAAAGCATTTATAAGCCATTCATTCGATGGACGAATAAATAAATGTATAACCATTATCTTATTGCAATTACTGGCTTATGAATTTCTAACATCTTTTGTGTATGTAATTTCTCTGAAGCAAGTGGGAAGCTCAATAAAGGTATGGACATTGTTCCAACTGGATCAGGTTCCTCAATTTAACAAGAAGTGGAAATTTCAATTTTCTGTCTTGGAAAATAGATTTTTCCACATTTTAACATTTGGAATCTACATTATCTTGAGAATGTAATTCTATTAAGCTGCAGTCAATGTTAAAATAAAAACCAAGAGGAAAATATGGTCTAGTTAAGGACCAAGATAGGACATAAATCAGACTTTAAGGAAGATAAATGTAGACAACAATTCAAGATCAGAATTAATTAGTACAGCATTATGAATTAGGGACTGGGGAGATCTTCAAGTGAAGAAATTTATGAATTCAAGATCATTATCTTGCTTGCAGGTACTGAGCTCAAAGATTGTTACAAAACATAGGGCCTAAGCTTAGAGCAGATAAATCTTGAAATGGACATGGAGATTGTTGCAAGGGATTAACTAGCATCTTTTGCAGACAGCATGGTAAATTTGATATTGCCAGCTTTTTACAATGATTTAGGATGGGGAGGTTATCCCATGAGAAAAGTTCAGACATTCTGAGCCTGTAGCTATTGGAGTTTCAAAGAATATGAGGTGATTTAATGAGACATCTAAGATGACTGGGCAGAATGGATTCCGAAAAGATAGTTTCCCTTTTGGGAGAGACTAAAACCAGAAGACAGTTTAAAAATAAAGGGTCTTCCATTTAAGTCGGATGATTTTTTTTCTCTCTGTCAGAGCTTGTGAGGTTTTGGAATTCTCTTCCCCAGCGAAAGGTGGAGGCAGGGTGTTTGAGTATTTTTAAGGCAGAGGTAGATAGATTCGTGGCTAATAAGGGAGTCAAAGGTCGTCAGGAGTAGGCAAGAATGTAGAGTTGAGACTATATTCAGGTCAGCCATGATTTTATTCAACAGTGGAACAGGTTTGAGGGGCTGAATTGCCTATTCCTTTTCCTAATTCATATGCTGGTGTGTATTTCTGCAAGAAAACAGCATTGCAGGTATTAGAGACAATAGGTACTGCAGATTCTGGAGAATCCGAGATAACAAGGTGTGGAGCATTGCAGGTATTGTTCATTGGCAGCATTCGTTTGCATCAAACCTGACATCATGAGTGGTTTCCACTCCTTAATGCCAGTTTGGACCTCTTAAAAGGAGATTCCTTCAGGCTGCACAAAGTGGTGGGAGATTTTTCACACATATCTGGGCTCTGGCACATAAAGCAGTAGCTGAACATGTGAGAGAGTCAGATGCCAAGAGATTCTGAAAATAGTATCAGAGATAATAGGTACTGCAGATGCTGGAGAATCCGAGATAACAAGGTGTGGAGCTGGATGAACACAGTAGGCCAAGCAGCATCATAGGAACAGGAAAGCTTGACGTTTCAGGCCTAGACCCTTCATCAGAAATGGGGGAGGGGAAGAGAGTTCTGAAATAAATAGGGAGAGAGGGGGAGGCGGATAGAAGATGGATAGAG
The DNA here is from genome assembly GCA_024137785.1 of Ginglymostoma cirratum. Lineage (NCBI taxonomy): Eukaryota > Metazoa > Chordata > Chondrichthyes > Orectolobiformes > Ginglymostomatidae > Ginglymostoma > Ginglymostoma cirratum. The sequence goes on from JAHRHZ010000049.1 coordinate 15,767,419, forward strand.
GGGAGGATAGGTGGAGAGGAGGCAGACAAGTCAAAGAGGCGGGGATGGAGCCAGTAAAGGTGAGTGTAG
>JAHRHZ010000049.1:15768271-15789159 GCA_024137785.1 Ginglymostoma cirratum
TCAATGTGGATTTCACAAGCTTCAAAATCTCCCCTCCCCCAACCGCATCTCAAAACCAGCCCAGCTCGTCCCCGTCTCCCTAACCTGTTCTTCCTCTCACCTATCCCCTCCTCCCACCTCAAGCCGCACCCCCATCTCCTATCTACTAACGTCATCCCGTCCCCTTGACCTGTCCGTCCTCCCTGGACTGACCTATCTCCTCCCTACCTCCCCACCTACACTCACCTTTACTGGCTCCATCCCCGCCTCTTTGACTTGTCTGCCTCCTCTCCACCTATCCTCTCCTCTATCCATCTTCTATCCGCCTCCCCCTCTCTCCTATTTATATCAGAACCCTCTTCCCCTCCCCCATTTCTGATGAAGGGTCTAGGCCTGAAACATCAAGCTTTCCTGTTCCTATGATGCTGCTTGGCCTGCTGTGTTTATCCAGATTCTGAAAATGGATTGGCTGGCGATCTCAGTGGGATAGATAGAAAGAACACTTCTTTTATCTTCTGAGGGGCAGGAGTCCTTCAGGATTATGCTCATGAGGTTAAAACAACTGTTTAACAATTTTCATTAACACTCAGCACTGAACCCTAAAACTAAGAGCCCATATCATTCAGTGTATGTTGAAGTGGGACACAACCTACCTTTTTCCTCTCTTCTTGCTACAACCCAACCTTTGACCGCTTCTCACTTCTTAAATGTAAGAACTGGCAAAACCTAGTCACTGGAGATGAAAAGAAGAAGAAAGTGAAGATGAAGTGACACCGTCATGTAACCGTACACCAAGAGGCACCAGCACAGACACCAAAACTGTTATATTTTAACAGACAAACTGCAGAAGCATTCTCATGAGGTGGAGGTCCAACCATATGCGTTTAGGACCCATGATGAGTGGGATGGTCAACACAGGTCAGCAAAAAGTGAGATATCATTTATGTCTCCAACAGTACCATGAAAGAAGTCGGGTTTCTAAAAGTTAAGAGGCATGGCCACATTGACTGCAACAAGCAATGCTGTTCTGTACTTGATGTTGAAATTATAGTTCTGCCAAAAGCACTTGACAGATTTCAGTATAATCTATTTGTTGAAAAACAAATGTTCTAAGCAAAAGATGTCACTGAAATTGATGTAAAAGAATTGCTTGCTAAGTGCCCACCAATGAAACAGTCTCCTGCTATGATCCCTCTGTCCCCCGTTGTTATGGCCAATGTTGAGGGAGTGCACTGTCTCTCTATAGTTCCTCTACTCCACTAGTCATAACATAAATTTAAACATGACCAATTCAATACTTTATCGCTATTAGGTTTAGAAGAAAATAGTCCCTTATCCAGAATTCTTAAGTAGACACAAAATTATTGATTTATTATGAAAACAAAAGTTCTTCAGCAAAGAGAGAAAGCTGAATAACAAACAAATTGAATTAAGAAACTATAAATATCTGCCCTTCTAAGTGACCTCCAAACATGTGCACACGCACACACACACAAACACATTAAAAGAAAAAATTAAGAACTTTTTGTACAGAGATTAACTTTGAAAACAACTTTGGCCGATAATTGTTGGCTCTTTGTGGAAATAAATGACACGGTATACGATGTTCAAGATGGTTTTCAGTCTGTGTTCTGCCACATGAGAGTCACTGAACACAGACAATTGTCACTGGGACCATTGCAGATGCAGTCTGTTCAGGAACCATTGTGAATTCAGGTGTTTTTCAACAGGCAGCTGCATCAGTTTTCTCAAACTGCACTCTAAGATGTTTTCATCAGAAAGTGAAAGGATTAGGTGGGTAGTCTTTATCTTTCAGCAGGCTGTACTCTAACTGAGCTCTAAATAACATCAAAAGCAAAGCCATAAAACCAGTCATGTGATTTCTAGTTAATAAGCTCAAGCAATTAGCTTCAACTATGTTACTACCAAGACTTGTCCTTTTAAAAAAAAAGGTGCTGATGTGCTTTTAGTGACCCCTTTATAGGAAAAAGCTTCATGTATTCAAATGAAAAACTATCTACAATCCATTAACATGAATCCTTAGCAAATGTATGAACCATGAAACATCTGCTTTACATTCCTTCTTTTCTGCTCTCTTCTAGTAACTTACTACATACCTTTGCAAACAGGTGGGATTTGAACCCAGATCTTCGAGCTCAGAGATAGGACCATGATCACAATAATCCTAAAAACTGTACAACTGAATGCGTGCAACATTTGGATATAGATCTTAAGATTGAGGGCATGGGTGCATGGGAAATGACATTTAAGTGACCATTAATTAGCCATTTAAAGGCCGCAATTAGATCAGGGTGTCCAGGTCACCTTAAGCCCCTGCACCCCATGAAACTGGTGGGATGTCAGGGCCAGAGGGAGCACTGCAAGAAGGCCATGCTGAGGAATTTTAGAAGCCCACAGCTGCAATCCTGCTGGCCAGTGTCCATTGAAATCTGGGTCAGATGTGCCATTGGTCATTGATGCAAGTGACCAGCATTCAATTAAAATGTACTTCAGATGTCTGCATGGATTTGGAAACATTCATTAGTGTGCTTTCGAGAATGATTGTTCTGTGTTGTACACTCCATCACATTGCACAGCAGGGAGGATTAGAACTGTAGGAGGAACAAGGTATCATCTGTGAATATATAAGTGAAAGGAGGAAAATGAGAAGTTGGAAAGAAATATGGCACCCCCCCACACAGCAACAGTTTCTCATATTGCTGCCTGGTTTGCAGTGATTCCTTGAACTGTATGCTTGAGTTAGTACCTAGTGGTGAACCAATGTAAAACCAAAAGGAAATATAAATAAGAGCAAAGGGAGACAGCTCAATACAGCTAAACATTGACTCCCCAGAATCACAACCTTATACAATACGCTCTTTTCCCTGTTATCCACTTGCACTTACTGCATTCATTTTCCTATGTTTTATTTGCAAAATATTTTCAAGCCCCCTTTTTGTTTCTTTAATATTGTGCCTCACCTGGGTGTTGTGCTGGAAATCAAGCCTTGCTATATCTGGAGTCATCACAAAAGTTAATGATCTTATCAAAGTCTGCAAATTTCTGCAATTTACCTTAAAAATAACAAAGAACTGTAGATGCTGAAGATTTCATATAAAAACAAAAAAATGCTGAAGAAACTCATCAGATCTGGCAGCATCTGTGGGAAGAATGTTTTGTGTCCAGTGATTTTTAATGTTGAGTCACTGGATTCAAGACTTTAACTCTGCTTTCTTCCCACAGATGTTAACAGACTTGTCAAGTTTTTCCAGCCATTTCTGTTTTTGTCCCCAGTTTGTGTGTGTGTGTTTTTTAAGACTCAGGTTGGCAGAAAGCACAGGCCAGCTTTCTGTGCTTAACAAGAATTATTATTTATTACAACTAAATAGAATTGAGGTAGTGGTAAATAATTATGAACTGTCAGCCCATAACTCTACTAGTTCAAATTCCATTTCTAGTTCTTTATAAAACTCCCCCTACAGACACATACAGTCAGAGAGGTATTGTGGGTGGAGGGAAAATATGGTTTGGCAGTTCCATGGTCCTTACCCCCAAGGCTCACTGAGCTAATGTTTTGACACAGTTCCTCAGTGTCTCCTCTTCAACTACTTTCATTTGCTTGCAGAAGGTACAGAGCAACTGGTTCACAATGTATAAAGCCTTTGACTTATTGATTAATAACAACAGTTTACAGCAACTGGTAAGTGAAAAGCAATTGGCTTTCTTCAGGCTTGAATTTTTTTTTACTGCAGAGAGAAACACAGCTCCTCCTCTTGCAGAGATTAGAAGGTATCTGGTTGTTCAAAAACACACACACACACAAGCTGTACAGCTACCTGGGAGACAACACATAGTTGTTGGCAGGCAGGCCTTTGGTGTCAATGACTCCCTTCGTACTCACCTCCTGGCTCCATGTCACCTGCAATAGCCCATTCCCCTCGGCCACTGATAGAACAAGCAGCAACGTAAACAGCGCTTACATTTAACATTGGTAACCCGCTTTTAAAAAGTGCCATAAACCCTTCCATAATTCTTGGGTTTTAAAACCGCCCTTGTGTCATTTAAGTCTACAACCAATAATATGTAAAATTAAATTGATAGGCCTTTATACTGTTTTTTTTTTTCATTTCGTCCCTATGCTTTCTGTGCTACTTTAGGTTTTGCACAATCATGAGGTATTGGTATCTAGCATAAGCATTTTTTTTTTAGGCTCATCCAACTTCTTGACATCCAATAGGTTCTAGATTTCAGAGTCACAGTATCAGAGAATTCTCATGGTGCAAAATGAGGCTATTTGGCCCCAAGGCAAGGAAAAACGGCATGCTCATGTGAGTCTTACTTCAATCACGCTGCCTCCCGGCCATTCTGCAGCTCGTGACGCGTAGGCAACTATCATTCAGGTGCACACTGCGTGTCAGGCCAGACACCCAGCTCACTATTGGACCAGAGATAGTAGGAACTGCAGATGCTGGAGAATCTGAGATAACAAGGTGTAGAGCCGGATGAACACAACAGGCTTTTCTGAAGAAGGGTCTAGGGCCGAAACGTCAGCCTTCCTGCTCCTCTGATGCTGCTTGACCTGCTGTATTCATCCCGCTCTACACCTTGTTATCTAACTATTGGATCAGGCTGGATCTCAGGCTGCTTACTCACTCTCTTAGACTCACTCACTTTGAGCCTACCTGGATGCCAACAGCATCACTACCTTATACTGCCTGCCTTGACTTGCCTTGTCTTTTTACTCTTTGCCCCTTCAGCCAGAGCTACTGGGTTCATAGTATTTCTGTTGTGCCTTGCTGTTTAGTTTAGATTGAAATCCAGAAAGTTTGCTACAGTGGTGAGGGTCAGGATCTTCTCCTTGTAAGGGATGAGAATTCAAATATTGGGGAGCTCACAGCATGTTTTGGCTCTTTTTGCTCCATTGTAGGCTGCTTTCTCCTGGATGAGAGAAGGGAAGGTTTTAAACGAGATGAATGTGAGTTGCACAGCTGTTTGCACTCAGGCAAGTGAGGCAACGTGGGTCTCCCAAGTGAGTGAATAGGCAGCACAGAGGCCATGCAGGATTAGCAGCATGGAGCTTTACAGTATGGGGAGATAGTTGAGATCCAGTTAGGAATGGTGGTGGGTGCAGTAGCAGAGGCGGAGTCAGGGTGAGGTAGTGAAGGAAAATGTTGGCACTCACCTTGAAGGAACAGAGAAGGTCATATATATTGATCCTACACTGCTGGATATTCCTCCAGACTGCTGAAACCACACTGAGGCAAATGGCAAACTTAGCCCAGATTGATAGGGTCTTGTGTTGCAGCCTGTTCGCCACCGGTCCTAGGGAAAGAGGATGGCTTTCCTTCACATTATTCAGTCCACAATTACAGAGACTGACCTCTTGACGTGTCCTCCATTCCTCTCACATTCTGAAAAGTGTGGAAAGTGCTGTAACCTGCCTTTCAGCAACTTCTCGTAGTTGAATAAAATAAATCCCTGACAATCATTTTATAATCAACAAGTAACAATTTATTTATCTAACGTAAACAGTGAACAAATTAACTGAACTATTAACATACAGAATATACCCCTTCTAACAATTGACTATTCCTGAATAAAATAAAATTCTAATGTTATGCTGTTCCAGTAGATACGAGTCCTGCTAATATATAATATAAAAGAAACAGAATTTAGTCTCTCAAAATTACAGCCAGGTAACATAAATTCTGGAATGTTCTGCGCCTTCTGCGTCGATTCTTCTTTCAGGAACATTAACTAGCTGTGCCATTGGTACCTTTGATCCTTAGATGGAGTTTTCTTTAATACTTAGAGAAGATAGTGAGAGCCAGTGATTCTCTCCTGAGATCTGAGAGCTGTTAACTCTGGCAGATAGCAGTTAGTTCCCCTGTCTTTGTCCAACCACCCTCTTCTTTTATACCCTTGATAATATATCAATTTCTTACACTAGGTTTGGTCCTATGTTGTCAAACCCATCAGATTTCAACTTAATTGGATTTTGGTATCTAACTGCCTGGTTAAAATTGATCGGCTAAATTCAAAACTTGTTGTCTTGATCATAAAACAAAACTGCTGCTTGGCTACTAACTATATGGCTTTTGATGCAAATATTTCAATTCAGGCGCTCTCTGTGTACTTGCAAACGTTCAAGCTTATCACTGACATCCTTAGAAAGAAGCACGTTATCTTTTAAAGGGACCATGCACTTCTTTCCCCGAACACTTAACAAACACCAAATCCTAACTTCGGCCTCCCAATCGACAAGCACTTTACCCAACTTTGCAATACCTCCACTCTTAAGAAAAAAAATTAACCATCGTTATGAAAACATGGCTTCATTTTTTAAAAATCTTAACTCCATTATATTACTAAATCCATAGCTCATTAATCTAGAGTTATGTATTTTTATATATATATACAACATTGAAACTACCGTTTCTATCTTCTCCAAATATTTTTTCTTTTAAACTCGTGATAAATCATCTGCAAAAATATTTTCACAACCCGCAACATGTAAAATCTGTAAATTTAAGTGCTTGTAACATAAGACTCCAATGAAATAACCTAGTGTTCTTGTCCTTAAATCTCTCCAGAGATGTCAAAGAATTGTGATCAGTATACAAATCATCTCTGATACATTGTTTGCAATGTAAACATTAAAATGTTATTAGGCTAGTACCAAATACAATTAATCTATTTCAATGGCTGTTTTTTTTCCCCTGGTGGATATTGAATTTTTTGAAAAATAACTGATTGGCCTTTCAATTCCATAACCATCCTCCTGTAACAACACAGCTCCAACCCCTACTTTGTTTGCACCTATAGCGACTTTGAAGGGTTTCAATATATTTGGTGTGGCTAAAACTGGTGCGGTGGCTAACACTGCTTTTAAATTCTCAAATGCCTCCTGGCATTGTTCTGTCCACAAACATTTTGTGCTTTTTTTTTAACAAATCTGTCAACAGTGCCACCACGCTGCTAAAGTTTGGCAAAAATCTCCTGTAGAACTCGCTCAATCCTAAAAATCATAGTCCTTCTTTCTTTGAGGATGGTGTTGGAAATTCCTCAATGGCCTTTGAGTTCACGTTCCTCAGTGTCATCCATCTGTGTCAGATGCTGTGTCCTAAGAATGTCACTTCTGCATTCACAAATTCTATTTTTGCCAAGTTTATGACCAACTTTGTCTTCTGTAGTCTCTTAAAGATGTCTGCCAAATGTTCCATGTGATCTTTCCATGAATGGCTAAAGATCACTAAGTCATCTATACAGATGGCACAATTAGCCAATCCTGAAACAACTCTATTCATGAGCCTTTGAAAAGTAGCTGGTGCGTTTTCATTCCAAAGGGTATTACTTTAAATTGATATAGCCCATTTGGGGTTACAAAAGCAGAAACTTCTTTTCATCATTCTGACAAAGGTACTTGCCAGTAACCGTAATGTAAGTTCAACTTTGTGACGTCAGTGGCTTGTCGTACTATTTCCACACGATTCTCCAGCCTTGGAAATGGGTATGAGTGAGATTTGGTTGCAACATTGACCTTTAATTTATGCAAAATCGTTGAGGACCATCAGGTTTGGGAACCAACACAATTGGTAAACTCCATTTACTTTGACTCAGCTCTATGATGTCTTCTTGGAGTATCACTTCCACTTTCTTCTGAACCTGTGTTACTTTGAGAGGATTAAGCCTGCAGGGGTGTTGTTTTATCACAACAGCATTACCTACGTCAACCTCATGAACTATGGCATTAATCCTCCCCATTCTATTTCTGCATATGTCTACATTGCACTGTAGCAAGTCTTTAAATTCAGTTCTCTGTGCCTGGGTCAGATAACTTACCATCCTATCACATTCCTTAGGGGCTTCCTCCTTATTCAATTTATTCTGAGACATATCAAAATCCAAATCATCTTTATTTGATTCCTTACTCTGAGTGGCAGTAACTAATACTTGTTTCTCTGGTTCCCTTTCCCTGTCATAGTAACGTTTCAGCATGTTCACGTGGCATACCTGATAAATATCTTCCCATCTGCCTTCTTAATCAGGTAATTCCCCTTACTTAACTTCTTCTCAATCTGATTGGAACATCTAACCCTTGCTTTGAAGGGATCTCCTACCACGACCACTAATACTTTATCCCCACGGGCAAACGTACAGAATTTTAGGTTTCTTATCCGCTTTTTGTTTCATCAGGTGCTGCGCAGCCTTCAAATGTTGTCTTGCTAATTCACCTATTCTGTTTAACCTTTCTGTCACCTCAGATACATAATTCAACTGTGAGATCCCTGACTTCGGACCTATCAACTTGCCCTTAATTAATTTTAAATGCCCTCTTACTTTGCGTCCGAATATCAAAACAAGTGGAGTAAACTGAGTCGATTCATTTGGAGCATCTCTAATAGCAAGCAGTATAAATGGGATACCTTTATCCCAATCATTTGGATAACCCTGTGCCTGATCCCACCTTTCCAGTGGTCCCTGGGATTCAAGATGTTAGGCACTTGATTTAAAGTTCTTGATGCCTAAATTATCCATGACCTCCTTAAATAATTTGACAGTAAAACTGGACCCTTGGTCTGATTGAATCTCAATGGATTGTCTTTAATGTGTAAAGAAAACAAGCAACTCCTCCACCAGTTTTTTTGCCTTGACATTCCATTATGGAATTGCCTCCAGAAACCTGGTAGGCATATCCATTATGGTTAGCAAATACTGGTTTCCACTTTTGCGTTGAGGGAGTGTATAGGAAGGGCTGAAGGGATAAACTTGATGATGATATTCTACAGCTGCATGACCTTAAATGAGTCCTGTGAAAACACTCCTGTACGTGTTGAAGCTGGCGCAATCAATGTGTTAGTTTTTTTTTTTCTGTGCCTTCCTGTTTGTTACATTGTATGAGAGAGAGAATTTCATTCCAAGTCATTGGACTTCACCTCACACCAGGATTGCGAACGGTGCCAAGAACAACCTCAGCCTCCAGACCAGCCATTGATCAAGGGGTCCCTGACTGTCAGAAGGGCATGAGGTTTACTGGTCTTTTTCCCTTTTTTTTCATTCTTTTTATTTACTTAATAAACGTTCCTTCCTTTTATCAATGTTTATTCTTACTCAATAAATGCTCATATTTCAGCAAATTGCTGTTGTCGAGTCTTCTCTTAGCTACATTTAACCGAATCCAAAAGGACTGCTTGGATGCACTCTGTGATCCAAGACATTTTTGGCGACGAGGATGTGATTTGGGAAAATGTGTAAGAGAAGGGAAAAGCAACCTGATGCCCCAGAGACTATCTGTATTCCAGAGGGGAATGCAGCAGACTGGATTCAGGTCTGTAGCTGATATGTTGCCACAATTTAAGACTTCCTAAAGGGTGGGGGACAGTTATAACTGGAAAAAGAGAGAACTGGAGGCCAGGTTTTTGTGCTCTGCAAGTGCACTGAACCTTGCAGAAGTGTTAACTCTTTGTGGTCTGGTTTGAATGCACCTTTGTTCGTTGGTTGCTAAATGTCATCCTGTACAGCTTGTGTCTTTTGTTCCCTGGAAAGCGCAATCTGGGGACACTTTGAAGTTTTAGTTTGCATTTTGGGAATGTATGGTAATTTGAAAGTTTGCTGTGTCCCTGTATCAGCGTGGGACATGTATGGTTAATGTAATGTCCTTTTAAGAAATCATCAGTGGTTGGGTAAAGCAAAAAATCTGTGAAATATTGATTCAAAAATTTGGTTCGGAAAGCTTGGTAAAAAATTACTTTTGGAATTGGCTCCATGTGGTGTTTGGACTTGGGTAAATTTTAATCCCAGAAATTACATAGTTTGGAACTTCATTTTCTGGCCAGAGTAAACTTCCAAATATTGTTTTAATATGAGTGAATCTTTAATTCCAGATGATAAGGTTGTCTCATTGTTAATATCCAAGTGATAGGGACATTGGAATGTTTGAAATACAACTCTCTGTGGGTGAGGAGTTTAGGAAAGGTTCAACAAAGGGGTGGGCTTTTCCTTCCTTCAAGGAGGAGAGACTGATAATGTAATTATGTGCAGGAGGTTACGCCCCACCACCTTTTTGAATCTGTAGTAGATTAATACTAATTAACCCATTCTGCTTGACATGGAGTGGATGGAACTTTTTTTTAGAAATTGGAGACACTGAAGGCTGAACCTGTTTGCAGAATTTAAATGTCACAACTCAGTGATGGATGAGGCATCCTCAACCCATCAAGCCCTTCATCAATAATACATTTCAGTGTTGCAGAAGCACCGTGGAAATATTAATTGTAGAGAGTGTCAGGAATCATGAAATCTTTGAGTCTGGGTACGCTTAAGCATATGATGACAAAAAATATATTAAGACTCACATACACTGGAAACTGAAAATTTAAAGGGATTCTGGGAAATTAAGTGCGGAGGCTGGTGGCAGAAGACAAAAAATATTAGAATAATGGGTGGAAGCGGCAATGCAGGTTAAAATGTTACAGCAGTGATAAAGAGGTTTAGATGAGAGCACAAAACTGATAACTTTCTCCTGGTGATGTTTGTGTCCTTGTCTTGGTGATAAAGCCACTACCCAAGGCATCGGGACCATACATGGAGAGATAAGTAAAACCTCACAGATCATTTGATAAAATTATGTGGGAGTTAAGAATGTGTGACGTGATCTCGGGATACTGGTGTAAGTGTGCAACAGTGAATGTAACAAACATGAGAAGGTAAAAACATGCACTGAAGAACGGGTCTCAGACATGTACACCTCTCAGACGAAAGGATTTGTGTGGCTTGGAAGAGCACAAAGATATAGTTTAAATGATAAGACCCTGACACAAAACCTATAGAGAAACTGTTTTAAAACAATGAAAGTAGTATTAGTGAAAGAGATATAAAAAGAATTACAATCAAAATAAAAGGTGTGATTGGTGATTATGTCAAAATGTTACAGAAATGAAAGAATATAGACTCTGGGAGGAGTAACAGTGGACTGAGTGAAAGGGCCCATCAGGTGACATACAGATACCCCATCTTGAGTGTTCGTATGATGCACGTATTCCATTGTTTAAACCAGTAGGTGAAATTATAATGTGTTAGGACAGTTAGTGTATGTGAAAGGAGGCTACACACACTCAGGTGGTGTAGGAGTCTGTGGTAAGGGAAACCTGGGGAAGATCAAAGGTGGAAAGCATAAGTTGAAGGTAAAGCCTAATGAATGTTAGAGCTGTATTTTGTTTGATATCATGCATATTGTAGCTCAAAGTGGGAACCTCCAAATGGAGGTAGTTACCACTCAATGATGTAATCATTCGTAAAATTGGCAAGGAAGGAAATATATTGGGGAAGTATCCTCAAGTCAAATTCAGATGAAGAGAGCTGGAGAAATTTTGAGTCCGTGTATGATGTTATTTTACTGTTATTGGGTGAAGTGATCTGTGGACAGGAAACTGGACAACTTGAAAAAAAAAACACAAATTAAGGAACCTGAATCTGGAATATACTGAATTTTAGAGCAAATTATGTCGGAAGATTAACTGAAAAAAAATGTAGATGATATTCTGATTACCTCAGTCAGGTGACATGATTTGCTGGTTCCATCAAGGATTTGACCATATATCAGGGGTGGGATATACATTTAAGTGTTGGTCACCAAAAGCCACTGCAATCATTAATTGATGATACATCCTACTGTTGTATTGTTTGTATTGATGCTAGTTATTTTCATTGTAATTTTAGTCTTCTAAGGTAGGCTATCGCTGATTTGCATCCGCTTCTGCAATTGTAACATGGGCTGCCAATTATCATCGGGGTGGATCGTATAGGATGGGCTGAAGGGCTAAACTTGTTGATGGTTTTTGACAGCTGCATCACCTTGAATAAGTCCTGTGATCATTCCTGTACGTGCCGAAGACAGCACAATCAATATGTTTCTCTGTAGTTGTTTTTCTCTGTGCCTAGCTGTTTGTTACACTGTATAAGAGAGAGAATTTCATTCAAAGTCTCTGGACTTCACTTCGGACTGGGATTGCGAACAGTGCCAGGAATAACCTCAGCCTCCAGCCTAGCCATCGATCGAGGGGCCACCGAAAAGCAGAAGGCTTTACTTCCTTTCTTTCTCATTCTATTTACTTACTTAATAAATATTCCTTTCTTCGTCATTTATGCAAATTCAATAAATGTTCATATTTAAGCAAATTGCTATTGTCGAGTCTTTACTTAACTACATTTAATCAAATCCAAAAAAAACTGCTTGGAAAGAACCTGTGATCCAAGACAGAGAGGGGACCTACACATTCAATCATAACCCACATAAAAGGTTCTTCAAATACAGGAATTGGCATCAAAGGCGCAGGTTTTATTACTGCCTATGGTTTTCCGACCATTTAACACATATGGCAGGTGCAGCAAAATTCAACCACATCTTTATGTAACCCAGGCCAATAGAAATGCTTCTGCATCTTTGCCTGAGTCTTCTTCCTACATGTAATTTGTGTGCTACCTGCAATACGTCCTCTCTGTATTCTAACAGCAACACAACCTGGTGAACTTCCGCCCATTTCTCATCTGCACTAACCTGCTAAAGTCTCCGTTTCCACCTTAAGATTTTATCCTGAAGGTAATATCATTCTGGAATACATTCTGATTCCTTTTCAGAGTAGACTTTATGCTATAATACCTTTATCATCTCATCTTTTTGTTGTAACTCCATAAATCTTTCAGAACTAAACCTCTTCCTGATCCTGTAGCTGCTTAGGTTTTTGTTTTACCATCTCATCAAACAGAGTGGCAGCTAACTATACCTCAACTCCTTCCTCTTTCTCGTTAGTTTTCCCTTCTTTTAACTTATGGCTGTGGGATCTTGTGACCACACAGTCCAGGAAAATTCCAGGGTACTTTTCTTTTAACTCCTCAGTTCCCTGGTTTTCTTTTGGCTTTTAAACTACAATGGGCATCACTCCCACTTGTGATCCAGCAATGTTGTTTTCAAGAACAAACTGTATTCCTGGAATAGCCAATTTTTCCATCACTCCCATTATCACCTCCCCAGTCTTGATTGGACTTTCTAGCCTTACCTTACGCTGGAGAGCACTAATTCTCTCTCCATTTATTCCACAGATTACCACTCTCTTGGGTAATATTTCAGGAGTGCAAATATTTTCACCTCTTAATATTAGAGACTGACTAACTCCCATACCCCTCATTATTTTAGCTTCTTTACCTACTTCTTCCTGAGTAAACCTTATCCACACAGTGAAGCTTTTCAAAAGATCAGGCGCTACCTTACTATCGAGCCTGTGACTAGACTGTGCATTCTCCTGCAACTGCTCGACCTCTCTTGGGAATTCCTTCACTACCTAAATAATTCCACTGCTTTAGCCTCTTTTACCACATTCTTTTTCCCAGTGCCTTTCTTAACCCACCAGCACTATGACTTTGTGTGTCCCACCTTATTGCGGTGAAAACTCTTGAGGTCTTTCACCTTTTTTCCATCTCTTGGGTTTCTTTTTTCACAAGTGGTAAATTGTTTGCAGTATGATCTACTTTTTGTTTCTCATTGAAGAATCTCCATTTTCCCCAATTTCTATCCCTCACAGAATGAAATTGCTGTCAAAAGCTAGATTTTGTTTTCTACACTAATGCCTATTGATCCACCATCTCTGCAGCTCTTCTCACTGTTTTAACTTTCTGTTCCTCAAAGTGAGTTCTTATCATTTCTTGAAGTGAGTTTTTAAACTCCTCCAGCCTAATAATATCTCTAAATGCCTCATATGTCTTGGCTATCTTTAATGCTCTCATTCTTCTATCGAAGTTGCTCTGTTAATTCTTTCAAACGCGATATAAGGCTGACATGGTTCCTTTCTTACCTTTCTGAATCATTGTCTATATGCTTCTAGCACCAATTTGTAGGCACTCAAAATAGCCTGTTCTACTCCTTCATATTCTTTAGATACCTCCTCTGACAGAGCTGCAAACACCTCACCTGCCCTGCCTACCAACTCGGTCTGAATTAACATTACCCAAACAGTCTCTGGCCAGTTCATCTGTTTAGCCTATTTCTTAAAATAAATGAAAAAAACTTTTACATTTTTTCATTGAATTTCGGTAGGGTTCTAACATATTTGTATGTATCCCTACCAGGCCTTCAACTACAATTGGTTTGCTCATCATCACTCTCCTCACTAACATTACTTTCTGATTTCACCTCCATTCTTTTAAATTGACTTTCCTGTCTAATTGTCAACTTTTGACGTTCAAACTCATTCTGCTTTTCTTTTTCTTCTCTCTCTTTTTCCCTTTCATGTTCAAGCTGCTTCATCTTTTCCAACTTGAACATTCTTGACTTTTCTTTTTGATCTGCTTTTAACCACAATTCAAGCTGGTTCACTTCCCTTTCCTTCTCTTCGGTTAGGGGTCTTCTTTCCCTTTCTATCTCTTTTAACTCAAGTTATCTTACTTGCAATTCAATTTTTTCTAACTCTATTGCACTTGACTGTTTCTCTGATATGCCTAAATGCTTGACCAACTCCGTTAGAATTTCAGCTTTCCCCTTAACTCTAGTTAACCCCAATTCTAGCCTGTCTGCTAATTAGAAATGTGTTCCCTTTCTATGTCTTTCTAAACTTTCTTGGCAAATTTGGCAAGAATCTTTGGCCCCCAAAATCTCTTGAGCCATGTTATGATCCATTTCCCCACTTTTGATTTAACAAACAACAAGCAACTGAAATCAAACAGATTTTCTACTTCTCACTTATGTTTCATTTAAAGATCTAGGACACTGCTCCCCAAGTCTGTTTAAATCTGCTGGGACCTTTAGTACCCAAAATCTGTTCAAATCTGTCCAAATCTGTCACAATCCGTTCAGATCCATTTAAAACTGTTCAGATCCATTCAGATCCATTGAAATCTCAGACACAAGCTTCTTATCTGTTATAAAGTGGAGGTTGACCTCTGAGAACTAAAATTGAAACATCTAAAGTGAAGTGTCTTGCCCTATAATCTATTAAAAGGTGTGTGAAAAGTGGTGTAACCTGCCTTTCAGCAACTTCTGGTGATTAAATAAAGTAAATCCCTGACATTCACTTTACAATCAACAAGTAACAATTTATTTATGTAATGCTAGTAGTGAACAAATTAGCTAAACTATTAACACTCAGAACAAACCCCTTCTAACTACTGACTATTCCTGAACAAAACAAGATTTCAATGGTATGTTATTCCAGTAAATACAAATCCCACTTATATAAAATTTTAAAAAAATAGAACTTTTGTCTCTCAAAATTATGGCCAAGTTATGTGACTTCTGGAATGTTCTGTGCCTTTTCCATCGAATATTCTGTCGGGAATGCCTTCTCTATCAATTCACCTGTCAGGAATATTAATGAGTTTTGCCTTTGGTACCTTTGATATTTAGATGGTGTTTTCTCTAAGACTTAAGAGAAGATTGTGAGAGCCAATGATTCACTCTTGACAGCTAAGAGCTTTTAACTCTGGCAGATGGCCGTTAGTTCTCCCGTCTTTGTCCAAGTGCCCTCATCTTTTATACTCTTGATGACATATAAATGTCCTACACTAGGATTGGCCCTATGTTGTCAAAAACATCAGATTTAAATTTAACTGTTTTTTGGTATCTAAGTGCTTGGTTCAAATTGATTGACTAAATTCAAAACTATATGGTCACAAAGCAAGAGATACCAAGGTGTAGAGCTGGATGAACACAGCAGGCCAAGCAGCATCAGAGGAGCAGGAAGGCTGACATTTCGGGCCTAGACCCTTTTTCTGAAACAATTTTAACCCCACTGCAGAGCCATTTCTGAAGAAGGGTCCAGGCCCGAAACGTCAGCCTTCCTGCTCCTCTGATGCTGTTTGGCCTGCTGTGTTCATCCAGCTCTACACCTTGGTATCTCAGATTCTCCAGCATCGGCAGTTCCTACTATCTCTGGTCACAAAGCAAAACTGCTTCTTGGCCTGCTAACTGCATAACCTTTTGATACAAATATTTCAATTCAGGTGGTCTCTGAGTACTTGTAAACTTTCAAGCTGCTCACATTCATCTCTTTTCTCTCTCAGCATAGAAAGCGCACATCATCTTTTAAAGGGACCATGCATGTCTTTTGCCCTGAACATTTTACAAACACCAAATTCTAGCTTCCTGCCTCCTAATCCACAAGCACCCAATCTCACTTCACAACATTACATTGCCCTCAGCCAAAAGGAACCATTTTCACCTTTCCTTGGCTTAAATTACACCTGTCTTTGTTTCCCTGTAACTTAATGGAGCAACTCCTTTGTCTTTTGTCTTGAGTGTTCACACCATCTATTCCCCTTACTATGACTCTACCTCTGTCAAAACATTTTATTTTCTAACCCTTTTCATTTCTGAAGAGTCATGCCAGTCTCAAACGTTAACTGTTTCTCTCTCCACAAATGCTGCCTGACTTGCTGATCTGCTCCAGCATTCTGTAT
Source organism: Ginglymostoma cirratum (assembly GCA_024137785.1). Classification (NCBI taxonomy): domain Eukaryota; kingdom Metazoa; phylum Chordata; class Chondrichthyes; order Orectolobiformes; family Ginglymostomatidae; genus Ginglymostoma; species Ginglymostoma cirratum. Next base: position 15,784,697 of record JAHRHZ010000049.1, read on the forward strand.
GATTGTTTCAGATTTCCAACATCTGCAGTGTTTTGCTTTTATTGTTGTAAGATTCAGGCCCCTGAGTTGTTGGGTGGGTACATGAATTATACAGAAGCCTTCATAAGGAACAGATATATTCTAAACAGCTCCTGACAGTCCTTAGTCATTATGCCTGATCAACAATGTAAAGTACATTCATTGCTATCATCTAATGAGTTATCTTGCTAATTAAGAAAGTGTTCCTTCTGCAAAGAATGTACAGTTGTGCATTGTCTACTATTGATCATTACACAGGCTCCAAAGAAAATATCGAAAAACACAGGATTGGTGGCTGTAAATTACTTCAAACAATCCTCACCCTGTGCCACATACTGGCAGAGGTGCCAAGTGCCATGAGTTGCCAGTATTGGCAGTCAGCACAATGCCAAAGAATGGGGACTATGAGATGTCAAAAATGTAACCTGTGTATGGATGTGGAAGATTGACAATGATTCTTATGAATACTTCTTGACTGTCTTCACAGGAGAGGGAAAAATGTAGGCACTGTAGCTCAGAAAAATGAATGTGAAATATTCAATGCAATTAACATGGTTAAAGAGGAAATATAAAGGGAAGATACGTCCAAATTGAAAGTAGAAAAGTTATCAGACCTAGGTGAAACAAAGCACAGGCTGTGACTGTAACTTACTTATCTGCTTGTCCCCAAGCATTGTTGCAGAGAACTGGAAGACCACAAATATTGCACCATTGTTCAAAACAAGAAGAAAGGGATGGACTGAGTAAAACAAATCAGTTGAACCATGGTGGTGGGCTAAGTATTAAAGCATGTTCAGAGGCACAGTACAAATCACTACTTTAAAAAGTACAGGTGAATTAAATAAATGCATAGGTTTATGAAAGGAAATTCATGTGTAAATAACTGAACTAAATTTTGTCAGTATGTTTTTTTTAAGCTGGACCAATGTGGGTAACCTATTTGATGTAGTTACCAAACATTTTGAAACAAATTACATAGCTGATTGAAAAGTGATCTAAGCGAAAGAGGCTAGTTGAATTTAGAATTGGCTCAGTGACTGAAAGCAAAAGTAATAGTTTCTCGACTGAAAGTCTGTCTCAGGGCAGGTCTCTTGCTTGTAGTGGTATATAGCACTAATTTGGATTTAAATGTAGGGACCATGATTGGGAGGTTTGCCTATGATATCAAGATCTATGGTGTGATTGAGAGTAAGGAACGCTGTAGGTTGCAGGAAGATATTAATAGACTGGATATGTGGGCAGAAAAGTGGCAAGTGGAATTCAATAGAGAGAAGTGTGAAACAATCATTTGGAAAGGGCATACGAGGCAAGGGAACATCCAATAAATTGTAGAATATTGTGAAATAAAGTGAATTTGAAATGCACTCTCATAAATTGCTGAAGTTGGCAGTATAGTTAAATAAGGTGCTGAGAAGGCAAATTGGACTCTTTAGCTGCGGCATAGAATGTGTAAGATGGGACTTGATGCTAGAACTGTCTAAAAATACTATTTAAGGCACAGTCAGCAAACTACTTATGCTTCTGGTCATCTCATTTGAAGAAGAGGTAACCTTAATAGAGACAGCACAGAGGGGTTTTAAGGGAATGTTGCCAAAATGGAAAACTTTGGCGATGTAAAATATTAGATATTTGATTTGCTTTATTATTGTCACATGTACCTAGACACAGTGAAAAGTTTTGTTTTGTGTGCAGTACAGGTAGATCATACCATACAAAGATCATGGGCTAATAGAACGGGGTGAAGAATGCAAAATTATGGAACAGATTTAGAATTGAGGTTTAAAAGTGCAGAATGATTATAAGAAATATGAGAATAGGATCTGCTGCTGAGAGCTCACAAAGAGTCGCTCTGTGTCGGCTTTATCTTGGATGATAAGCCTGGATTGTTTTCTTTAGACCAGCAGAAGCTGGGGAGAGAATTCATTGATATTTATAAAATAATGAGGGGCCTTGTTGGAATGGATAGGCAGGACATTTTTTTTAGCAGAGACGTCAATAACCATGGAACATATACCTAAAGTAATGGACACCAAGTTCAGAAGGGAGTTGAGATGTATTTCTCCTCGAGGATATGGGAGTACGGAACTCACTACTTCCTAATATGGTAAAGCTGGGAACCTGTACAGAAAATTTAAAGCTTCATGACATGTAATTCTATCAACTAAGAGCTGGGAGATGGGATTAACATGGATGGTTCTTGCTGACATAGACATGATTGATTAAACAATCTCCTGCTATGACATAAGTTAGCATGATTCCATGGGCTAAATATTAGGTATTAGATCTGTTCACAATGGGTGGGGTTGATAGTGTATTGCGAACCAATTGCTTCAGAAGTGAATTTGTCATTGACTTTAACTCAGCCATGACATTTAAACCTGACTTCATCGTTTCCTGGCATTTGAATAAGGGGGGATGAGTGGTAGTTGTATTAAGAAGTTTGACTGCAATGTGGACTGCACAGAACTGACTCACACCTGCAGCAATGTAATATTTTTTGCTTATTCACTTGTGAGACATGGGCACAGTTGGCTGTCCAGCATTTATTGCCCATCCCTCGTCATCCTTCAGGGGGTGGTGGTGAGCTGTCTTCTTGAACAATGTGCTGTAGGTAGACCCACAATGCCCTGAGGGAAGGAATTCCAGGATTTTGATCCAGCAACAGTGAAGGAATAGCGATATATTTCCAGGTCAGGAGAGTGAGAGGCTTGGAAGGGAACTTGCAAATGGTGGTGTTCCCATATATCGGCTGGCCTTGTTCTTCCTGATGGAAGTGTTCATGGGCTTGAAAGGCACTGTCTAAGGATCTTTGGTGAATTTCTGCCATGCATCTTGTAGATAGTACACACTGCTGCTACTGAGCTTGAATGACAGAGACATTGAATGTTTGTGGATGTAGTAGAAATCAAGCAGGCTGCTTTTTCCTGGATGGAATCAAAGGCTGATGTTGCTTCAAGCTTCTTGACCGTTGCTGGAACTGCACCCATCCAGGCAAGTGTGAGGTATTAAAACTTAAGAACTAAGAGCAGAAGTAGGCCATCTGGCCCCTCGAGCCTGCCCCGCCATTTAATAAGATCATGGCTGATCTTTGAGACTCAGCTCCACTTACCCGCCCACTCACCATAACCCTTAATTCCTTTACTGTTCAAAAATTTATCTAGCCTTGCCTTAAAAACATTCAGTGAGGTAGCTTCAACCACTTCACTGGGCAGGGAATTCCACAGATTCACAATCCTTTGGGTGAAAAAGTTCCTCCTGACCTCAGTCCTACATCTGCTTCCCTTTATTTTGAGGCGATGCCCTCTAGTCCTAGTTTCACCTGCTAGTGGAAACAACCTCCCTGCCTCCACCTTATCTATTCCCTTTATAATCTTATATGTTTCTATAAGATCTCCCCTCATTCTTCTGAATTCCAATGAGTATAATCCCAGTCTACTCAGTCTCTCCTCATAATCCAACCCTCTCAACTCTGGAATCAACCGAGAGAATCTCCGCTGCACCCCCTCCAGAGCTAGTATATCTCTTCTCAAGTAAGGAGACCAAAACTGCACATAGTACTCCAGGTCTGGCCTCACCAGGACCCTATACAGCTGCAGCATAGCCTCCCTGTTTTTAAACTCCATCCCTCTCGCAATGACAGACAAAATTTCATTTGCCTTTTTAATCACCTGCTGCACCTACAATCCCACCTTCAGCGAGTTATGCGCGTGGACACCCAAGTCCCTTTGCACAGCAGCGTGCTGCAATTTTTTACCATTTAAAACATAGTCCATTTTGCTGTTATTCCTACAAAAACGGATGACCTCACACTTGTCAACATTGTACTCCATCTGCCAGACCTATGCCCACTCACTTAGACTATCTATATCCCTCTGCAGACTTTCAGTGTCTTCTGCACACTTTGCTCCACCGCTCACCTTAGTGTCATCTGCAAATTTTGACACACCACACTTAGTCCCCAACTCCAAATCATCTTTGTAAATTGTAAACAATTGAGGTCCCAACACTGATCCCTGAGGCACACCACTAGCCACTGACCACCAACCACAAAAACACCCATTTACCCCTACTCTTTGCTTTATACTGGTCAACCAATCCTCTATCCATCCCAATACATTACCTGTAATACCGTGCAACTTTATCTTATGTAGCAGCCTTTGGTGTGGCACCTTGTCAAATGCCTTCTGGAAATCCAGACACCACACCACATCCACAGGTTCCCCATTGTCCACCATGCAAGTAATGTCCTCAACGAATTCCACCAAATTAGTTAAACATGACCTACCCTTCATGAACCCATCAGAGATAAAAGGTACTGCAGATGCTGGAGAATCCGAGATAACAAGCATGGGGCTGGATGAACACAGCAGGTCAAGCAGCATCATAGGAGCAGGAAAACTTGACGTTTCGGGCCTAAACCCTTCATCAGATTTTCTGATGAAGGG
>JAHRHZ010000049.1:15789559-15832933 GCA_024137785.1 Ginglymostoma cirratum
CCTTCATGAACCCATGCTGGGTGTTCCCAATGGGACAATTTATATCCAGATGTCTTGCTATTTCTTCCTTAATTATAGATTCAAGCATTTTCCCCACTACCGAAGTTAAGCTAACTGGCCTATAGTTACCTGCTTTTTGTCTACTTCCTTTTTTAAACAGTGGCGTCGCATTGGCTATTTTCCAATCTGCGGGAACCACCCCAGAGTCCAGTGAATTTTGGTAAATAATTACTAGTGCATTTGTTATTTCCCCAATCACCTCTTTTAGTACCCTGGGATGCATTTCATCTGGGCCAGGAAACTTGTCTACTTTTAGCCCAATTAGCTTGCCCAGCACTGCCTCTTTAGTGATAATGATAGTTTCTAGGTCCTCACCTGCTATAACCTTCTTGCTATTAGTTTTCGGCATGTTATTTGTGTCTTCCACTGTGAAGACCGACATGAAATAACTGGTTAATGTCTCGGCTATTTCCTCATTCCCAGTTATTAAATTGGCCTTCTCATCCTCTAAAGGACCAACGTCCTTCGCCACTCTTTTACGATTTACATATTTATAAAAACTTTTGCTGCCTGTTTTAATATTCTGAGCTCGTTTACTTTCATAATCTATCTTACTTTTCTTTATAACTTTTTTTGTGGCTTTCTGTTGGCCTTTAAAGATTTCCCAGTCTATTAGTTTCCCACTACTCTTTGCTTTTTTGTATGTGTTTTTTTTTTCAATCTGATACTTCCCTTTATTTCCTTAGACATCCATGACTGGCTCTCTCTTTTCCTATAGTCCTTCCTTATCACTGGAATATACTTCTGCTGAGCAATGTGAAAAATTGTTTTGAAAGTCCTCCACTGTTCCTCAATTGACCCACCATAAAGTTTTTGCTCCCATTCTACCTGAGCTAACTCCTCCCTCATCCCATCATGGTCTCCGTTGTTTAAGCACAGGACACAGGCAATGGATTTAACCTTCTCATGCTCCATCTGTATTTTAAATTCGACCATACTGTGATCGCTCCTTCTGAGAGGATCCCTAACTGTGAGATCATTAATTATTCCTGTCTCATTACACAGGACTAGATCTAGGATAGCTTGCTCCCTCGTAGGTTCCATTACATATTGTTCAAGGAATTTATCGCGGATAAATTCTATGAACCCCTCCTGAAGGCTGCTATGACCGACCTGGTTTGACCAATCGATATGTAGATTAAAATGCCCCATGATGATTGTTGTATCATTTTTACATGCATTAGCTATCTCTACGTTTATTGCCTGCCCCACCACGATGTCGTTATTTGGTGGCCTATAGACCACACCTGTCAGTGACTTCTCCTCCCTGCTATTCCTAATTTCCACGCAAATGGATTCAACGTTTTGTTCAGTAGAACCTATATCATCTCTCACTACCGCCCTGATATCATCCTTAAAAATCAGAGCAACACCACCTCCCTTACCTTCCTATCTGTCCTTCCGAACAGTTTGATACCCCTGGATATTTAACTCCCAGTCATGACGATCCTGTAACCACGTCTCTGTAATGGCCACTAAATCATACCCATTTGCCATGATTTCCACCGTCAACTCATCCACCTTGTTTCGAATGATCCGAGCATTCAGATCAAATGCCTTTATGCCAGTATTCCAACAACAATGAATTTATTATTTTTATAATACAGTATTCATTGACGGAGGAGTATAAGCCAGAGCACAGCACCCCTGATTTTCTTTGAAGTAGCATCATAGGGTCTTTTATATCTACCAGGGAATAAATAGGCTCTATGTCTGACATTTCACTGACGATGGCACCTCAAGCTGAGCAGCTTATATTTCTGATTCTGTCATATAAATGTTAGTTGCTGCCAGAACCACCTGTGATGTCTTAAATAGGTTCGCTGCCACCAATCATCTTCAAAACATTGCCCATAAACATCTCAGACAGGTCATAGATTCAATTTTGAAAAATACTAAATAGATTTATTCACTATTACTTAATAGTTAGATGCATTGCATCTAAGATACATGATAGTCTTGTGTGAGCCATCAAGCTTAACTTAAGAGTAACTTCTTAATGCAAATACCACAACACTCTCAACCAGCACTGGAACAGTGAGAGACTATAACAACTGGTTCCTCCTCCCAGGAACAGTCCCTTACATCATGATGGACAAAGCTTACTCATGGTAGCTGTTTACTCTTTCAGAGTCAAGCTGTCCTATATAATGTCTCCCCTTATGCTTTTTCTCGATTATTAAATTAGTAATATAACTGGTTCAAAGAAGTAAAGCAAGTTTATTAATGCGCCATTTCCATAAGATGCTAAGATATATGAGTGAAGTCTGCTCTGCTATTCATTGAGATCACTTTCCTGCCTTTTTTCCTATAACCCTTGATTTCCTTACGAATTAAAACATATTTCTTAGCTTTGAGTAGTCATAACAACCCAAACTCAATAGTCCTCTGCCATAAAGAATTCCGCATATTCTCCATCTGGGAGAAAAATTTCCTCTTCAACTCTTGCCTTAAATGTGCAACCCCTTACTTTGAAATTATGCCCTCTGGTCTTCAACTCTACCACAGGGAGGAAACAATCTTTCTGCATCTACCCTGTAAAGTCGCCTAAAAATACTATACTATAAATACTAAAAATACTATATAAAGGTTGCTACTCATTCTCCTATATGCCAATGAGTAAATGCACAACCTACTCATCTTCTAAGATAATCCCTCCATACCTGGAATCAGCCTACTGAACATTCTCTCTAGCACCTCCAACTTCTTTTAATAAGGGACACAAAACTGTTCACATTACCCTAGCAGTGATCTGACGAGCGTGTTCTCTTGCTTTAGCAAAACCCTTGCTTTTAGATTCCATTCCTCCTGAAATAAAAGCCAATGTTGCGCTTGCCCTCCCTATTACCTGTAGAAGTCCAACGCTAGTATTTTTTTGTGATTTATGTGCAAGGTTCCCAAATCACACTTTGCTGTAGCTTTCTGCTGTCTTTATACATTTAAATGGTACTCCAATCTTCCTGCCAAAGTGCTTAACTTACATTTTCTCACATCATATTTCATCTGCCAAGATTCTGCCCACTTACTTAACCTGTCTATAACTCTCCGCAGATTCTTTGTACCATTCTCATCATTTGCCTTTCCACCTATTTTTATGCCTCTGCAAACTTAGCACAAGTACATTTACTTGCCTCATTTTATTTTATCATTCATTCAAGGGATGAAGATGTCGCTGGCTAGGACAGCATTTATTACCAATCCCTAATCGGTCAGTTGGCAGTTAAGAGTCAACCACATTGCCGTGATTCTGGATAGTAAGAACTGCTGATACTAGAGTCAGAAATAACACAGTGTGCAGCTGGAGGAACACAATAGGCCCAGGCAGCATCAGAGGAGCAGGTTCTGGAGTCACATTTAGGCCAGACCAGGTAAGGATGACAGTTTCCTTCCCTACGGGATATGAGTGAACCAGGTGTTTTTTTTCCGACATTGGATTCATGGTCATCATTAGACTCTCAATTCCAGATATTTGTTGTATTCAAATTCCGCTACCTGCCATGGCTGAATTCAAACCTGGGACCCAAGGTTTAATACCTGGGTCTTTGTATTAACAGTCCAGCGGTAATGCCACTAGGTCATTTCCTCTCCATATTACTGATATGTATTGTAAATAATTGTGCCCCCAGCACTGGTCCCTCCAGTACTCGACCAGGTACAGTTTGCTACTCTGAAAATATCCCCCTTAAACCAGCTTTCCAACTGTTAGATCTCCAATTCTCTATCCATGCTAATTCACTATCTCCAACACTATTGGCTCTTACCTTGTTAAGTAGTCTAGCATGTTGTGTGCCTTCTGAACAGCTTTTCCTTTATCTATCCTGTTTATCACATCCTGAAAGAATTCTAATAAACTTGTTCGACATAATTTCCCCTTCAAGAAGTCACGCTGACTCTGTCATTACGTATTTCTAAATTCTTTGCTACATATAATAGTCTTTTTAATATGGTGTAACATTTTCCTAATAACAAACACTAAGCTAACTGGCCTATAATTACCTGTTTTATGTTTCGTTTTTTAGAATATAGGTGTCATATTGGCCGTTTTCCAGTCCTCTAGGACATTCACAGAATCTATGGCTTCTTGGAAGGTTACTACCACTACGTCTGTAGCTGCTTCTTTTAATATTCTAAGATGCATAACATCAGGCTCCCCCTCCACTAGTTGACTTTAAAAATCAGTCTATGCAGAGGCTCGACTATCAATCCAGACTGAGTATGTTTGGCTGGGATGACCACATTTCTTTCATTTAAGGATAATGAATTTGACTGTTGAAATGTTGAAGCTGATTGTGACAAATCTGGCTCTTACATTCATCTATTACAGTGATGACGGATTATGGTTATTTAGTGAGGGAAGGTGTCTGCAATTCCAGTTCCCCATTCCTTCTCATGTGTCAACGAAGTATGACATTGCTGAATTGGTAGGTTGTTAGAATCCTTGCTGATTTTTTTAGTTTATTTAAATTTTTATTCATTTATCGATTTTGGTTTGGAGCTGTGATCTGGGAATTGTGAGCTGAGGATGACCTATGGACTTTTGGAAACAGCTTGTGGTAAAAGGAAAAGAACAGACCAAGTTTTTGTTTATTTGGGAGGGCAAGCCTGGAGGTTAATTACAAGCTGATTCTTGATTCAAGGGTTCCTACAGACACAATGAACCTGGGAAGAGCATTGCATTTAAACAGATAGCAGAAGTTAGCTATTAACAAGATCAGTAAATAGGGACTTGTTCCAGCAAATCTGGAAGAGACCCTATGTTCAAGTTGATGGCAAATTTTGAATGATAATTGAGGCCTTAGAAAAGAAAGTCAGTCAGTCACGAAGAGACCAGAGTTGGAATTATGTTTTCAGGAAAGAAATGTTTTGGCTGCTGATGACACAGCATGAAGATTTTGGAAGCTCCCTGCCTAATCTCCTTTTCCAATTTTTTGGAAGCACAGGGAGTAGAAAACTGAGTTGAAGGCATTACTACCTTTAACTGATTGAATTGAGAAGGTGACCCTGATAGACATCTCCAGAAAAGCAACAAAGGAGTCCACATCAATGCCTGTGAAACAATGTATTGCGAAAGCCATTTAAGTAACCTGGCCAGTTTTGTTATTTTGTTTAATTATCCCTCAATTATGTTTGTTCGTCTGTCTGTCTTTTTTGTAAACAGGGTCTGAAAACATAGACATTCATGAGATTACTTTTTTTCTCTTGATAAAGTTATTACATTTTTAATAAATCGTTAAGTCTTTTGTTTAAGATGTAAATCCGGTGTCTGGGATGAATTATCCACAAAGTTTGGTGATTCAAAAGTCTAGTTAGGAACCATTGAAAAAACTATTGAGGGTCTTTGGACGGTTTAGTTTTACTGTGTTGTGAAAGCAGACGTGGAAGGGATGATTTTATTTGGTTGTCTGTCTCCATGTCACAACAATGTGTTGTATAACTATACTCCTGTGGAGATCCTTGATCCACACTGTTCAACCTTGCTCATCTCAACAAAACTTTGGTGTAAAACTGTCTGTTAGTGTTAGTTTTTTGTTGTTGATGAAATTTATATTCTTTCACACAGGTTTTTATTTATTTGTGGGTCACAATTATGGAGCCAGTTGTTTTGGAAAGATAGGGAGCTGACATTTTCATTCTCTCACAATTAATATTTTCAGCGGTGAAAAATCTTGTTGGAGTGCTGAGAAGTTTAGTAGAGCTGAGAAGTCTGTGTTCCTCTTTTAAGGGGCTTCAGACTGCACATATTCAACTACAGCATTTCCTTTTGATTGAGGATACTTTGATGAAGTGGTGATGTGTTGGAACACTGAAATGATTGCAAAGCTCTCAAATGTCAAGTTGGCAAATTGTGGGTCCATTATCAGTTATCAGTCCATCCACATTCCAGGTTTTGCAAGTGGCAAATATTTCATGGAGAACATTGCCAACCACATCCATGTTGGTGGAGTTTAACTTCTTTATGTTGAGCCAATGAAAGAAGTAGTCAGCCATCATTGGATAAGAGTAGCCTTCTAACATTAACAGGTCTATCCCTACTTGTTTGCATAGCCTTGCAGACAGTCAGTAAGAATCACTGGTTCCCTTCCTTCATGGCTATGTATGGCACATGTCTGACAATCAGTTACGAGATCTTCTATCTTTTTAGTGATTCCTGCATGTAACACTGAAGTACAAGCTCCAGTTTTACAACTGGCACTGCCCAGGCATCATTAAAGTATCTTGTCAAGGATACCAATTTGCAGTGAGGGAGGGATAGTGTGTCTATCATCAAATACTGATAAGTTGTCAACAGTAGTGAAATGTTGCCTGTGTTTGAAAAAAGATTTTTTGTCATTAAGGCACCAGATTTTTTTGTTGGGCCAGCCGCCTACACAGTATCAGTGTATGATGAAACAGTTAGGTTCATTCATCTGTTCTTCCCTGATGAAGTTAAGTTTAATCTGGGCCATCCTTTTCTTCTTACAAAAGGAGAGAGCTCAATGTTTCTGAGAAGAGATTCTGATCAGGACACCATTACAAATGTAGAGCCAAATTTTGATTCTAATAGTGCTATTGTAACACAGAACTGTTGAGCGGGCAGATCACATTCTTACTCTGCAGTCAGCTGCTGCATTCTCTGATATAAAAATCTCCAGAAACACAGACAGCTAGACGGACAGCTATCACAATTAATCCGTAAGGTAAGCGTGAAGTTAGAGTACCAGGAGGGATAGGGTGGCAGCTGGTAGAGGATGTAGTGGAACAGGTAAGTAGAGCGCTAGCTAGATTTGGTGCCCAGGTGCCCACTGGTCAGTGTGCCAGGTCAGTAGGGTCCTAGCTAACTACAGCCACAGAAACGCCTATTTATTCCCCTAACAACTGAATCCCCTGTAACTATAGCATTTCTATACCTATCTCTCCCTCTCTCTGCAGCAGGCCCAAACACAGTGCCATCAATTTGGCTGCTGTTGGATGTTGCAATATTATCAAAACTATCTGCCTCTTCTCTATTTTTTGCTTTAAAACATGATGTGTAAATGATCTCATATAGTAAAGAGATAAATTGGTTTGTTTTTCTTTGGGTTTCTTATGCAATCCTAAAGCAATTCCATATTGCATGAATTGTTTCTTCTATACAGTCCAATTTATTTCCGTATCTGAAGGATTTGTGATATTAAATCTGCTTAGAGGTGTGCATTTTTCTCCATTGTCATGAAATTTAACTTGTTCTAATTTAAATAATTTACCGGAAAGCTATTGCAGTAATCTTCCAAATTTGTGTAGACATAACTTATTTTACCGTTCAGTGTTTTAATTTGTGTAATTACTTCAATTTCATTATATGTTAAATCTTCTTCAACAAGTTTTTGAAACAGTGTAATTATTTCTTCAAATACAGGATAAGGAAGATAAATTGCTCATAAAGCTTTGTTGTGAGGAACTTCAACTCTTATCTTCTTATATTTCTTTCAGAAATGTTCCATAATATCTCCTAATTAAATTTGCAAAACTTTTAAATGCTTTATAATTCTCCTATATTTTGCTGAAAAGTATCATTTTAAAACATTTAAATATTCTTTAAATGCTTCAAAACTAATAAATGTTACTTCCTAGCTTTTTGTACAAAATTGAGAAACCCTGTATTTTGTGACCGATTCCCCTTCTCTTGTCATTTTTATGCCAATGTTAAAACTGCAGAGAATTCTTATCCTTTCTCGTTCTTTGCTGAGTTTTCCGTATTATTCTACATTGACTAAATTGTCATCACACTAATAATGCTGATTAATTAAAGTGCTTCCAGTTAAACAATGAAGAACATTTTTTTCATTCAAAACAATCTTAATAAACTCTTCTGCTTTTAATTATTCCATGCTCATTAGTCAACTCATTCTGATATTATTCTTAATTTTATAATGTGCCCATTTTTGACAAAGACTTTTCTTGCAGAATTTCAGAATTTTCATAAGCAACATTTGTTTGCCTTATTTTGGCATTTTAAGCCTTTCTTTATTTGCTCAGCCTAGAACGTTCTTTTTAAAGGCTTTTTTTTAATGCTTTTACTAACTGGAGAACTGAAGACTTCTTCAGGCTATCACCACAGCTAGCATATTATATGAAATAGTGCAGCATGCCACTGCTGCTGTCTTATACACAATAGTTAAATGAAATCTTCAGTCAACCACTGCTGTCACCATCGCATAGATGGTGACTCCTGCTAAGATCAGGATTGGATATTCTGGTTCCTTCCTTGCAGGCTCTGATCTTTATATCCTGGTGAGCAGAGCTTACATGTGTTGTCAGGTAACCTTTTCAGGTCCTAACTGTATTAAGTTTAAAAAGTGTAGAACCTTTATAAGAAATGTTAGACTTAGATCTGCTGCAGGGGACTTGCAAGGAGTTGCACAGTGTCGATGCCATCTTGAATCCAAGCATTGGAGATAGAGGGCTTGATGACGTGGTGCAATGAGAAAAGCCTCTCTCTCAACATTGGCAAAACTAAAGTACTGATCATTGACTCCAGAAAGAAGGCAGAAGAACACACCCCCATCTCCTTCAGCAGTGCTGAGGTTGAGAGGGTGGAGAGTGTCAAGTTCCTAGGAGTGACAATAGCTGACGACCTGTCCTGGATTTCCCACGTAGATGTGACAGTCAAGAAGGCACAACAACGCCTCTTCTTCCTCAGGCAGATCAGAAAGTTTGGCAGGTCCACAGGGTTCATCACTAACTTTTACAGTTGCACCATTGAAAAGAATACTGTCCGGGGGCATAACGGTTTGGTATGGCAACTGCTCTGCCCAGGACCATAAGAAACTAGGAAGTTATACCTCCATCCATGGACTCCATTTACACAGGTCATTTCCGCAGGAAGGCTACCAACATCATCAAAGACTCATTGCACCCCAGCAATGCTCTCCTACTACCTCTTCCATCAGACAGAAGATCCAGAAGCTTGAACGTACGCACCAGCAGGTTCAAGAACAGTTTCTTCCCGGCTATTATTAGACTGTTGAATGGACTTCTAACTTCAAATAATGCTGATCTTGCTAATGTTGATCTTGCCTGGCGCACGCTCTATGCAATGTAACTTGTATGCCTCTATCTAGTTTTTCTTTCACCCAATGATCTGTGTGTCCTTGCTCACTGTGATCTGCCTGTACTGCTCATAAATGAGGCTTTTCAGTGTATTTTGGTACACTTGACAAAAAGTCAAATCAATCAACCAACTATATTAAACAACACAAAGGTTTTGGAATAGGACTTGAATGCTGAATTGTCTGACACAGTGGAAAAATTTCTACCATCTTTTTCACAACTGACAGTTCACAAAATGACAGAATTATCGCAGTGCACAAGGAGGCCAATCAGCCCATTGTGTCTGAACTGGCTTTGCAAATGAGCACTTTTTTGACAAACTCCCTTCCTTTGTCCCATAACTCTGCACATTATTCATTTTCAGATAACCATCAAAATCCCATATTGAATGCTGCAATTAAACCTATGGCCATTACTATCAGCCAGTACATTCCATTCTTTAATCATTCACTGCGTGAGAAAAGATTTTCCTCACGCTGCTTTTGCTTCTTTGATCAATCCTTCTGGTTTTCAGCCTTATCATGTGGGAATAGTTTCTTCCTTTCCAGTCAATTCAGTTCTTCAAAGTTCATAGCTCCAAATCTTGCTGGCATCATTCTCCCAAACTTTACATTTTCCTCCTACACCACTCGTGGATCCAACTTCCGTTCTCAAACTCATGAGCACAGCAGGTATATGCTTTCAGAATAGGGATGTAAGTTTTAAGAGAGTAGATTCCATGGGGAAAAGAAGTAGAAATGAAAGATGAAGGATGAGAGGGGCGTAGAGAAAATGATAAATTACCAATATAATTAAACATTTTGTCTCTACCACAACAAATAATAAATACGCACAATAAATTTTAAATTATTCTTCTCCTTAAAGATTCTGACAAACCAGTTGTTCCTTTCTAGTAGAGATAATAGGTACTGCAGATGCTGGAGAATCCCAGATAACAAGGCGTGGAGCTGAATGAACACAGCAGGCCAAGCAGCATCATAGGAGCAGGAAAGCTTGACGTTTCAGGCCTAGACCCTTCATCAGAAATGGGGGAGGGGAAGAGGGTTCTGAAATAAATAGGGAGAGAGGGGGAGGTGGATAGAAGATGCATAGAGGAGAGGATAGGTGGAGAGGAGGCAGACAAGTCATAGAGGTGGGGATGGAGCCAGTAAAGGTGAGTGTAGGTGGGGAGGTAGGGAGGAGATAGGTCAGTCCAGGGAGGACGGACAGGTCGAGGCGGCAGGATGAGGTTAGTAGATAGGAGATGGGGGTGCGGCTTGCGGCGGGAGGAGGGGATAGGTGAGAGGAAGAACAGGTTAGGGAGGCAGGGACGAGCTGGGCTGGTTTTGGGATGCGGTTGGGGGAGGGGAGATTTTGAAGCTTGTGAAATTGATACCATTGGGCTGCAGGGTTCCCAGGCTGAATATGAGTTGCTGTTCTTGAAGCCAAGATGGAGACAGAGAGGTCCAGGAAGGAGAGAGAGGTGTTAGAGATGATCCAGGTGAACTTAAGGTTGGGGTGGAAGGTGTTGGTGAAGTGGACGAACTGTTCAAGCTCCTCGTGGGAGCACGAGGCGGCGCCAAAACAGTCATCAATGTAACGGAGGAAGAGGTAGGGTTTAGGGCCAGTGAAGGTACGGAAGAGGGATTGTTCCACGTAACCTACAAAGAGGCAGGCATAGCTTGGGTCCATGTGGGTACCCATGGCCACCCCGTTTGTCTGTAGGAAGTGTCACGAACCTCTCTGTCTCCATCTCGGGTAACCACCTAGAAACCGATATCCATTTCAACCAACTCCCACAGCTACCTAGGATACACCTCCTCCCACCCACCTTCCTGCAAAAATGCCATTCCCTATTCCCAATTCCTTTGCCTCCGCCGCATCTGATCCCAGGATGAGGCATTCCACCCCTGTACATCTCAGATGTCCTCATTCTTCAAGGACCGCAACATCCCCCCCACAGTGGTCGAGAACGCCCTCGACCATGTCTCCCGCATTTCCCGCAACTCATCCCTCACACCCCCTCCCCTCAATAACAACCAAAATAGAATCTCCCTCGTCCTCACGTACAACCCCACCAACCTTCGGATCCAACGCATCATCCTCCAACACTTCTGCCATCAACAATCCGACCCCACCACCAAAGAGATTTTTCCCTCCCCACCCTTGTCTGCTTTCCGGAGGGACCACTCTCTCCGTGAATCCCTTGTCTGCTCCACACTCCCCTCCAGCCCCACCACACCTGGCACTTTTCCCTGCAACCGCAGGCAGTGCTACACCTGCCCCACACCTTCTCCCTCACCCCAATCCCAGGCCCCAACAAGACTTTCCACATCAAGCAGATGTTCACCTGCACATCTGCCAATGTGGTATACTGCATCCGCTGTACCCGTTGTGGCCTCCTCTACATCGGGGAAACCAAGCGGAGGCTTGGGGACCACTTTGCAGAACACCTGCGCTCAGTTCGCAATAAACAATTGCACCTCCCAGTCGTGAACCATTTCAACTCCCCCTCCCATTCCTCAGACGACATGTCCATCCTGGGCCTCCTGCAGTGCCACAATGATGCCACGCGAAGGCTGCAGGAACAGTAACTCCTATTCAGCCTGGGAACCCTGCAGCCCAATGGTATCAATGTGGATTTCACAAGCTTCAAAATCTCCCCTCCCCCAACCACATCCCAAAACCAGCCCAGCTCGTCCCCGCCTCCCTAACCTGTCCTTCCTCCCACCTATTCCCTCCTCCCACCTCAAGCCACACCCCCATCTCCTATCTACTAACGTCATCCCACCCCCTCGACCTGTCCATCCTCCCTGGACTGACCTATCTCCTCCCTACCTCCCCACCTACACTCACCTTTACTGGCTCCATCCCTGCCTCTTTGACTTGTCTGTCTCCTCTCCACCTATCCTCTCCTCTATCCATCTTCTATCCGCCTCCCCCTCTCTCCCTATTTATTTCAGAACTCTCTTCCCCTCCCCCATTTCTGATGAAGGGTCTAGGCCTGAAACATCAAGCTTTCCTGCCACTCTGATGCTGCTTGGCCTGCTGTGTTCATCCAGCTCCACACCTTGTTCCTTTCTCGTGTTTGTTTCTATTTCTGAGTTGCAATATTTGAATTTTTTTGTATTTTTACTGAAACATTAAGATTGTCTTTGGCAAGAAAAATTAATCAAAAGTCATGCTGTTCACAGTGACTTTATATGCCATCTTACACATTGATTCACTGAAAGCTACATTAGTTAAAAGGACTACAGAGATTTGGAACACAACAAACACATTGCAGAACTGTGGAGCAGAAAGTCCTATCAAACTGAATACCCTGTATCTTTGTTGTTAATTCTATTCTTTTAAAGTCATTTGGCCCATTATGTTTATATTTATCCAACTCAATATACTAACTGATGATTTTGAGACAATAAACCAATGACAAATTAATATTATAAAAGCCCTGTACTATGAGATATTTTACATCTTTAAGGACTTTTTTATGGACTGGGCAATTAAAGGTCTCTCCCTACTTCTGCTGACAGTTGCGTATGCTTGGCAGACTCATCGCCATGTGGGGAAGCTTGATGAATGCTGTTGGCTTTCCAGCGGACTTCAAGAGCTGAGGTCTCATTTATGAGGCAGATTTACGTTCATGGAAAACCCCTAAGCCAACCCCCAACAGTGACATAGAGGGTAAGATTGCATATCAGGTGAATGCTTCAATAGGAACACTGTCAAATAAAATCATTAGAGCAAGTAGTGAAGAGTAATAGATAACTGGTAAAGTGAGAATATAAAAATAGAATGGCAGTTTTTATAAAATAAAACCTCAAAATCTTGTACGAGCAAATGAATAGTTAAGAGTAAGACATGGGCTTATTAGGGACAAAAATGATGATATGTGTTTAGAGGTTGAGAGAAAGGTTAGCAAAATGATTAAGTACTGAGGAAGAGAATTCTGAGTAGGAGATAACATGTTGGCAGAAACATGAGATGGTAGAGGAATGGATGTGGTGAAAATTGATAGGAAGAATACATTGGAAAGCTGACTATGTCAGCAGTAAATAAGTTGGCTGGTCCAAGTGGCATGTATCCCAGGTTGCTGAAGGAAAGAGGAGTCAAGATAGCAGAAGGACATGCTATAAATCTTCCAACTCTCACTAGATGCAGAAAAAACACCAGAGGAATTGTAGAGTGGAAAATATGGCACATTTGGTCAAGAAAGGATGTAAAGACATTCTGCATAAGTGCTATACACTTTGTTTAACATTAGAGTCGGGTAAGGTTTCAAAACAGTAATCAAGGAAACATATCAACCGACATTTGGAAAGATTTCAGTTATTGAAGTCTCCCTCTTCACTTGAATGGAGGATTCAGTATCGCCAATCAAATGGAAACTTACCAGAATTTGAGGAATTTTGGGAGATCAAAATCAATGATTGTGGAATGATGTAGAACACAGATTGTGCTTGACTAATTTATTTGAATTTTTAAATGGGATAACAGAGAAGGTTGATGGAGGGAAAGCGATGAATAATTCTGGATGTAAAGTGAGGATATGGGGAAGTCATTCATGATTTTGGAAGGGAGAGAAAGAGGTGAGAGCAGAAATGTGAGAAATGAATTGAATATGATTGAGGTCTCTGTCCACCAAATTAGGGAAAGAGGTGGTTTTCACTTGAACTAAAATGAACACTTGTCAGAAGAACCATTGCGGAATGCAGCACCAGAACAGATGTGACAGAAACTAAGAAACTGGAATAATAATATACAGAAGCAGGTTACAATGTCAGTAAAGGTAACCATAGGCGTCAGTGTGCTCACAATAAATATCACCAGACAATCCATCGCCTGAAACATGGACAGAGAAGTTGAGACAGGTAAGGGAAGTGTTGGAGCCCAACAAGAAGGGACAAAGGGTGGAGATTGAAAGCAGATGAATTAATTTTTCAGTTTAAGATAATAACAGGGAACAATATCATTATATTCATCAATCTAATGCAAAAGGAATTGTGAGAAAACTCCAGAATAGGATCAGAATGTTCCACATAACCCACAGAAAGCAACTTGGACCCATGTAAGCACCTAATGTAACACATTGTATCTGGAAGAAGATGAAGCTCAGCCAAGTGAAGGAGGGTGGTCATGGACAGAGACTGTTTCAGCCTCTCTTTGATGAAGAATTGGACAGCCCTCAGACTATCTGACAGTGGATAGAGTTATGGAGGAGGTGATTAATGCTGAAAAGCTGAAAATTTTGAAATTATGTAAGGTGTCAGAAAAATCACAGATGTAGATGAGTAAAGTTTGAACAAGAGGTGAAAAATTACATACATCCAGGATAGGAAAAATTAGGGTGAAGAGGGGGGCGTGGTGGCAATGTCACTATTGATCCAAAGGCCAAACATGATGTTCTAGAAACATCAACATTGCAATTCAGAGGAAAATTCTAAAATTTACTGATGATATCAAACTTCGAAGTGTGGCCATCAGCAAGGATGATACGAATTGGTGGTGATAGTGCTGGCAGAATGAGCTGCCGAGTGGTAGATTTAATCTAATAGAGTTATGTGAGGTGATTATAATCATTGCTTTTAATTTTTCAAAATTCTGCAGATTCTTGATCTGATTGGAAAATAGCAAATGTAACTCTTCCATTCGAGAAAGGAGAGAGAAAGAAAGCTGGAACAAAGAAAAAGGGTTTGCGTGACATCTGTCACATGGGAAATGCTAGAATCCGTTATTAAAGAGGTTGCAGATTTGTGTTTCGCAAATCTCATTGAAAACGGACAGAGTCAGCATGGCTTAGTAAAAGGAAAATCATGTTTAAATGAATTCTTAAAGTTCTTCGAGGAGGAAACAAGCAATTTGGATCAATGGAAAACTGTGGATTTTGTGCGCTTGGATTTGACAAGGTTCAAAATCAAACAATAATGTCCAAAATAAGAGCTCGTAATGTAGGAGGCAACACATTACTATGATGAGAGGACTGATCAACTAGAAGGAGATATAGGATTCAAATAAAAAATGAAATATCGTGATGCTGTAAATCTGAAATTAAAGCAGAAAATGCTGGGGAAACTCAACATATTGAATGGCTCACTGTTTCCCTCTCCACACATAATGTTTCAAGTTCAAAGACTCTTTCACAGAAGAAGTAGTTTATCCTATGATAAAAAATACAGCTGGCTGTTAACTGTCAAATAATGGTCATTTTGCATGGAAACACTTGTATCAAACAGAGTCCACTTGCTACAAATCAGCATTCTCCTTTAATACAGTATAAATGTTGGTTTGCCACTTGATTTTGTATTATTGTAAACTGTCCTGATGAAAAATTTTATACAATGTGTCTTTCTTCAGCAAAACTATAAGGAAAAGTTGGAGATGTTGAGTTCCCATCTAATGGAGCTGGGAAAAATCAGAGATGACTTTATTAAAACATAATAGATCCTGAGGGGAATGGGCAGAGTGGGAGGAATGGTTCTCCTTGTTGGAGTGTCTAGAACAACACGGTGCAGTTTAAAACAAAGGCGTCTCCTAAGTAAGATGGCGATGACATGATTTTTTTAATCTCAGGAGTTTATGATTTTTTGAAATTCCTTTCTCAAAGTGCAGTGGAGGCAAGACTATTGAATATTTTTATGGTAGATGCAGATATATTCTTGAGCAACAAAGGAGTCAAAGAGTAGCAGAGGTTGGAAGAAAATGGAAGTTAAGGGCGCAATCAGATCAACCACGATCTTATTGAAATGTGAAGGAGGCTCAAAGGTTTCAATGCTTCTCTCTTGCTCCTGACTCTTCTATTTGTATGTACATATGTAATGCACTTTGACAGAAGGCATAGGTAAAAGGAATATAGTTTAAATAGCAAAAACTTTAAAATATGCAGGGACAGGGATTTGGGGTTTAGGTAAGACAGGAAGACATATTGAAAGAGTGATTGACAAAGCATCTGGGATTTGGGACTTGATAAATAGAGATATTGAGTAGAAAAACAGCAAATTTATGCTACTAGAGTGCTGCATTCAGTTCAGGTCATAACACTTTACAAAGAATGTATTTGGAGATTTCCCAGAATTGTTCAAGCGATGACTGCTTTTAGCTACAAGGTTAGATTGCAGAAGCTGGGATTATGCTCCTTGGAGTAAAGAAGATTGAGCAGAGATTGGATAGAGGTGCATAAGTTCTTGATAAGTTTGGATGAGGTGGACAAAGAAAAACTGTTCCAATTATTTGCTGGTGCATGGGTTATGGGACACAAATTTACAGCTTTAGCAAGAGATGCGCGTGGATATGAGGAATAACTTTTTTCAATGCAATGAAGTGTGATGACTTTGAACTTATTGCCTACAAAGGTGGTGGAAATCTGAAAGATAAATTATTCCAAAAAGAAAATAGATGGGTGCTTGAAGGAATTAAATTTACAGAGGTAAAGTGATAGTGTGGTGAATAAGATTGACTGGATCAGTTATACAGAGAGTCAACATGAACTTGCGTTATGTATCCTCGTTCTAAGCATTAATGACTTTATACTTCCATGAAAGCTCTGTCATTCAGAATTAAACTCGTAGGTTAACATGGATAGATGGCAGCAATAAGCAGATGCAATTCAAAGTGGAAAAATGTGAAGTGAAGCACTTGGAGAGGAAGAATACAGACTATATTAAAATGGAATGATTTTGATAACTGTAAGTTAAGCCAAGAGCAAATGTTGTCCATATGCAAAATTCCCCAAAGGTGACAACAGCAATTGAAAAATGTGAGATTTACCTGGATCTGTATTTTTCAGTTTAGGATATATTTAAAAAAAAGGTCGTACAAGAAGTTAATGCATCACTGTTCAGACCTCAACTGGCATATGGTGGACAATTCTGGGAACCACACCTCAGGGAAAATTTGAAGTTCTTAAAAAAGTGATTAACAGGTTATGAACATAGATGAGGGACTTCAATTATGAGGAGAGGTTGGTGAATTTAGGATTGCTCTTCGTGGAACAGAAAATGTTAAAAGGTAAAATAATAATGGTTTTCAAGATGATGAGAGGTTTTGACAGATTAGATGGAGAAAAGCAATTCTATTTTGTATTTTTTTGTCAATAACCAAAGGTCATAGATTTAACATCACGAGCAAGCGATTTAGAGGGGAGAGGAGAAGATTTTTTTTTCCTTTTTGATGGTTAATGGGATCTGGAACATGCTAGATGGTGGAAAATTATTCCATTAATAATTTTAAAAAGGAATTGGACAGGTGCTTGGGTCTGAGAAATTTACAGGCACTTGAACAACTGTAGAACTGTTTGACCACGTACCACTGCCATTTCGAAAAGTCAGCAGGCTGAACATTCTCTTTCTGTATTGCAAGGTTTATTGATTCCAAGGTTTGTATTTGTGTCACTGAATGAGAACTAACATTTGTAGTGGGGCGAGAAGAGAATGCTGATGCAGACATTTAACACTGAACTTGGGCATTGTACCTGAATTCTGTCTGGTCTGAATCATAGCTTAAGACTGCTGCTTCTTGGTTGATATTGAATATAAAAAGTAACTGTAAATGTCTCAACATGCACTGCTTTTGAGGGTCAAGTCTGAGAAGCAGTCCAGATGCATGCACTTTCCCACAAACTTTAAATGTCTCCGGGGCAGGAATACATTGTCTGGACTGCTCCATGGATTTCTCTGACATTGATCTGCCATCAGAGATTTGTGCTTAGGTAGACAAACAGGAGGCTGGAAGAATGCAGCAAGCCAGGCAGCATCTGGAGGAAAGGAGCAGTCAACATTTCAGGTATTACCCCTCTTCAGTCCAGGACTGAAGGGTAATACCTGAAACATTGACAGCTCCCTTCTTCCAGATGCTGCCTGGCTTGCTGTGTTTTTCCAGCCTCCTGTTTGTTTATCTGGATTCCAGCATCTGCAGTTTGTTTTGTCTCTAGAGGTTTGTGCTCAATGCCCTGAAGTCACACAAAGGCTTGTACCATTCTGTCCAGAACTTATAATTGCAGGCTTAGGACCAGCTGGGAACTTATTTACAGCAAAACCTGCATTAAGAAGGCCTTTTGCTTAGGCAAACTGCTTTTAAAAGTAAATATGCTCATCAATCCCCTAAACCCCATCCACAGGCCCCAAACCACCCCACCCTCATTCCCAACCATCCCAAGGAGTTTGTGCAGTGATATCTTAGGGTCAAGTTGATTGGCCTCCAACACTCACAATCACCTTTCTTTATGAACGATATGATACCAGCCAGAGGAGAAATTTTCTCTAATTCCCATGAATTCATTTTTGCTAGAGCTCCCCAGTACCACACTTAGTGAAATGCGGACCTTGGTGTCAAGTATAATCACTTGCATCTCAACTCTGGAATTCAACTTTTTTGTCCATGTTGAACCAAGAATGTAATGAGCTCAAGATCTTATTGTAGTGTAACCCAAACTAAGCATCAGTGAGGTTATTGTTGCTGTGTAGGTGCAGCTTGACAACACTACTAATGACACAATTGATCACTCAATTTAAAATTGAGAGCAGACTGATGGAACAGGAATTGGCTTGATTGAATTTTATCTGCTCTTTGTGGATAGGCACTTTGCCACAATGCCAGATAGATGTCAATGTTGCAGCTGTAGTAGGACAATTTGGCCAGGGGTGCAGCTAGTTCTGGAGCACAAGGTTTCAGTGTTGTTGGCAGAAAGTTATCAGAGCTCACAGCCTCTTCTATGGCCAGTACTTTCAGCCATTTCTTTATATCATGAGGAAGGAACTGAATTGATTGGCAATAGGATCAATAATGAATTTCAAGATGTGGTCAAGATGAATCGTGCACTTCGCGTTTTAGTGTCTGGTCAGTAATCTCAGATGCTTGTAGAAAGTAATGGGCATTATACAGAAATATATATATAAGAATAATGTAACATTGATGGCAGAATACATGAATAATTGGATAGATCCGGAAACAAATGTAAAGCTTTAGCCTTGTTAGAAGGATACATGCTTAGGCATAAGTCAAGAAATCTTGGAAAAGACACTGTATTGAATTGATTAGCTTGTTTCTGGGACACTAGCCTGATCCAAAAACCTTCTATATCCCAACCATACAACAAAGCATAGTGGAAGTAGAAAGATGATAAAAGAAACTACAGCACTGAAAGTTAAATTGAGCACATCCAGGCTACACAGCATAATCAAAGATCCACAAGTGGAAACATCATGACATCAGAAGCGGATGCAAGCTGGAGCAAAGGGCCAGAGAATGAAAAGCAATGGGTAAAGGGTCAAATCCAGGAGAAATGGTGAAAAAGCAGCAATGAATGCAGGACCAGTTCTAGGGCTCAGCTGAAGCATGGAATCCACTCTCCCATTTGGGAAACATTCCAGAAAATGGATGAATGACAACAAGCCCAGGAATAGGAAAAGAAGGGAAAAACATTCACCAGGTGATACAGCTTTAATTGTACCATTGGTATCAATGCGGCCTTCACAAGCTTCAAAATCTCCCCTGCCCCTACCGTATCCCAAAACCAGCCCAGCTTGTCCCCACCTCCCTAACCTGTCCTTCCTCCCACCTATCCCCTCCTCCCGCCTCAAGCCCCACCCCCATCTCCTACCCACTAACTTCACCCTGCCCCCTTGAATTGTCCATCCTCCCTGGACTGACCTATCTCCTCCCTAACTCCCCACCTACACTCACCTTTACTGGTTCCATCCCCGCCTCTTTGACCTGTCTGTCTCCTCTCCACCTATCTTCTCCTCTCTCCATCTTCTATCTGCCTCCCCCTCTCTCCCTATTTATTTCAGAACCCCCTTCCCCTCCCCAATTTCTGAAGAAGGGTCTAGGCCTGAAACGTCAGCCTTCCTGCTCCTCTAATGCTGCTTGGCCTGTTGTGTTCATCCAGCTCTACACCTTGTTATCTCAGCTATCTTTGGAATAATTTTTATCAAGTTTATGGGAAAAATCTTCATGACGGCTGTTAATTTTTATTATTTAAGGTTGATTGGAATGAACCATTTACTTAATATTACAGCAGAAGGACTTATCCAAACCCTCAACAGAACTGATTCCAGAAATTGGAGTGTCTAACAATGGGTCACAATTTTTCAGTACCTCTAAGGTTTTGCGAACAATATGAATATGTTCAAGTTACCATTTCACCTAGCCTTATTCAAGTAAGTACAAAAACCTCAAGAGAGATATGAGCAAAAAGAGGTTTAATAAAGAAAAATTAAAACACTAACCTCCTTCTTCTGTGTAATTGATCCTCACTACCGCAGAACCAATTACCACATTCAGAATTACTTCTGGGTAGAAAATTGTGAGCACATCTTCCATCTCTGCCATATGCCTTCAGACATTACATTGCAGAGAATGACCATGAGAAGGTAAAACAGAAGGAGAAAGTGCTAAGAGACAACCAGGTTTATAACTTCCACCAAAGGTTTAGAGCACATGTGTTAACTATGTTGAATCGCAGCGGAAGATTAATGGGTCCTATCGAGCATCGGGAAGGCACAATCAAAGAACAAAGAACAGTACAGCAAAAGAGCAAGCTCTTCAGCCCACCTAGAATGTGCTGACAAGTGATGCCCCTCTAAACTTAAATCCTGTTGCTTCTAAGCAGTACTTATTTCTCTATTCCCTACCAATTCATATATCTGTCAAATTGCCTTGTAATCATTGCTATTGCATCTGCCTCCACCACCTCTTCTGGCAGCATAGTCCAGACACTTACCAACATCTATGTAAATAATTTGCCTCTCACGTCTCCTTTATACTTACCCCTTTTACCTTAAACTTATGCCCCCGAGTAATTGACATTTGTCCCCTAGGAAAAAGACTCTGACTATCCACTCTATCTATGCCTCTCCTAATTTTGTAATCTTCTATCAGGTTGCCCCCAGCCTTTGACATTCAAGTGAATACAAACCAAGTTTGTCCAATCTGTCCTCATAACTAATACTCTCCAAACCAGACAACATCCTGGTAAACTGTTTCTGGATCATATCCAAAGCCTTCACATCCTTCTGGTCATTTAGTAACCAGAATTGTACATAATATTCCAAAGTTCTATATTACTGCAACATTACTTGCTAATTTTTATACTCCTTGTCCTGACCAATGAAGGCAAACATGCCTTATGCCATTTTGCCCACCTTATCTTTTTTTTGCCACTTTCATGGAACAGTGGACCTGTACGCCTAGATCCCTCTGAATGTTGATGCTACTAAGGTTTCTTCAATTTACTGTATCCTTCCCTCCTGCTGTCGATCTCCCAAAATGCATCACCTCATATTTGGCTGGATTAAATTCCATGTGCCATTTTGCTACCCAAGTCTTCAAACTATCTATATCCTGTTGCATCCTCTTGAAATCTTTCCTATAATCCACAACTTTCCCAGTCTTTGTGTCATCTAAAACTTACTAATCAGGCCACCTACATTCTCCTCTAAATCATTCATATATATTATTAACAACAGGGGTCCCAGAACTGATCCCTGTGGAACACCACTCACAGATCTCCAGTCTGAAAAACATCCTTCCACTGCTCTTTTCTTCTCTATGACTAAGCCAGTTCTGTAGCCATCTTACCAGCTCACCACAGAATCCATATGACTTCACCTGCTGTACCATCCTGCCATGAGGGATCTTGTCAAAGATTTGTTAAAGACCATGTAGACAATATTCACCATCCTGTCTTCATCAATCAAATTTGTCACTCCTTCAAAAAACTCAATGAAGTTTGTGAAACGCAACGTTCTCTTCACAAAGCCATGCTGCCTGTTGCTATTAAGTTCATATTTTTCACTGATAAACATAACCTACAACCAAAATCATCAATGCTTGAGACAAGCCATGGTGTCATAGAAAAGAAACCATTGTGCCTGACCATCTTTAAGTGAAATCAATAGAAACTTGGGCTTGCTACTCAGATGGAGAAGAAGAAACCTCTACCTAAAGCTTTACAGCCAGTCAGGAGAAGAACACTCAGTACAGAATATCCTCCACTTCAAAAGGAGATCAGGACTAGAGAAAGGAGATTTGATAGATTGACACTGTGAACTGTGAAGTCTGAAACTTTGGAGCAAGTTATACTGAAGGTAAATAAGGTAAGGTTAAGACTTTGGGGAAATGTAGAGTAATGGGTTAGCAACAGAGGCTTATGTGAAGATGATGTAACAATGATGGCAGAATACATAAAAACTGGAAGAACTGCAGCTGCTGTAAATCAGGAACAAAAACAAAGTTGCTAGAAAAGCCCATCAGTTCTGAGGAAGGGTCACTGGACCCGAAACATTAACTCTGTTTTCTCCTTCACAGATGCTCCCAGACCTGCTGAGCTTTTCCAGCAACTTTGTTTTTGTATGTCAGAATACATGACTGTTTGGACAAATCTAGAAGGGGGCAGAAGTTCAAAACTATTGTAAAGGACCAATCAAAAAAATCCTTAGCTGTAACTAAACAGTTCATGTAAAATTGACCATATACTTGAACAGCAATTTTTTAAGACATCTGGACATCCGCAAATAATCCTCTTAGCCCCAACCACACAACAAATCTCTTAATAGTCAAACCTGCAGACTGTAAACGATTGCTCCAGCCTGGCTGAGTTTCGCAAGCCAGACACCAAATATGTCGTCTCAGCTCCAGATTTTCTCCCTCCATTTTGGTGGGATCCAAATTCTTACCCATTATACCTATGAGATCTGGCAACCTTCTGTAGCAGTAAGCAATGAAATATATTCATTTACTTTTCTCCATTTTGTTATGTAGTACATTTAAAGACAAACCAATGCTGCACTAAGCTTTTAATAAGTGCTGCATTATGCATCATAAACCACACCCGTGGAGCTTCTGAGGCAATCACTTTGGAGGTTACTGTAAAGATTAAATTTAACCAATATTCTCGCAATTAGAAAAGCAAATTTATTTGTACCCCATAGGGAAGACTATATAGCTACATATCGTTCACTCAATTCATAACCTTAAATCTGGATGAGCTTTGGTTTAACATCTCTGCAGCATAATAATATAGTGTAACTATTTATTTTGAGGTTGATTAAGAACAACATTATCATTTTACAGTTAGCCATAATTTGTAAAATACCGCATGAACTTAAACTTTCAATTTTTTGCAGTTTAAATCTGGTGAATTATTCAAACAAACAAATGGGTAAAGTTTGTTTAAAGCATTCATTACTTTATGTAATTGAAGAACATAAGAACATAGGGAGTATAAGTTGGAGTAGTTGGAGATGTAGAGTAATGGATTGGCAACAGAAGCATACATAATCTGAAGTAACAATGATTGCAGAATACATGACTGTTTGGACAAATCTAGGAAGTAGAAGTTCTAACTTTGTGCGAAGGGTCAATGTTTAGATATCCCTAGCTGTAACTAAACAGTTCATATAAAATCGACCATATGCTTCAAGCCTGATTCTTCTTTCAAAAAGATCCGGGGCTAAATTTTACCAAACATTCTCTAAGGGTCAATTTTTGGGAAGTTTCACAGAGGCTTCCTTCCATGAGCTCTCATGAGTTATTTCATGCCAATCTCTGTTGTACACTGTAATATATATGCACCACTCCACTTCAATGCCACCCTCAAGCTATCGTGTGATCAACAACATTAGAAGTATATGCTGACGCCAGGACTATCCGGGATTTGCACATACAGGACCATTTTTAAAGCCTCTAGGAACCTGAGTCGGGAGACAAGAGTGAGGGAAGCAAAGATGGAAATGAAAGATAGAAAAGTAGAAAGTAACACTAAAAGCCAGAGAAAACAAGGGCTAGCAGCAAATACAAGAGTCTGAAGTACGAAAAAATGAAAATATCAAAATGACAAGTCTAAAGGTGCTATTTCGGAAAGCATAGAGCATTCACAATAAGGTAAATGAATTAACGTGCAATTAGGTGGACACATGTACAATATGATTGCAATTATGGAGGTGCAGGCAGTTGCTGCCTATGGAGAGACAGAGATAGTGGGAACCCAGACCCAAAACATCAGCTTTCCTGCTCCTCTGATGCTGCTTGGCTTGCTGTGTTCATCTGGCTCTACACCTTGTTAACTGCTGCCTATGGAGCGTGTCCTGATTTGTTGGGCGATGCACACTAAGTTGGATATTTGGAGGAGCAAACAATGAGCTTGAACCACCAGCTACTCATTCAGACTCTCTTCTCAGGAAATGTTGCCACATAGTTTCATTCCCTACCTTTAAACATGTCAAACTGCATTTAACTGAGGCAATATCAGGCAATAATATGTCAATGCATGCAAATTGACCACTCACTGCTCATTAACAGGGTTCTGAGCTTGTTAAAGCTTTGTACAGAAAAATAGACATTTTTTTCGTGATGTCAAGGATTTCATTTTACTAATCATTGCAGACATTCCTATCTGACTCACCATTGACCACATTGCTCATGATTTGTAAAGATTCCACCCAATGTAACACCTTCTATATCAACCCCAGCTTCTTCCACGGTGCTTATATCCCTTAATTCTCTTAGGACAAAAAAAAAGACTCTTGAAGAAAGCCAATGACCAAACCTCCATGTCTTTCAAAAGTAGAAAATTCCAAGTATCCCTAACCCTCTGAGTGAAGACATTTCTCTTCTCTGGAGGCCTAAATGGCCATCCCTTATTGTAAGACTGTGGCTTCATCTCCCAAATTCCCAGCTAGGAAGAAAGCATGTCCTCATAATTTACCCTCAAGATTTCTTTTTGTTTCAATTAGGTTACCTCTCGTCTTCAAAACTGTAAAAACTGTCAACCTAGTTTACCTAATCTCTTC
Source organism: Ginglymostoma cirratum (assembly GCA_024137785.1). NCBI lineage: Eukaryota > Metazoa > Chordata > Chondrichthyes > Orectolobiformes > Ginglymostomatidae > Ginglymostoma > Ginglymostoma cirratum. The sequence goes on from JAHRHZ010000049.1 coordinate 15,814,453, forward strand.
TCATAGAACAATCCCTTCAGGCTAAGATAAGTTCTGGTGAATCTTCTTCTCACTCCTTCAAGAGCACATACATGCTTTTGTGGCAAAGGAGTCAAATTGAGCCCCATCTGCTGACTCAGGGTAGGGCTATGCAACAGACAATGCTTCCTGCAGGGCATGCTCAGTGGCATATCCTCACTGCTGCTGTCAGTCAGGTCTCTACCAGTTGGTGGCAAAGGTGGACAGTAACATCCTATTCTGATGGAACCAGAAGTGCTGAGCACAGGTTGTGGAGTAGACCACAGCCAGACATCCTAAGCATGGGCTAAAGATGGTGGCAAGGGTGCGTGCAGAGGATCATTGTGGACTCGATAGGGCCAAATGGCCTGCTTCCTCAGTGTATGAACTCTGCGGTTCTATAGTATACCTGCTCGTACCATTCTACAGCCAACACTGCTGCATGGCTTGTTCAAGATCAGGAGTTGTGCTCCGAAGTGTTTTCTTGTGTGTCCGTAACTTTAACCAGAGTTATTCTTTGTAAAAAGAAATATTCTTGTAAGTTAAGCTTATCTCGTGAATGCGCTTATCAGTGGAATAAAACATGAAAACCTTTGTGCATTTCATGTGCTTATATATTGCATTACATTCCTTACACATGGAATTGAAAACAGTTGACTACTCCTAGTGCTGATTCACCGAAGCCGCATATGATTGATGAGAATTCCTTACTCTTCACTTCACTCATTTGTAACAAGCGCTAACAACATTTTCCATCCTCATTGCTGTACCTGTTGCTTACCTTGCTGTTTCTGAAGGGAGACATAAAATCCTTGTTTAATATCTCTTCTTTTTCTCTAATTCTACTCTTTATTTTCGCTGATTCTCACAATTTTTAGTCTAATTTCGAAATCTAGTTTAGCACCATACCGACATAATTGACTTTGCTAGGACTGAAGACCCTACTTTTGAACTTAACCACATCACTCACAAGCTCAATGTGATCATGACAAACTTATCTAATATTCCTTCCCAAAGGAATCTCTCCTGTTATATGTCTAATTAATCCCACTCCATTGTACAATAATCGATTTAAAAGCATATATTCCCTTGTGTGGTCTATGACATAATATTCTCTTACACATATTCAATGAAGCCACCCTTCAAAATTCTTTTGTAAATTGATTTTATAACTTTACCTGAAGATAAAAGTCTTCCACATTTGCATTAGTTACACATTCCTCTAATTTGCTTGGTGTATAATTTGTCTAACACTCAAAATACTGGTAGGCATCCAAGTAGCCACTCCCATTAATGTTTTCTGTCCTTTGTTAATTCTGTGTTTCACCCTTAGTTATACTACAAGCTAATTATTGGCTAATATCACCATGAAGCTACAACTCATTAATAGCTACCAGATCAAATGTAATATCTTGCTTTCAGCCATTAGTTCATTCACTTTGTAACAAATGTTTCGTGCATTCAGATATAGTGCTTTTAATTTTAAGACTTTCACTATTTTTCCTTGTTTTGAACTTCGCACCTTAAGTCCTGTTAACTTTGCTGTCACTTCGAGTTACACTCTGCTTGAGTTTACCCAAATTACTTTTCAGTCCTACAGCCTTGTCCCAAGGCACCTCAAAGAAGATTAATCAATAAAAACTGAAATGAGATACCCAGAGGTTTAGCCAAATATGTACATTTTAAGAACTATCCTTAAAGAGGAAGGGGAGATAGAGAGCTCAATTCTTTATGGAAAGAACTCTAGACCATTGGGCTAAGGCAGGTAAAAATATGGCTGCCTGTAGAGTCATAGAAATCCACAGCATGGGAAAAAGCCCATCAACCCATCAAGTCTGTGCCAGTCAAAAATAAGCACCTACCTATTCTAAACCCAATTTCCAGCACTTGGTCTATAGCTTTGTACACCTTGACATCGGAAGTGCACATCCAAATACTTCTTAAATATCATGGAAGTCTCTACAGCTAGGATGTTCCAGAGTCCCACCACCCTCTGAGTGAAAATATTTTTCTTCACATCCTGTCTAAACCTCCTGCCCCTTACATTAAATCTACGTCCCTGGTCATTAATCCTTCTGCCAGGGAAAAAAAAATCCTATCCTGTCAGTCCTACCTATCTATCTATCCATCAATACTCGTAGAGTGTAAGGTGTTGAAGTTACAAGTGGAGACAAGGTTTAAAAAAAAGTGTTCGGGGTGAACAATGAGTGATAGAGGAAAATAGTGAGCTAAAGAACAGCAAGAAAGGGATCAAAACATGAGAATGAGAAATTTTAAATCTATGTTCAATATGAATGACAAAACACTGATATTGAATACCTGGAAAAAATTTGTTAATTGGGTACAAACTCAATGTACTTCATTTAAAATTTGTTCATGGAATGTAGACGTTGTTAGCTAGGCCACCATTTATTATCAGACGAGAGTTAAGAATGAGCGAAATTACTATGGAACTTGAGTCATATCCAGGCCAAATCATGTAAACTTGCAGATGTTATTCACTCAAGGACATCAGTGAACTTTATTTATTTTTGTGTTTTTCTATGATGAATCAACATTGATTACCATCAGGCTACTTGTTAATTCCAGGGTTTTTTTTCCCCTGTATACTGAATTAAACTTTCATGAACTGCAATGGTGGGATTCGAATTTATACAACCAGAATATCAGCCTTGGGGGATTATGGATCATTGGTACAGTGAAGTTACCACTTTGCCATCACCTCCATACATGAATTATAGGGCTTGGAATGTACATAAGAGAACACAGGGTTATAGAATTTTTTTTCTTTATTCATTCATGGGATAAGGGCACTGCTGGCCATGTAGCATTTATTGCTCATCCCTAATTGTCCAGAGGGCAGTTAAAAGTCAACCACACATTGCTGTGGGCCTGGAATCACATCTGGGCTAGACCAGGTCAGGAGGGCAGTTTCCTTCTCTAAGAGACATTAGTGAATCAGATGGATTTTTCCCTAACAATCGATTCATGGTCATCACTAGACTCTTTAATTCCAGATATTTATTGAATTTCACCATCTGCCATGGTGGATTTCAAACCCGAGTCCCCAGAACATTTTCTGAGTCCCTGGGTTAACAATCCAGTGATAATAACCACTAGGCCAGCGCCTGGAATGACAGCAATAGTAACGGACTGCATGAAAACTATAAAACTGTCTTAAGTAGGCAGTGATGTACCTCAGGATTGTTTGTGGGATTTTTCCGGTTCACTGTTTTACATCACAGTGATGTTAAATTATTAAAATATAACTTTAAAAGAATACTACATTGGTATATATCACATAAATGGTATAATGGACATAGAGGTGGTAGATATAATTCAATTACTCCCATTATGATTAAATATAGTCTAGTACAAAATAAGAGTAATGATTATACTTTGAATAAAGGATATGAGGAATCCCTAGCTTTATTCCCACCTATCTAATCATAGCCATTGAATCATACACAATTGTTTCATTTCCTGCTTCCACAACACAAACTTTGGGTTTCCCCAAGGTACTATTGCTATTTCAGAACCATATGTTGGACCTCTGTGAAAATGCCTGAAAGTATATCAGGTTTCACACAAACACTGATCATACTCAGTCAGCTCCACTTCATTACCACGTATCTAGACTCCGCCACTGTTTCTGATTTGTCAGGCTATTTTTTTCACCTTTGAGTTTTAGATGAATGAAAATATTAGGGGACTAAAGCCATGGTTTCAGCCATAAACTCCAATCCCTAATTGCCTACTCCATCGTTCTTCCTGACCACTAGCTGAGGCCCAACCAGATAGTTACAAACTTTCGTATTTTAGTTGAGCCTGAGATTAACATTTTATCCTATGTCCCTTCTATCATCAAGATTACCTTCATCCATCCCTGCGACACTCCCTGTCGTGGTCTGGTCTCAGCTCATCTGCTATTGAAACCCACAAACCTGTCTTTGCTACTTCTAGTCTTAAATTTCTAACCTCTTCAGGCCAGCGTTCTACCTTGCACCCTCTGTAAACTTGAGCTTCTCCAAAATTCTGCTGCAGTAATTGAACTTGTGCCATGTTCTAGTCATCCATTACACCTGTGCTCATTAACTTACCGTGGCCTCCTGTCTGGCAATCTCTCTATTCTAAAATTCTCATGGCTGCTTTCATACCAGTCCTTGGCCTTACCCCTCCCTGTCTCTGTCACTTTCTCCAATCCTAAGGCCTCTGAAATCTGCACTCATTCAATTCTGGTATCATATCTCTTTCAATTTCACTGTTATTGGTAGATGTGTTTTTATTTACCTAGGCCCAAAGCTCTGAAATTCCTTTCATAAACCTCTCTATCTCTTTTGCATTCACTTCTCCTTTTTAGGACACTGGTTAGAATCTAGCTCCTGGAACAAGATTTTTAAGACCTAAGACTTCATCTGATTTCATCTCAAGTGATGCCTCTGTGAAGCACATTGGAATATTTTGCTAAGGCAAAGGCACTATGTAAATGCAAGTTGCTGCTACATTTTGTAAAAGTATTCCCCAAAAAAAACTTCTGGAGTACAGAATTTTGAGGCAAAAAGTATAAAATATAGAAATTGAGATCTAAAATTTTATTCATACAAAACTTTCATAAGACTATAGCTGCTGTATCATGCAGTTTTGAATTCTATTCTATAGGAAGGGTATTTAGAGAACAGAGAAAGTTCAGTACAAAATTACAATATTGTTATTTAATATAAGGAAACAACAATAGAAAGAAAGGTTTGAAAATTTGGGTTGTTTTCAGTAAAAAGGAATATAATGGAATGGCTTGGTGAATATATTTAAAATTATGAGGGGATGGCACAGAATGGACAGGAAGAGGTTACTTTTGTTATTGACAGGTTTAAAATGAGAGTGCATTGATATTAAACTACATGCAAGAGATTTAAAACAGAAAAAAGGATTTTTATACAGATGTTTTTGAATTGAAATACAAATCATTTCAACATTAAAAAATAGACTGGTTAGGTGATTGATAGAAATAGTATGAAGACATATATATGAGAAACCAATACAAATGAGATTGTTTGGGCTAAACAATCCATTTTCATGTAATAATTTCTAAGTAAATTTATGTAAATTTAATCACTCTACATTCCCTTATTGGTCAAAAATATTTTCTGCAAAGTTATTATTTTAAATTGTTATGCTAACCAATAAGATGCATTTACAATGATATAAACCTCAATGAAAGGGAAATTCAACATTGTTAATCATTTAAGATATGCAAGACAATTTCTACATTGCTTCAGTTGCCTAGAGATGAGGGACAATATGCTGTAGGGAGTCAAACTGGTGTATTAAGTATAATTGTTTAAGTGATTTGTATTGTGAAACTGTAGGCACAAGTGAATTAATGATTCAATATAACCAATGTAAAACCATATCCTGAAGGTAAACTTGGTGCATTTTGAGTTACTTTTGCTTCAATATAGCTCCAGACAAGCCTGAAGTTAGGTTCTCATCATTCCTAAGGGCTTAGTAAACTTACTGATGTTATAATTTTAAACCAAAGCAGATATTTCAGCTTGTTGTTGCATCGCTTTACTTCCATATCCTATTTAAATGAACCAAGCCTGGGACAAGTAACCAACTTCAGTGACAGAATTACTTAGATGTAATTCCAACCATTACTTGTCTCTTTTATCAGAACTATTATTCTGCCTTTTGTTTTTATTCACTTGAGGGAAATGGGCATTTATTGCCTATCCCAAGTTGCCCCTGGGAAGTTGGTGATGAGTTGAATCACTGCAAACCATAATCTTGGAGAAGGAATCCACAATATTGATCCAGCAAAAGTGAAGGAACAGTGAGTGGGGAATATTCCATCACACCCCTGACTTGTGTCTTGTCGATGGTGGACAGGCTTTAAGGAGTCAGGAGATGAGTTACTTGCTGGAGTAATCCTAGCCTCTGACCCAATCTTGTAACCACTGTATTTGTATGGTGAGTTCAGTTGAGTTTCTAATCAATGGTAACCCCCCAGGATGTTGAGATTTGGAGATTCAGTGATGGTAACACGATTGAATGTCAAGGAGCAGTGGTTAGATTGTCTCTTATTGGAGATGATCATTGCGTGGTCTTTGCGTGGTGCCGATGTTACTTGTTACTTGTCAGCCTAAGCCTGGATATGGTCCAGGTATTGTTGCATTTGAACATGGGCTCCTTCAGTATCTTAGGAGTCATGAACGGTGCTGAACATTGTGCAGTCATTGGTGATCATCGCCACATCGACCTCAGTGTATTATTGTATTATAAATTATTGCATTTTAGTTTTTATCAACTCCATGCTAATTTTATTTGCACTATTCCATTTTTTTATATTGATGCTTCAATAATATAATTCTTAAAGTAAAAGATTGTAAAATTGTGTTTCACTGCATCAAATTTATATAAGAAAACTTAACACTATTCATTAATTTATTCAATTAGTTTTTGATTATGCTTTGATATTGTCCTTTTTATGTAACAAAGTATTTCATTGCCAATTAATTATTTTTCAATGCAATCATTGTTATGCCATAGGTTAAAATCAACAATTAATTGACATGATACAGCAGCGAGAGACATTTTCAATTAATCTGGCTTGTTGAGTGGAAAAATACTGGTCAAGTAATCTAGAATGCTACTCTCCCAAGTGTTACAGATTTATTTTTGGTTACAGCCTGAACAGACAGATGGCACCTTGCTTTCACTTCCCATCTCAAAGCTGTTGTTTATAGGAAATAGGAGCAGGAGTATCCCATTAAGCGACTTGGGCCCACTCCTCTATTCCTTAAGATCTGATATTGTCCTTAATTCCAGTTTCTTACCTGTATCCTTAACCCAACGCACTTGTAGGACTATTATCTGTCTAACTCAGCTAGCCTTGAACATATTCAATGACTCATCCTCCACCTTTTACTGTTTACTGAATGACTGTTCCAAAGAATAATGACAGTCTGACAGAAGTTCCAAATTATTTCCCTTTTAAATGGATAATTCCTATTTTGAACTGAGTCCCCTATTTAAAGATTACTGACCTCTTTTCAGAAGAGAAATGTCCTCTCAACATCTACTCACAGTAATCACAGGATTATTCCCATTGTCAAATGCTATTGAGCATTGCAATAGGAGAATTGAATATGTGGCTAGAGAAATGATAGAGTAGGGAGGACATTAGAGTTCTGAAACAATGGAACTGGTTCTTGGTAAGTGGGACAGGTTCATGTGTCTGTCCCTCATGGTAGATTGGTCCAGAAAATTAAGTCACATGGGATCCATTGTGAGTTAGTAAGTTGGAAACAAATTGGCTTTGTCAACATTGTTAGTTGTGGAGGGTTTTTTTAATGCCTGGAGGTTTGTGACCAGTGGTGTTCTGCTAGAATCTGTGCTGGGACCTCTGCTATTTGTATATCAATGTTTTGAATGAAAAAAGTAGGTGGTCTGATTTGTAAGTTTGCAAATGACAGGAAAATTGGTGGAGTTGTGGATAGTGAGGAAGGTTGTCAAAGGATACAACAGGAAACCTGGGTGGAAAAATGGCAAATAGATTTTAATCTGGACAAGTGTCGGGTGATGCATTTTAGGAGGTCAAATGCAAGAGGAAAGTATACAGTAAATGGAAGGACCCTTAAGATAATTCATATACAGAGCAATCTTGGGAAGTCCTGAAGAAAGGTCACCAGACCTGAAACGTTAACTCTGATTTTTTTTCTTCACAAATGCTGCCAGACCTGCTGAGCTTTTCCAGCAACTTCTGTTTTGATTTCTGTATTGGAGTGTATTAGGTTCAAGGAAAGGTAGGACAAACTTAGATTGTTTTCACTGAAATGTCAGAGGCTGAGGAATGACCTGGTAGAAATATATAAAATTATGAGGGACATGGATAGGATGGAAAGTCAGAATACGTTTTCCCAAATATTAGCGGGTATAGACTTTGGTGACAAGGAAAAGTTTAAGGGCGATGTGAGAGCCAACTTTTTTACAGGAGGTGACAAGTACCAGGGGAGGTGGTAGGAGCAGATGCAATAGGAAATTTTAAGAGGGATTTAGATAGACATATAAGTAGGCAGGGAATAGAGAGAGATATAGGCCATGTGCAGGCCCATATTGGTATTCATTTCTCATGGCACTATGATGATATAGATATAGTCGGCCAAAGGGCCTGTTCCTCTGTTATGCTATTCAATGTTTTATGTTCTTCACACTTTGCAGGCTAGATCTTAGCAGGACCATAACTAATATTCTTACATGGAGTTTTGCCAGTAATGTTAGGGTTGGTTTAAGCTAGCTTTCAGGGGAGATGGGAATTAGAGAGGAAACCCATACAGAAACTAAATAAACCTGATAGCATAGTAGAATTGTAACAAGTGAAATTAGGAGGCAGATGAAATGTAAGCAAGTCTTAAATAAGCTTAGAATACAGAATAATGCCAAGAAGAAGAAGTTAATAGCATTTCACCTGAATGCAAGCAGCATTTGAAATAAGGAAGTTGATTTAAAAGCACAACTCAGGATAAATAGATATGATTAAATTACAATTACAGAAAAATGACCACAGGGTAATTGTTCTGAAGTTGGGTAGAGTGCTTGTGTATTGGGAGGCAGGAAATTGGAATTTGGTGTTTGTAAAATATTAAGAGGGAAAGCATTGTGTGATCCCTTTAAAAAACTATGTGCTTTTTCAATGCTTAGAGATTTAAAATGGACGTCTGTGAGCAGCAGCTTGAAAGTTTGCAAGTACACAGACAGCTCCCAAACTGAAACGTTTGTATCAAAAGGCCATACAGTTAGCAGGCCAAGCAGTAGTTTTTACCAAGACAACAGGATTTTGAATTTTGCCAATCAATTTGAAGCATGTACTTAGACACCAAAAACCTATCAAATTTAAACCTGATGGTTTTGACAACATAGGACATTCCTATTGTAAGAAATATTGATATGTCCTCATGGGTATGAAAGAACAGGACAGTTAGACAAAACTCCAGAGCTAAGTGCCATCTGCCAGAGCTAACAGCCGTCAGCTCTCAAGAGGGAATCATTGACTCTCACAGCCTCTTCTATACCTTGGAGAAAGCACCACCTAAATAACAATGGGACCAAATGCACAACTGGTTAATATTCTTGACGGAAGAATCGATAGAGAAGACATTCCTGATATAAGATTCGACGGAGAAGGCAGAAATCATTCCAGAAGGCATGTAACCTGGCTGCACTTTTGAGAGACTAAATTCTTAATTTATAAGTTGGACTTGTATTTATTGGAATAGCATTCCATTAGAATCTTACTTTATTCGGGAATAGTTAGTGGTTAGCAGAGATTTATGTGGTCTGTTCATAGTTTAGTTCATTTGTTCACTGTTAGAGTTAGATAAATAAATTGTTACTTGTTTATTTTAAAATGAGTGTCAGGGATTTATTTTAATTAAACATTAGAAATTGCTGAAAGGCAGGTTACACTACTTTTCACACTCCTTTAACAGATTATAGGGTGAGGCACTCATCTTTGGGAGTTTCAGTTCTAGTTTTCCGAGAGGGGTCAACATCTGCTTTATAACAGTGATCAAGATTAGAAATTCAACATTCCAGGATATCCAACATTTATGAAGGACAGCATTATAATCCAACCTGAAACCACTGCTGGACAAGTCAGGTTCTATTTGCAAATCTACCTTGATATGTCATATTTTGTTGTTTTTTCTTAAAATTAAAAAAAGATACATTTTACATGGTATCTTTCGCTGAAGCATAAACATATAATTCTGCAGATTTAGTTTCAAATCATGGCTCTGGAAAGACTGGCAACATAATTACTATACCCGTTCATACATACAGAACAAAACCCACATGTTATTCGCTCAAATTCCAAACTCTATAATAAATGTGATCAATATGTGTAAATTACACACCTTACATTACACTTCCCCCAAAGAAATAAATAAAAATCTTTAAGAGGCATTTTCATAAACAATCAAAAACTATGTGACACTATTTCTATTTCAGATGATCAGTAACTTATTGACAATAAACATACAAACAGTTACACAACAACCATATTTTCATATGAACTCAGGAATATAACACCATTAGGTTGCTTCCATACATGCTCTTGATAAAGCTTCTGCTGTGACATTATTTTTTCCCCACACATAAACGATTTTCAAATTATATGGTTGGAAAATTAAGTTCCATTAAAACAATCGTAAATAACATCAACATTTTTCTATAAGATAAAACAATATACTATCTAATCTTTCAAGTTCCTCACATCATTATCCAGTCTGATTGATGGTGGTCAACTTTTGAATATTTAATTTCAATTTCATTCCCCAATTGTTCAAATTGATATTTTTCTTTCAGTTCCTACTTCATTCATACCCAAGTACACATTTCCCTGACTATCATCCCTGACATTACATTTCTTTAACTTGTTAACATTCCCTGAGTCTTCTGTAAAACAGAGGTTGGAAGTCTAGGCCCTGAGCTTTTGTTGATTTCTTTTTCTTTAATCAATCCAAGTGGTTCCCTCAACTCATGCCCATATTTTAGCCGAAAGGACTAAATCCTGTCGAGCTTTTTAGAAACATCCCTAATGGCAAACAGTAACAACAGAATTCTGTTATTCAAATTATTAAGAAATTTTTGCTTATAATCTCTAATTGTGGTGTCTAGAGTTTTATGCCATCTTTGCCATGGACGTTGAGATTTCGGGTGAAAAGTAGCAAATGTAATTTGTTTTATTCCCAAACAAATCTTCATTTCTTTGAATCTTCACAACATGAAATTTGAACCTTGACCTGATTGTTTTGTTTGTGGGGTGTGACCTATATCTTACAGATAAAAATTGAACAAACCTTTCCACTGCCATTTTTGCAGCATTTTTTCCTAAAGGCACGGCTTCAGGGAATCTTGTGGAAACATCTATAATCACTAAAAGACATAGATCCTCGTTCTTGGTTTTAAATACAATCTATTAAGATCCAAATAAACAGTTCTAAAAAAGCTGGTATTGGCATTAAAGGTGCATATTTAACTGATGTTCAGGTTTCCATGGAATCTGATTTGTACAGCATGCTTCGCAAAATTTGAACATTGTTATGTGACCCTGGCCAATAAAGTGTTTTAATATTTTGACCTTTTTTCCTAATACCTAAATGACCTGCCATTGGAGTGTTGAAAGCCACTCATAATATTTCAATTACAATCCACAGATTGAACTCCCAACTGTTGGTCACTGCCCATTCCTCATCAGCTGATATTTGAATTATTCTCCATTTCATCATTTGTACTTTATCTTTCAAATAATAACAGCCAGGTATTGTTGCTAATTCAGTTACTGGCTAGGCTGTTTAGTATATCTCTTTTAACTTACAAATGGATTTATTTAAAGTCAATTAAGGAAAATGGAGCAGATGTGATAACCTCAATCTCTTTAGCTTCATATTTTTCAGATAAATTTTCAAAAATTGTCTCCAATAACTGAATTTCTGAAACATCTTATTTTATACATTCCTTTTCTTCCTGTGTCATTCTATGAACCTGAGACCTAGTTGCAACACAGTCAGGAAACAATCCAGAATGCTATTCCTATAACATTTGAATTTCTTTTCCCTCCACTTGTTGTTTCACTGCCCTGGGTGAGGGCAATATTCTTAAACCTTGCAGGTCATTTCCCAAAATATAGTTAATTCCTTCTATTGGAATTTGTTTCACTACTCCTGCTTTCAATTCCCCATTAACCAAGTCATTGGTATACATCATTCTGAGTGATCAGACCTTCTTGTAACTTCTGTGCATATGCCCAATTAATACTTTCTCCTTTATTATCCCACCTGGAAGACAAATAGTATCATCAGCTAGCATGAGTGATTACTTGTTGGAGTGTCTTTGTTCACTTACATGCTTGATTCAAAATATCAAGAAATACCTCCCTTTTTGAGGTAAAATACTTAGAATCTCCAGTGATCTGATTCTCCTGATCAATATTCAAATCTGCCTTCAGTCATCACTCCCTTCTAAGTACAATTTAGGGAAACCTGTTCTGTCTGTGCTGACACTAGAGTTTTAATACCTATTTCCGTTCATAATGCTCTCCTTTTCCAAACATTCATTACATAAAACTATTAACATAATTGGTCTCTCATTTAATTTCCAGCAACTGGCATTGGTACACCAAACCTTCTTACAAAAAAAACATGTTTATTTGTTTCCATCACCCCACAGATTTTCTATTCCTCCAGCATCATTGTGGATTCCCATATGAACATCTCCCCACCTGTAATTTTCTTTGTGAGTTATCATGGTATTTGTCAGAACTGCAGCTTTTCAATTCTTTTATATTGCTGCTCATCTAAGTACACTTTTGAGCTTTCAGGAATGCTACTTCCGACTATTTTTCCTTGAACATAATTTCATTTAATCTCAATTTTTTTTTCTCTATCTTTTGTGATCTAAACCAGTGATCCCACAGTAATTACTTTTCCCATGCCAAATTCCACAGATTCCTGATTAGGTTTCTTTCTTGTAGAACATTTTAATTGGTAAGCTACAAGAACAAGGTGGTAAGAATTGAGTATTGCCTTTTTGACAACTTCATAATCTACAGATTGCTCTTCTGATAAACTGGCATATATAGCCATAATCTTAGCTGTCAAACCACATTATAGCATTAAGGTCAAAATGTTTTTGGCCACTCCATCTGGCCAGCTACATTCTCAAATGATTTAAAATACCTTTTAACTCCCTGTTCAGTAGATTTATAGACCAAATGTAGTCAAATCAAATCCCTCCTTGGAACCAGAATCATCTCTGAGATACTATCTCTTCCTTCTTTTTCTAAGCTTTTTAATGCCCAGCTCATGTAGTAAGATAAGTAACTTATCTTGTTGGCATTCAAGTTTTTGTTTTTAAATTCCATCTCCCTCTATTTTCCTTCTCTCCACTTTCCTTTATTCTTTGTTTGTAACTCTTCTCACTTTCCATTTTCCTCTTTTTTTTGTTCTAAATCAAGTTTTTTATTATTTCTTTCCCTCTCAGTCAAGATTTCTTTTCATTTCTAAATGCATCTTAGCTAATTTCAATGGCGAAATCTCAATTTCAGTTCTCCATTCTTTCAATTCTATATGTTGGATAATCACTTGAGGCATCTCCTCCTTCTGAGATTCGACTTTTGCATTTACGTTCAATTTATTTGCTAACTCACGCAGTTTGGCTTCAGTCAAAGATTCAAATAATCTATTGTTATATCTTTCACTTCTAGAAACTTCTTAGAAACATTTTAAACTGTCTTCAAAACCTAAACAATAAAGTTTACCATCACACAACCTGTTTTATGTCTAGAATACCCACATGCCTACTACTTTAACAAGAAAGACACATATCTTCTTTAAATCCAATGAATTCAAATCATGCAAGAACTCCCATTTGTATGATCCCAGCTGATATTACTTTGGACATGTAATACTAACAATGAAATCTGGCTTAACGTATATTTTCTTCTTATTTAACTTTGTCGTCTTTCATCGAAAGCAAGCAATACTGAATATTTGGTTTCAATAATACAAACCAAGTTTACTGCACAACAAAAATGAAGATAAATTAGAACAAATCAAGCAACTTACATGTGACACAAGTTGAAAACTTTTCAATACACAGATCAAAACAAAATTCTATCTCGTCCCAACACAATCACTTTACAGTACTCAAATACAAGAGTAAGTTCCCTTCTGTGTCACATCTGAAGGTTTGTCTCAACAGTTTTTTTTTCAATTTCTTGTCTTGAAAACTTGATAGTCTTTTCCTTGATTATTCAAACAACTGACTTTCTTTGCTTAAATAACCCATTCACATTTCTAACCAAACATTTCCAGGTCTGAAACTTTTCAACTAAAAGCCTTGTACTTAAGTAATCTATTTCCTAACTTTTCTAAACTAACTCCTTTCTCAGAAAGAATTTGTTCTTGCATCTCAGACCCAATCAAGTTACCTGAGAACTGAATCAGAAACTTTTCAGCCTCTGGGTTTTTCTTAAGCAAAAACTAATTATTAATTTTCCTAAACCAAAAGGAAGCTAATGCCTTTCACTCTTTTCTCCCTTCAATCATAGAACTTCACAATAAAGGTGCGAGGGGCAAGGTTTAAAGGTGATGTACGAAGAAAGTTTTTTACACAGAGGGTGGTGGATGCCTGGAACTCGCTGCTGGGGGAGGTAGTGGAAGCAGATACTGTAGTGACTTTTAAAGGACGTCTTGACAAATATATGAATAGGATGGGAATAGAGGGATACGGTCCCCGGAAGGGTAAGGGGTTTTAGTTGTGATGGGTAGCATGTCAGTGCAGATTGGAGGGGCAAAGGGCCTATTCCTGTACTGTAATTTTCTTAGTTCTTGTTCTTTGTTCTTTGTTCTTTGTAATACAAACAAATTTCCATTATCACTCCAGGAACTCCCCAGTCAGCTGTACTCTAAAACACATTGGTTTAAAATCATGGCTCCAGAAAGGCTGACAAGTTAATTATTAAACTCCTTCAAGACACAGGCCAAAACCCACATCCAACTAGTTCAAAATCCAAACTCTAAAATAAATGACATCAAAATGCATTAACGACACACCTTTATATCACATTAGGTGATAAAGAAAATAAGGTGGTATTATGCAGGATGGAATCAGTACATTACTAAGGGAGAGTCTCTGATCAGAAGAACAAAATATGAAGTGTGTTTGGGTGCAGACAGAAAACATTAAGTGGCAGAAGGCATTAGTAGGAGTTGTTTGTAGGCCACAAGAAAATAATGTGTAGCATGTTATTAATCAAGAGATTAGAGAAGCAAGGAGAGTGAGCAATACAATATCGTGGGTGACTTATAGAAAGAGATGGTTTTCAAAACTAGTATGTTGAGGAACATGTTACTTTAGATCTTGATTATGGAATGAAAATAAGCTAATTAATCATCTTGGTGTAAAACAACATTTAGGGATGAGTGACCATAATATGATACATTTTTACATTTTGCTTGAAAGTGAGATGGTTCAATATGAAGTCAGGGTGTTTAATTTAAAAAGAAGGAAAATAATGAAAACATGACAGACAAATTCTCAGAGTTGGATTGGCAAAATGCATTAAAAGGTGTCACAGAACATAGGTAATGGACTGTCTTTATTAGATAGTTCACTTAAAAATACATTCCTTCAAGACAAAACCCCAACCAATTCAATCAACTGTGGCTAAGAATTTCAGTTAGGATTGTATAAGGTTAAAGAAAAGACCTATAATTTTCCCACAAATAAGAATAAATTGAGGATTGTGAGGATTTTAGAGTATAACAAGAGAGGACCAAGAAACTGAAAAAGAAAGGAAGAATAGAATATGAATATAAACTAGCAAAACTCAAAAAAAATGCAAAGGTTTCTGAGGTAGTCAGGAGAATTTATAACAGGAAATAAAGAACTGGCAGAGAAGCTAAGTGATTACTTTATGTCTGTCTTCACTGAGGAAGATACAAGAAATTTCACAGAATTAGAGCATCTAAGGGAGAGTGAGGAATTGAAAGAATTTATTTTCAGTATGAATGTTATGAAGGAGACATTAATGGGATTGTCGGTTAATAAATCATTGGGGCCTGACATTCTAAATCCCAGAATGTTGTAAGAGGTACCAAAGAAATAGTAGACGCATCAGTGATCACCTTCCAAAACTCTATAAATTTTAGAATGGTTCTTACAGATTGGAAGCTAGCAAATGTCACCCCCACTATTTAAGAAGGGAGGAAGAAACAGAAAGGGTAATTACAGATTTGTTAGCCTCACTTCACTGGTAGGGCAAATTCCTAGAATCTGTCACCAAGGATAAATGAACACTTGGATAATAATGATCTGATTGGCATAGTCTGCATTGATCTTTGTAATGGGATATCATATTTAACGAACCTTTCAGGGCCTTTTTGAGGATTTTACAATAGAATTGATAAGGGGAAGTCCATGGATGTAGCATATGAGGATTTTCCATTTTTTTAATAAAGTGCTGGTACAGGAGATTGAATAGCAAAATGTATTGCATGTAATATAGAAAGGGGCAGCACAGTGGCTCAGTGGTTAGCACTGCTGCCTCACAGTGCAAGGAACCCAGGTTCAATTCCAGTTTGCACATTCTCTCCATGTCTATGTGGATTTCCTTCCACAGGCTATGGATGTGCAGGTTAATTGAATTGGTCATGCTAAGCCGTGTTCAGGGATGGGCAGACTAGGTGGATTAGCCTTGAGATATGCAGGGGAGGTGGATCTCGGTAGGATGTTCTTTAGAGGGTTGGTTTGGACTCAATTGGCCAATTGGACTGACCTGTATTAAGAACTGACTAATGGGCAGAAAACAGATGGCCCTGGCATTACAAATGCCCGCAAGAAACAAAATCAGAATCAAACTTTTTTATGCAACATTATATTAGAATTCTTGGATAAGATTCAAAATAAGTAAAATTTCTTAATTACCAAAAAGAAATCAGATGGTAATTCCATGGAACAAGTTAATGCTGAGCTTTAATTGATGCTTAAAAGATTGATCAATTTCAATTTAAGAATTTCTGTATTGGCTGGATTGTGCTAAAGTATTGCATGAACAAACTACTGGACATAACTCATATTTGGTTCTCGGATATCATGTAAAATATCATGGAGATCATATAAATTATGTGTCTGTATAATAGAAAATGATTCCTGGAGATATATGTAATGTAAATGCATGTCACTCTTTAAATAATAAATGAGACATTTCTTGGTGACACAGAAGCTAACAACTCAACAGTCCAGATTATGGACATAGGCATCAATGCATTGACACAATGAAAGGCAAGGAGAATTACAATGAGCCACTTTTAGCAGGTCTGGTGATGGCAGCAGAAGGCAGAATTGGAATAGCAATAAAATATGAATAAATCTCAGAATGCCCAAAGAACAGGTATGAGGTGTTTCAGGTTTTCTTGAAGTAACATTATGTGGTGAACTGTCCGAATCAGACAACCAGGGCCACCTAAACAACTTGGAATGAAAAGAATTCTGGAGAAGAAGATGAAGGTGATGATGAATCCAAATTAAACCTAAAACAAAATGGAATTGCTGGAGAAACTCAGCAGGTCCAGGCAGCATCTGTGAATAGAAAGCAGAGTTAACGTTTCAAACTCAGTGGCCTTTCCTCTGAACTGAAACAAATTAAATGTAGTCGTTACATGATGGTTTTAGTCATGTAATGAATATGTTGGCCATATAAAGACTTAACTGTGCTGCATTGGATCATGCTTGCCCAAAGTCTGTATGCAGAACAGATTAATTAAAATTTATATTGGTTCACAATATAGTGGGAATTAATACAAGACCATGCATCCTTTAGGTTTGTAATAACAACGCATTGATGTCACTAAGGAGAACTGTGATTATATGTATAGTAGCCGAAGTAAGCTACCACACAAGTACTGCTATAGTTTCTAGTAGGAATCCCATTCAAAAAGCACAAATTAAACTTAACATGGAGCTGGATTAGGCAATTACTTTTTAAAAGTCAGTGGATCTGAGGTTTACACTGGCAATACAACACTTAACAAAACCAATATTTTTTCATAAGAGTTAGATATGTATTCATAGCATCAGGCAAGAAGGATCAGAGAAAAAAGGGAACTGTGTTAAATTCACATAAATAATTTGCTTACTGTACTTGACAAAAGTTTAAAAAGATCCTGGTAAAAGATGCAGATATTGTTGATGAACAGTATATGAGGCTGATAAAGCAGGTCAGTAAAAAGTACAAAATCTATAAACTCATACTGGAGGACACAGGTAGCCACATCCTATTGTAAAGTTATTTTAATCAACCTCTTTAGATATGTTGCAATAAACCTCCATGGCAGTGGAACTTAAATTTGGACCTTCTGGCACAAAGGAAGGGACATTACCACTGTATCATGAGCCCTTCCACATCCCATTGTAAGCTATCCATTGACAGCTGATTTTAATGACTTCTAAAAGGTCTAAAGGTCTAAAGTTTTGGCAGCAAGGCAGAAATATTTGTAAGTGATAGTAGGAACAGCAGATGCTGGAGAATCTGAGATAACAAGGTATAGAGCTGAATGAACACAGCAGGCCAAGCAGCATCAGAGGAGCAAGAAGGCTGACGTTTCGGGCCTAGACCCTTCTTCAGAAATGTTTTCCCCTTAGCCTTGCACATTATTTCTATCCAAATAATCATATAATGTCCTCTTGAATGTCTCAGTCGATCCTGCCTCCACCACATTCCCCAAGGCAGTGCATTCCTTACCCTGACAACCTGCTGAGTGAAGGTGTTTTGTCAGATCACCTTTGTTTCTTTTGCACATCACTTTAAATCTATTCCCACTCATTCTTGTTCCTTTTACAAGCAGGAACAGCTTCTCTGTATCTACACAATCCAGCCAACTTGTTTCAGAGATAGTAGGAACTGCAGATGCTGGAGAATCTG
>JAHRHZ010000049.1:15833333-15845141 GCA_024137785.1 Ginglymostoma cirratum
CTTGTTATCTCAGAAATATTTGTGAACCTGGTCACCAGTCTTTCTACAATACAGCTTACCAAGGACAAAAGGATTGTTGTAGACACCAGCATGGAGACATGGAAAGTGGCTGGATTTGAGACACGACCTCAATTTCTGAATAAAAGCAGAGGAAAATTTGAAAATGATGAACTCAGACGTATGTGTGAAAATGCAAATACTGTGGCTATGAAAACTGCAGCTGAAAATCCTTTGAGCAATGGACTTTGTGCAGTTATTTAATAGAATGCTGAATTGCTACATAAAAGGTTAAACAATTAATCAGATGCCAAATTGACAGCAGTTGGCATAGGCAGTTATACAAAGAATTCACTTTCTAGTTGCTTGATTTAGAGAAAATGTTGTCTACAAAATTAGTGAAACCAATGGGTAAAATCCCAAAACTGCCTTCTGTACTGTGTAAAAGGCCTCTTCCCCTGTAAGGCACTATAATTGGTTCCTCTTTTTCTGCATATTTGAATATTTTACACTAAAGGAAATGGGCCTCCATTAATAGAAAAAGAAAAGAACAAAGGAGAAGTATAGCACAGGAACAGGGCCTTAAGCACTCCAAGCCTGTGCCGATCATCATGCCCTAACTAAACTAAAAAAACAAACCTTCTTCCCTTATTTGGACCATATTTCTCTATTCCCTCCCTGTTCATGTAACCATCCAGATGCCTCTTAAATGTCGCCAACATGCCTGCTTCCACCACCTCTTCTGGCAGTGCATTCCAGGCTCCTACCATTCTCTGCGTGAAGAAGTTCCCTCGCACATCTCCCTCAAACATCCTCCCTCTCACCATGAACCTGCGCCTCCTTGTAATTGAAACTTCAACCCTGGGAAACAGCCTCTGACTATCCACCCTATCTATGCCTCTCATAATTTTGTGGATCTCGATCAGGTCTGCTCTCAGCCACCATCTTTCCAGTAAAAACAATCCCAGTGTTTTTTACCTTTCCTCATAGCCAATGCCATCTAGACCGAGCAACATCCTGGTGAACCTCCTCTGTACTCTCTCTGAAGCTTCCACGTCCTTCTGGTAGTATGGCAACCAAAAATACTTGCTGTACTCCAAGCACAGCCTAATAAGAGTTTTATGTGGCTGCATCTTGGTTTGCCAACTCTTGTACTCCATGCCCTGGCCGATGTTGCGTTTGTAGAGAAAATTCAGAATGCTGAGCATCACATTAGACTATCTGAGACAGGATTTAATTCAGTAGTACTAAATGAGTGTTTTAGGGACTGGAAAGGCCCCAAGGTAATTGATTGTGACTGTAAAAGAGTATTTATCGACAATCAAATTGTTAATTTTCATTTCACATAAATAATTAGAATTCATGACATTATCTTAGGCTCTGAGCAGCTGGTAAAGGTAACTGAGGCACCTTTTGCCTTAAATGCTCATGTATTTTGTACTGAGGGTCCTGAGGAACAAAAATAATTGTTCATTAGGTTTGGATAATGGTACTACAAGTGAATCTGGCCTGAAGAAATAAAAGCTCCATCCTGTCTAATAATTGCCCAGATTAACTACTTGTGTGATATAAGTTGTATGAGACCTTGTAAAGGGTTGGGGGAAGGGGTAAAACAATTGTTGGACATGAAGGCAAAGCTACTAATAACTCTAAGTATTGGCTGCAGGTTTAAGCCAAGAACCAAAGCAGAATGCGTTGGAAGAACATTGAAAAAATAGAGAGTAAGAGCACAGTGTGAATACTGATAGTGAGTCTAGAAATGACTCTTGCACCAGAAAATGATCATGTTCATGGAGAAAGCTGCCAATAGTGCAAGATGGAGATCTCACAGTCATAGTCCTGACAGATGTAAAACTGCAAAAAAAGGCCTGAACCTGAATAGATTACACAGTGAAATAAATGCCCCAGAACCATCTCAGAACATAACTTTGAACATGCAGAAGGCCTCATTATCATAAAGATACAGTGACAATAAACTTTATAATTAACTAGGAAGGAAATCAAAACAACAGAACTTGTTACTTCAATGCTTGCAGAAGGGACAAGACCAATAGTGGCATGCAGAAGAAGCAAGAGTGATGTAAGAAAAAGATTTTTTTCATACAGGTCTAGTTAAGTATTAATGCACTGCCTGGAAATGTGGTGGAAGTGGTCTCAATTGAGGCATTCAAGACAGCAATAGATAATTATTTTGATAGAAACATTATGCAAGGGTATAGGGAAAACAAGATTACCAACAGTTAATGATGGTCATATGAAGAGCTGGTTCAGGTACAGTGGGCTTTTTCTGTACCATAACAATTCAGTGATTCTGTTACATTAACCAGAAGTTATGTAGCCCTGACAGCAATCTCATTTTTCAAGAAAAGAAGAAGAATGAAATGTTGTAACCATAAGCAGGTTACACTGTTATCAATAGTTAGAGAATGCCAGAAACTGGTATTGGAGACAATATGGTATCAGGGTAATAAAAAATCATAATGAATGGAAAGACTCAAAAGAAAATTCTGTGAGACAGATATTAGTTCCTTGAGGACTAAACTAGATGACAGAGAACCAATAAAGTACTGTATTTTGATCTCTCAAAATTACACAATTAAAGTTTGTGATTTAGGGTAACATATTAGCATAGATTCATTAACAAACACAACAAAGGAATAAACAGATCATTTTTGAGTTGTTCAGTTGCAACTATTGTAGTACCACGAGGAACAGTGCTTAGGTCTCAGCTATTTGCAGCCAATATCAATGACTTTATAAGGGCATTAAGTACAATGTACCCAACTTTTTGTCATGTTCAAAGGCCCAGATCATCTGACTGGAAAATAGCTGTTGCATCAACTTACCCTGTGAGACGTTTGACAGTACCACTAGGAAATTCCAAAATACAGACTTTCATGAATTGCCCATGTCTGGAATGCTCTGAAAGTTCTACAGCACTGATTACAGTCAGAGACTTCACAGGATTCGGACTCATTTACCTGAAGAGATACCGAGGAATAGTTAGAAGGATTAAAACATGCTCTAACTCCTGGGTAACTATCTGAATCTAATTTGAAATCCACCACTGACTACCAAATTTGACCTGACCTGACCTGATTCTGTCTGACGACACCAATGACCAGATTGCATTGCACACTCCAGAAGGCCCCACCAAGCTGACCTAACCCAGCACCCACCCTATAACCTGATATTCCTCCCTGATATGAACAGATGCTCCCCAAGTAAACCCAACCTTCCCTGACACCAGTCTACCAAGAACTTTCCCCTGACCAATACAACCTTCCTTATTACCCACTCACCTGCAGCCTAGGCCCTCATCCACCTAGCTGCTATCCTATTTTTCCCATTTGAAACGCTATCCTTCAGACATCTTCTGTCCTATCCCATTGCTGCCATGTTTACCTCCCTATCTTCTCGCTTATCTGCAGCCCTATGCCTTCATCCACTTATCCGCCATCCCACTCCCTCACCCACTTACTTGCCATCATACCCACTTCGCCACTTATCTGCCTCCCTGTCATTCACCGAAATATTACCCTATCATCTCACCCGTCACCCTACTCCCTCACCTACCTAAATTGCACATATACATTCTCTCCACAATTTGCGTTAGTGCATTCGGGTCTTGAAACCCTAGAATGCAATAGTTAGTGCGCAAAAATAAAGGAGGATGTCTTGTCCTCCAGCCTTGATCTTGCACTGTCCTTGATACTCCCAAATCTGGAACACTCCGTGTTCTTCTAGAGGATTAAATCAGAAATTGTTTCATTATCCTGCTCCAGTGCAGTGTAAGTGGAAAAGAGTGGAGTGGAAATCCAACTGATTGTCACTCCTTGGAAGATTCAGCCCATAGCTTGATAGGACAGTAAGCAGTGACAAGGACGCAAAAGGATTGTAGCCAGATCAAGTGAACAAAACATTCCATATTGGAATATAAACTGGAGAAATGTGAGGTTATCTGCTTTGGGAAGAAAAGTATTAAAACAGAATATTTTTGTATAGTGAGAAACCAGAAAATGTTGACATTCAGAAATAATTAAGTTTCCTCACACACAAATCACAGAGATATTATAAGAGGTATAGCAAGAAATTAGGAAAATGAAATTAGGGATTAGACTCCTGCACTTGAGTAAAGGAAGTCTCACTTTAATTATGCATGGTCCTGATGTGGCCATACCTCAAGTACTAAATGCAGTTTTGATCTTGAGCTGGACATACTTGTCCTGTAGAAGATGCAATGCAATGTACTAGAACCAATTCTGAGATAAACAGATTGTCCTATGAAGAAAGAATGAGTAGTCTTAGTTTATATTCCCTAAAGTTTAAAATAAAGGGGTATTATCTCATTGAAATTAAAATTCTTAAGAGGTCTGAACTGTCCTGGGGAAATGTATCCCTCAGCTGTAGAATGTCATTGTCACAGGATAAGTGCAGATCACAGGTCTGAAATAGGAGAAATTTCAACATTCAAAAGGAAATCTTTGGAATTGTCCATCCCGGGAAACTGTGATTGCTCAGTAGTTCTGTGTATCCAAGATAGAGATGAACATATTTTTCCATGCCCCCGCTGTAAACCATTGTAGTTGCAGCTAGGATAGCCTTGGTTAGATCATCATTAAAAAAAGTCAACAAAAGTTTATGGAAATGAATGGCGTAGCTTTGGCTGGTCAAGCTGCAACAGAACCCAGGCTCAAACATAGAAAATCTTGGCTATGCTAATATTCCCTGTTGGATTCACGCTAGTAGTGTTTCTCAATGGAAAGGTTATCCTTTATTGAAGATTTAGATCAGACCACAATACTGCAGCTACTGGAAATATGGAATAAGCAGGAAAATAATTCCAGAATTACACAGCAGATTTGATAGCATCTGTAGGAAACAGAGGTAAAGTTTCAGGCTATGAAATTCTATCAGAAAGGTCATGAATGCAATTAAAGCATAGGCTCTAATGTCAATTGATACATTCCCAATGACTTAAGAAAAATATTAACAAATATTATATTATTTATTACAGTTCAGACCTCCAAGAATTTTAAATTTTAGTGAGATAATGTCCCCTTATTCTAAACTTGAGGGAATATAAGCTAAGACTACTCAATATTTCTTCATAGCACAATCTGTTTATCTCAGAAATGGTTCTAGAGCACTTTATTGCATCTCCTGCAGGACGAGTATATCCAGGTCAAGAGATCAAAACTGTGTTCAGTACTTGAGGACGGCCACATCAATGCCATATATAATTAAAGTCAGAGATAATAGGTACTGCAGATACTGGAGAATCCGAGATAACAAGGTGTGGAGCTGGATGAACACAGCAGGCCAAGCAGCATCATAGGAGCAGAAAAGCTTGACGTTTCGGGCCTAGGCCCTTCATCAGAAAAAGAAAAAATTTTTTTCTGATGAAGGGTCTAGGCCTGAAACGTCAAGATTTCCTGCTTCTATAAGTAAAGTCATACTTCTTTTACTGTAGTGCAGGAATCCAATTCCTAATAATGTACATATTATAAATAAATACCTGAATTTATATTATTAAGCTTCTAAGAGCTTCCGAGGTTGAGATGGTGAATAAAGACAATTCTTCTCACAGTAATTTCTTCTGCCACTTGCTGATTCTGCAGATTTGTGTTCAATGCGTCACTCCACTCTTGAAATTATTTCTCCAAATCCCTCTGTGTGGAGGACCCAATGGTATTGTATTCCAGGATAATTTGCATTGCAGCCTCCAACTATCTCCACAGGTTGTAAATTCAGGAATTTCCACAGTAGCCCTCATTCCCCAGTGGCAAAATCTGTCAGAACAATGTAATGTGTCTACATGGCACCTTTAATGTAAAGAAATGTCCAAAGCTGCCTCATGGGAGCGCATGACACTGAGCCCCAGAAGAATATATCAGTTCAAATGACCAAAACTGCATTCAAAGAGAAAGGGTTTAAAAAGTGTTGGGGGAGTGACAACTAAAGGAGCATAGATATCTCAGGTTGTTGTGGAAACAAAAACAGAAATTGCTGGACAAGCTCAGCAGGTCTGACAGCAACTGTGGAAAGAAATCAGAATTAACATTTCAGGTCCAGTGACCCTTCCCAGACCGAAACATTAACTCTGATTTCTCTCCACAAATGCTGCCAGACCCGCTGAGCTTTTCCAGCAATTTCTGTTTTTGTTTCTGATTTACAGCATGTTCAGTTGTTTTGGTTTTTATTCAGATTGTTGTGGATCTGGAGGAGTACGGCCATGAGGGAATTGAAAATGAGGATGAGAATTTTAAAATTGACTCATTGTTTGCTTGATTGTGGGCCAATGTAGATAATCAAAAGCGGGGGTGATGACTGAATAAGATTCCCAATGTGTTAAGTCACAGGCCTCAGAGTTTGGATGACCTCAAGTTCACAGAAGATACAATGTGGGACATAAACTGGGACACAAATGAATGAATGAGGTTTCCACATCAGATGTGCCGAAACAGAGGCAAATATTACTGAGATGGAAATGAGCAGTCTTAAGTAAAGTCACAACAGCCGTAATGGACCGTAGGCTGCTTTCTCATTATACAGAGACAAAGACACACAGTGGTGGTTTAACTTGAAGGTCACCAGAAAATGGGAGAAGTTGAGAAAGAGAATGCTCTACGGTAACCTCAAGCAGTGCAGGAATTAAACCCATGCCATTAGCATCAGTCTCCATCACAAGCCCATTATCTAGCCAACTGAGCTAATATCTGTTTCTGCTTTCAGTGTTCCAGGAAAACACAGCAATGTATACAACCCACAATGTACTTCAGTAAATATGTTTTTTAAAACTGCAGCCATCATTTCGCACAGTGTCCTTGGTTTAAAGCAGTATCTGTTTTTATTTTGTGCAATCATAAAGGAAATTTGATTTTTTTATGTAAAACATCTATATATATAAATTGTTATACCTCAGCCGTTAGGAAAGATGACGCACCATTTCAAAAATGTGTTTTATCACAAAATGACACATAGACTTCAAAAAATGAGACTTACATTAATTCTTATTTATTAATAATTAATTAATTCTTAATTCTTACCCTTTATACTGGTTCTATATAAACTTATATCATTGCTTAAATCCTTAACATATTTCAGAATTTTACATTCTGGGCAAGGCAGCCGCAATCACATTATCTTAAGAAACAACGTGATCAATCTTTACATTGAATGGTTGAATCAATGTCTCCATCTGAACAGTCTTGCATCATGGTTTTTAAACTTTCCAACAGAAATATTTTGCTGAAACACAAAATTTTATCAGCTCTGCATGCATATTCTTTTACTTATGGAATACTTACTTATTGTTAGTCTAGGGTAATAACACTCAATATCCAAATCTTCAATTGTAACAGAAGAAAAGCCTTCAATTGGTTCTGTAGTAAATGCTTCAGCATCTTCTGAAATGTTATTGTGTTAGCATATTAATTTCCTGCATCTCAAATTCAATGCATTTTCTACTTTCTGAACCTGAATGTAGGCCCTCCTCCACTTTATTGATGTCACCAGAGAATTTCCACACTTCAAAACCTACATAAGACATTTTAGGAAAAATTGATGTTTCCTGACTATAGTTTGACAAATTTATGTTGAATTCTAAAGGAGAAATTATAAGAGGAAGTTCAAAAAACATTTTGCACTCTTAATTATACAAAAGCTGTCTGCTTATCCCTAGTCACCATTTCACGAGGCAGTGTAATTAGATCAAGAGCACAGTATGAAAGATCGGGACATGACACTATTGTGGAGACCGTTGAAGGATATTTAATGATGTTATGTTCATTTATTTATACAACATTTTTCAGCATTTCCTTGTTCTCCTTAACAGTGGGCAAAATAACTACTTCCTGAACACCGCAATCAAAATTTAAAGTTGATGGTATAGATGGTTCTGCTATAGGACACTGAACAGTTGTTTCGTATTCTTCTACTTGAATAGATTTTTATCCATGTTTTGTTTTGACGGGGTTATGTATCCCACATTCTTGGGTTAGCGCTTCAGATTCAGTTATTTTATCCTCTTTTTCAAACAAAACAGTGATTTCTTTATCACAATTAGAGCATTCTTGTGAATTGAAGAACATCCCACTGAATAATCTTTTAATACACACGTTAGTTTTTGAAGATGCTTGTTTGATCACACAATGAGGTTTACATACTTCTACCTGATACGTATGGGGCATTTTACAGGATTACGCCACATCTTTATAAAATCTTGGCCAGCTAAAACACTGATTTATCGACGCTTGTTTCTTCATATTTTCACATTGTACTGTTATAGGAATCTCATGTGCTACCACAATAACTCCTAATGATATCTGGGCAGCACCACTATCTAATAAACAACAACGCATTCGTTGTCCACAGGTCTGAGAGGGTGTCTCCACTTCCTCAATAGAACCTAACTTTTCGTATAACAACACTCCAGAACTCCTGTCAGCCTCAGATTTGGTGTGACCTGCCTGAGCTGACAGGCTTAAGTTGGGATTTGCTTTCTGAAACTCAATTAATGAAATCCTTTGAATTATCCTCATCCTTAAGGTAAGGTTTGGATACTTCACCATTTGCTTGTGATATCACTGTGTCCTCTGGTGATAGATTTTGTTAAGCCACTGCCTGGTCACCACACACAATGGAAAATATTCATTTCTCTAACTGTTTCATCTCTTCAATCACCTCGGGCTTTTTGTGATTACAGGCAAAGCCCATAACCATCACTCCAGTCAAATAATTCCCCAGAATTAAATCCAGTCCATCCACAGGTAATTTGTTTTTAACCAACTCCTACGATCACTGGTCTGGACAACAAATCACAATCCAATTGCACTTTGAACAGCAGAACCAAAATAGACTCTTCGCTTATCTCAGTTACTAATACTTTGGCTTTCATTGAAGTGTCTGGAGGTAACACTAAATTATTCTCCAACAAAACGGGTTGTATATCTCCTGTGTTTCTTAATATGGTAAGAAGAACATAAGAACGAGGAGCAGGAGTAGGCAAATCAGCCCCTCAAGCCTGTTTCACCATTTGGGATGATTTATGAGTTTAACTGCATCATTTGAAGCAGTGTTATCTTCCTTTTTGACAATCTTCTATACTTGTCATTTAGCCATTTCACCTCACATGCAGTCATAGAAGATTTTACGTCCGGTTCCCTGGTTGTAGTTAAAGCTACAATTGAATTGTGGTATTTTCCTTTTGAATTCACATTTTGGACTCATTCTTAAGGATCTCAATATGTCCTATGGTCTTCCATTGCAACTTGAGCATTCTGCACAAAGGTGTCTCGCTTTGTCACAATCAAAATATTTAGGCCTTAAATTTTCACTTCCATCCTCAGTATTTTCATTTCTGATTCTAGGAGTAGATTCTGGGGCATTGCCAGCTGTTCTTTCCTTTACCCTGACCACATGGCTTTCATTCTCCCAACCTCCACCTTATGTGGGTTTGTGGGGTTGATAGAAATAAGACTTAATTTTATGAAAGAGCTCATAATGTCAGCCATTACTACTACCTGTCTAGCAGTTGCATCCCTTTGTTCTTCTGTGTGGTTTCTTAAATTCTTCCAAGAGAATACTCTCTCTGAGAACTTCATACATGATTTCAACTTATAATGCTCATATTTACCTATCAAAATTATCTTATTTAATGCTTTCAAATCCCATGTATTTTTGTCTAAGCTGTTTCTTTGAATTCTGAAATGTTTGCCTGTTTAATTTCCTGGACTACTTCATATATACCCAGTATATATATTTTTTACAGTGCAATAACCTTTAGAACGCTATTCTAACAGACAGGCATGAATTTCCTGTGCTTTACCTGTCAACTTTCTAGACATAGACAATGACCAATTTTTCTTTGGCCAATGTATTTGTTTTGCTATTTTCTCAAATGGCATGAAAATACCTCCATATCCTGTTAACAAATAAAAACAAATATGCCCTCTATGGATATCAAAGGCAGGATGTTATGATTTAACTTTGCCTAACCTACAGTGAGTTAAAATTTGGCTGCAGTGTAATTATTCTCTTCCCTCATATCGGTAACTACCCAAATATATGTCTGTATAATTAAGTTACATACTACATCAGACATGTTGTATTTTTCAACATTAACACAACTCCAGACATGCAATACACCCATGACTATTGATTGAATATTGCAGCCTGAGATTTTCACAATTGTGAACAGTCCCTGAGACAGGCAGAGAGAGCTCTTCAATGCAGATGAAAATGTCAACAATAGGCAATAAAATAAAATTAGCCTGAAAGTTAGGCCTAACCTTAACTCCTGCCACCTCCCTGTTCTAAGAGATATTCAAAGCTGGTGCCTGGTTCTGCTAGGATCTTCTGTGAATTGATTTGCTAACAGGAATGCTTCTTACAGTACTAGCCTATGGGGCTTGTTAGCACTCAGTGATGAACATTAAACAGTAAATTTTTGACATAAGAGATGTGTACTTGAGTAACAAAAGGTAGTTTATTCAGAGATACTAAGAACTAGTTTATTATGTGATACTAACATAGATTACATTAGCTTAATGAAGAAAAAAGGCTGCAGATGCTGGAATGCAGAAACAAAAAGAGAAATTACTGAGAACAATCAGATGGTCTGGCAACGTCAGTGGAGAGAAAGCAAAGTTAATGTGTTGGGCTCAGTGACTCTTCTTTACAACATTCTGACAAAGGATCACTAGACTCAAAACATTAATTCTGCTTTCTCTACATTAGCTTAAGAACGATTAACCTCATTAACATGAGTTAAGAGACATTGTTATCTCCTAAGAGATATTAATTCAAACTACACTACAAGGTTGTACACCGTACTACTGACTAAAAACCTAAATACTTTGAGAGACAATAATTTTTGTATCAGAACTAATCCAAAGCTCCTGAGTTAACCGTTTCAAGCCGGCTGTCTCATACAACACACAGCAGCAGCTGGTAGAATTTAAATTCCATTAAGTAATCTGGAATTTAAAACTAGTCTCGGTAATAGACGCCATGAAGCTATCGCCAATTATTCTAAATATCCATCTGGTTCTTTAATGATGTTTAGGGAAGGAAATCACCAGCTTTACTTGGAGTGGCCTACATGCGATTCCAATAAAGTGGTTAACTCTTAACTGCCCTCTGAAAAGGCCAAGCATGTCACTCAACTCATCAGCAATTAGGTACAGCTACTAAATGCTGCCCTCGTCAGTGATGCCTACATCCCATGAAAGAACAAATAAAATAAGAAGCAAGTTATGCATTTGTACTGATCTCAGCAAAGAACATATTCACTTAACAGGGATTCATCATCCAATAGTTGTGAGGTAATTTGCTGTTTGTATTTGTTCCCGCCTGTTATTTGTGGTTATTTTGAGATATAAAAAGTGTGCATAATAAAATTTGCAAATGCAGGGAATGTGCTATTCAAATGCTCTTCCTGCAGACCAGTGTAAATATAAACATAAGACATAAATGTAATTTTCTTGGCATTTTCCTAACTGGCAGGGTTTATGTGCAAAATTCAAATCATATTTTTGTGCCAGCAAAGTATCACCATAAAGGGTAGGCATTGCTACTTCCTACTATAAAAGTTGCCTTTCTAATTGACATTCTTTCCTAATGTCTTTGTAGTTGTTTTATTAGCTTTCTGTTTAGTATCCTGCCATGTCTTTCACTCTAGGTCAATTAGATACATCCGTTGGGTGTAGTTAAAAACAGCATCTTTTATTAACCACATAAATGCTTTTCATCAAGGCCAGCCACAAACTGTAAGCAGTCAGTTCAAAAATAGTAATTTTCTCAACAAAG